>OX104116.1:26247518-26847518 GCA_944474755.1 Limnoperna fortunei
GATAGGCGGAAGCTCAGTAGACAAGGCGTTTACATTGTATTCAGCTTAAACACCAAATTAGTGGCGTAGTCAGGCGGAAGCTCAGTAGACAAGGCGTTCACACTGTATTCAGCTTAAACACCAAATTAGTGGCGTAGTCAGGCAGAAGCTCAGTAGACAAGGCGTTCACATTGTATTAATTTGGCAAATTGAATAGATTGAGTAACGTTTAAACATATTTGTAATCACATGTCGAAAGTGCTCCACCCCACCCCTTTTCCGAAAAAAAAAGAAAAATCTTAATAAAGTCATTATAAGAAGTCGTGTTATAATATGAGTCTACATGGATTGTAGGCAGATGTTGACATTTTGAAGATTTTTGCAAAAAAGACTATTGAATAACTTGCATTTATTTGACACATATATTGGTAGGTTGGTTGGCTGCGGTGGTAAAGAATATTACAAAACACTGTAGAACAAACATCCTAAGCATGATTCTGGCCATGTTTGGTTTACATTGGCATGTCAGTTTCATAAGAGATTTCTGAATACTTACAACAAGAATGGACACATTTTGTACAGCTGGTGAGTGTAAATGACTATTTGTAAAAAGTAAAAGTTATGGCCTTGGTGGTTGATTGGATATAGTGTTTGTCAGTTACTACTGATCACCACCGTGTCATCACTGTGGCAGTTTAAGCCTTACTGTGGACAAGGTGTGCTTGACTGCAGCCTTAATTAACAAGGATTGTTGAATTTCCTGCTGAAGGTTGAAGGTTTTCAACAGGTTCTCCAAAACACAGGGACTTGTTTGAGCCTTACTGTGACAAGGTGTACTTGACTGCAATCTTATTTAACAAGGTCTAGATTTTTCAGCGGGTTCTCTGCCCCATCAGTAAAAACTGGACCCTATGATATAGCTGAAAAATTATTATTACATGTGTATATTTATTGTGATATTTCTTTGCGACAATTTACCAGGTGGACCATTCAAGAGAAACTAGTTGAGTGCTGATCCAATCCAGACAGTCTGATACAGATCCTTATTTATTGACTGCTGGAGACAACAATTATCAAAACTAGTACATGACAGGTAATACAGAGGCAGGGGGTCTTGGGGACTGGGCCCACCATCCTCTGGATACATTTTGACAAAAAAAACTCGGTAAATTGTTTGTTGTTGTCTTAATAGAAGCTATGATATAACAAAACTACAGCAAGCATGATTTATTAAAAAATATAGTGTATACATAAATTGCAAGATATAAACAAAGCAGAAAGCTATTTTATAAGTACACTGAATAACAAGAATTAACTTGTCAAATCTAAGATTTCAACTGAATTAAAAATAGACAGGAATTTTCTTGCCTTTATTTTGTGGCAAATATTCTGCTCCTTCCCAACAGCGAAAACCATGATTTTTTTCCTTATTACAAAAGTAAAAGTTCCCAATTCAGAATGTTTCATAATTCAATCGTGCAAACTTATAGATTCTATCTTGTCATTCCTAACAATTTAACCCAATTAAGTTATATATTTAAAGATGAACAGACAAGAACAATTGTCATTATAATCAACACATTTTAATGTTAAAAAGCATGTTTTTTCTTTATTCATATTTAAAAATTTGTTCCCAAATATGTAGTTTACATCATACTTTTCCCTATGAACAGGGGTCATCTGAAAAAAAGGTAGGAAAATCCCTGATAGACATACTTGATTAACAACAAACTGGTACATCGGACCAACCTGGGAACATATAATTACAATAAACAGTATTATTACCATTTAAAAAACAAACTAAACAGAATTTAACATGAAAATAAAGAATACAGAATCACGATTGACAATTACAAAAATAAAAAACATGATAGCACCACTGGATATTTTGAAAGAAACATTGTATTGTTTATGTTGGTATGTTTTTTAAAGCTTTCAAGAGGCACTGTCCAAGGTGAGCAAAATATTGTAGTCATTGGTTTTTGTGAAATAATACTTTTTGATTGTTATCTAGATTTTATAAAATTTTATATGGTATTTAATACAGGCAGTTTTATTCATTTCATAAATGTTATTTTTAGTCACATTTAACATATTGAACTTTGGTTCAAACTAGTAATTTCAGAGGAGAAAATTTATTTACAAAAGTAAATGTCTATATGACACCCTCTATTAAAATAAATAAGCTCAGAAAGCTTGTAGTACACTATACATAACAGAAGTACAGCACAGACAGCTCTAGCAATATAACTAATTTTAAAATTGCCTAATGATTCTAAGTACACTTATGTACGTCTTACAAAATTTGTTTTCTAGTCTCACTCTCTGTTTTTCTTTGCAAGGTATCGAGTAATTTTAAACAGGTTGATAAGTATTACAAGCTATCACAGAAAATTAAACTATTTGAAAAATAAGTGAAGCTTCGAAATCATGGTTGGATCTTAATGGAATCAATGAATAACCAACCATTCCTAACATAATTTCATATCCTACATACTGAAATGTAATATATAAAATTCAAGAGTTCATAACTCTGCCAAAAACTAGATTGTTTGTTTGTTTCAATGTTGTTTAACGCCACTTTCAGCAATTTTTTTAGCAATATCATGGAGTCCAGTTTTTATTTGGGGAGGAAGCCGGAGTACCAGGAGAAAACCCCTGACCTTTGGTAGGAAAACTGGCAATCCTTGTCAATTAAGATTCGAGTCAAACACACCCTTCCCACTGTGAGACTCGAACGCGCAATCTCAGTGTTGACAGACAATGTGATCAATAGTAAAACTACCTTAACCACTCTGCCCCTGAGGCCCCTCCAAAAAATAGAACATTTTACCTTATTTTATTACCTAAACGAACACCTCTAATTAGAATTGTCAGGTAACTTTTGTTTGTTTCCACAACTGACCAAAATATTGAATAAGCTGTTAAGAATAAATTTCATAGAATTTAATCTGTTAAACTGAAGATACAATATGACACAAATCGTAACCAGAGTTTCTTATTTAACTTTCACACTTTTCCCAATGCTAAAATGATCCCAAAAACTCATAATAAAAAATTCCAAAATTTTTACCAAAATTCTTCAAAGTTTGGTAAAAATTTCTAAAATGACAATGAATACATGACTCCATTATAGCCTCATCATTTCAAATCCCTACAATGATTTACATCATAGTAATGGTTCACATCTTGATATAAAATTTGAAATAAATAAAAAAAGGCCCAGGCACCTTTAAAAAAAACATTGATAACAATCAATTTCAAAAAGCTCAGTTGTTTGTTTGACTTGACCTATATATGTATACAATTTGTTGAAAAATGAATCACTAAAACTTGTACTTGAAAAAAAAGGTCTCTTGTATTGTAATGTTTTAAACTTGACAGAGATATTAGAAATATAAATGGAGGAACTTGAAATGTAAATGAGGGGGAAATTTTGATAGGTCCAGTCATTCTCACAAGAAGATTGAGTGCAGCTACATTAAATACCAGTAACCTTTTTTCACTGACATGCTGTCAATACACTATATTACTTTGTAGAAAATATTAAAATGTTAATATTTGAAATTTTAATAAAATGTTAAAAAAATTAAAACATAACAATGAAAACAACAAGTGGATGAAAACGTGAAATTAAACAAATATGTAATTTATTTGTCTTATTTTAAAGTCACAATATATAATCACCTATCTAGCTGATTCATAGCTATGGATACACTTACTTAAAACAAAACTGTTGTTTGTTATACCTTAATTTACATGATTCAACCATACATAACATGATGTGATGGGAAATTTTTATGCTTATTAGGTATGAACCATGCAGCCACATTTTTAATTTGACAAGTACAAGGTAAGAACTTCGTGTTGGGGTTCTTATGTTTAAAACTTATATAACATTAAATCAACTCTTTGCTTTCAATTTACAGCTTAGATATTTATTTTCCACAAAATTAAATTTTTGTGTCTAGTGTAAATTCAAAATTACAATGTTTATGTTTTCCTCAGAAGCAAATTTTTTGCTTTAATTACTACACTAAATATAGAACATCCATTGTAAACAAACTGAATAATTAGAAATTTTCAAAGTGATGTTTGAATACTGCTCCTTCAATCTTGTTCATTTCAGCACATGCTTTGTCTAAACTATTTGTCAATGGAGGAGGTCCACAGCTGAATACTCCAAACAAATTTACCTGAAAATGAGACAATAATACATATGAAGAATATTAAACAAACATTTTTCTTTTTTGTTTACAAATTATTTTTATGACTACAATGTACTTACCAAACCATTTTTCTGATTATATGAAAAACTATTTCCCTGATTACTTGACAATCTATTTTCCTAATTACATGACAAACTATTTTTCTGATTACTTAACAAACTATTTTTCTGATTACATGACAAACTATTTTTCTGATTACTAGACAGCCATTTTTTTATTACTTGACAAATCATTTTCCTGATTAATTGAGAAGTTCTTATTGTGTACTCAGACTTCCTCCTCCAATAAAAAACTGTATGCCATGATGTACCCAACGACAGAAAGAGGCAGAAGGCCCTATTCAAACAAAACGAATAATAAAATGTCTTACATTCTGATGTTCTGACTTGATGTTCCTCAATATGTCGACAAGTTTAGGTCGTCCAAAATGTGTAATGGCACTAAGTCCTGTGAATAAACTCCTGCCTGCAACCTTTTGGAAATGTCTCTCACATATGTACTGAAATACAACATATGTACTATTAAACAAATTTCCACAAATAAGACCATTGTTATGTAAACAAGGCCTTTGTTCAAGTTGCAAAAAGATATACACTGCAGGAGGTTAAAAATTGTCTGGCAGTGTTTAATTGACATAATGTGATGACTGGGTCTTTTCTGATTCAATTTTGGTATGTATGTTTATTGGCATTTATACCCTTAAAAAATGAAACCCACCTATACATTAGAGGAGAAGTAAATTAAAATTTTAACACACAATATGTATTAATTGTAAATAAAACTACTAAATTAACTCAATAATAGATTTTCCATTAAATATTAATACATATTCAGACTTTAATCTACTACATTATGAAGTTTGTGATGTAAATACATGTTTTGTATTTTTTATTTCATAACATTAGCTGACTTATTTTGCTGTTGTATTGTTGATTTAGGTAAGATTTATTTGTTTGCTTCTTACTAATTTTTTATATTAATTATAATAAATTAATTTTACAAGGCAGTAAACGTATGTCTATAATGTTATTAATGCACTTGTTTTCGGTTTCTTTAGGCCATAGATGTCCATATACATGCCTTTGGAATAAAAAATATTTAGGAGATAACTGTATTGTATTTGAAGATTTGCCAGCATCGACTGGTGATTTGATGATCGGAAATTTAGTTTACTGGCAAGGCGTAAGTGGAGCCAGTAAACGGATATTTCTGACCATCAAATCACCAATTGATGCGGCAAATCTTCAAATATATTATCTCCATTCTAATGCTATGCCATAAAATACTAAAGTAACTGATTAGAATGGGAATTTTTTATTTACCAGAAATAGTGTCTGCGCTTGAGTTAACTTTTGACAGCATCAATCATGGAATTGATGCCATGAAATTTTTAACGTTGTCCAATCAGAATGGACGTATATCAAGAATTGCATTAGAATGTGATTTTTATAATTCAAAATATTGTGAACAACATACCAGCATGGTTGTCCTGATGTCGTACTTCTGTTGGAACTGTGTGATAAAGATATGGATGTCCACAAATTCTTTTACATCATTCTGTTCTACTTCTCTGATAATGTCAGTCATCCATTCAAACTGTTTCTGAGTCCTGGTGACCCACAGGAAGTAGACCTACAACATCAATCAAATAATTTCAGTCATACATGCAAACTGTTTCTGAGTCTTGGTTACCCACAGGAAGTAGACCATCAACATCAATCGAATAATTTCAGTCATACCGGTACATGCAAACTGTTTCTGAGTCCTGGTGACCCACAGGAAGTAGATTAGTAAAAATATGAAAAGTTTTAAATTTTTATTTTGTGGATACAGTGGTAAAAGGAAGATCCTCCATTGAAGATTTCTTAAAATTGTTACTGTAAAAATTCGGTATCCAAATACAAAAAAATTACATAAGAGAAACAAAATAACATATTTATTAATGTTCAAATTGTAACTGAACAAAAAATAAAAACAGAAGTTCTATGTTTCTTCACGTGACATCATGGGTGCAAGAAAGATCCCAAAGCAAGGTCCAAATTTAGATAAAAAATATGCTATTGCACATACTAGTATACAACCATGTTCTTGAAAATAACATAATGATTTTGTTTGAGGCTTTGCAGGTTAAAACTGTAAGAAATTTTTATTGCTGTTTGACATGTTTTTGTTATGAAAATAACTTCAAAATAAATTGGAGCAATACACAATATTTTATTTAAGTAATAATTCATGGAGGCTGTGGTTAGTTATTGTTTGACAATGTGATGACCTTTTGTTACAGTATTTTATTCCGAGTGATAGCGTATAAAATAATGACATAAAGGCCATCCTGTTGTTAAAAAATACAGCCTCAATGAATTATTTCTTATTCTAATAAGAAAATAACGGAACATTAAGGATATTTACTTACCTATATAGCAAACACCATTTTGCCATAAACTGGCTGTTCTGTCAATGTAACACACAAGATATTGCAACTAATCATTATAGCATGTGTCACTATTTATAGGATTTATACATCATAAGCAATATCTTTCTGGGGGAAGTTACGATTTTGTAAAAAGCCCTTCAAGACATGCCCTCCTCGTTCTGTGTTGCTCGTACATAAATTTTTTTTTTTCCATGTTTGTGATCCCCAAACGTTTAAAGCATGTTATATATATATAGAATGCTACAGATAAGCGTATTCGGGCCACATTAATTTTTTTGTTTTTTAATTTGTCAACTTTAATATTGGAAATTCCAACTTTAATCTTGGAAATTGGAACTTTAATCTTGGAATTATCAACTTTAGTCATGGAAATTCCAACTTTAAACTTGTAATTATAAACTTTAATCTTGTCAAATTTCATGAACATAATGGATGAACAAGAAATGGATCTTATACATCATGTTCATCAGTGGGAGCAATGTTGGTTCAATTTTGGATGACATTACATTGTCTCAAATATCAGAAACCATGGAAAATGAACATTTTATTTTTATGGAAATGGGAAAATAGACTTTACAATGATAGACAGTGATTATAATTCTATCAAATTGGTGCCTGCTTCATCTGATGTTAATTGGTATCAGTTCATGAAACATATTTTCAACCAGGAGTTTAAATGCTCATTCAACAAGTGTGGACACAGAAAAACGTCTCGCCTGCATTCCGCATCAGTAACAAAAATAAATTTCGTCATAAGCATTACGTAAATAGCATTAAATATCAGCAGCAGCCTGTATACAAAACATTGTCACCATATCCTGCATAGTTACAGGGAAACAGCCGTAACCCAAAAACTTTAACGTAGTCGCTGGACCGTGAAATTGAGGTCAAGGTCAGGTGGAACTTACCAGACAGTCATGTACTATTCATCAGCAACCTATACACCAAATATTGTCATCCTACCATGTGTAGTTACAGAGGAACTGTCGTAACCCAAAAACTTTAACGTAGTCGCTGGACGGTGAAATTGAGGTCAAGGTCAGGTGACACTTACCAGACAGTCATGTACTAGTCATCAACAACCTATACACCAAATATTGTCATACTACCATGCATAGTTACAGAGGAACTGTCGTAACCCAAAAACTTTAACGTAGTCACTGGACCGTGAAATTGAGGTCAAGGTCAGGTGACACCTACCAGACAGTCATGTACTAGTCATCAGCAACCTATACACCAAATATTGTCATCCTACCATGCGTAGTTACAGAGGAACTATCGTAACCCAAAAACTTTAACGTAGTCACTGGACCGTGAAATTGAGGTCAAGGTCAGGTGACAGGTGACTGACTGGCAAGTACTCATCATAAGCTACCTCTGGACCAAATATGATATACCTAGGGCTTGGGCTTACAAAGATATGAAGCAAGATGTCAAGTGTTTACGCCGCCGCCGCCGGATTCCCATAAATATGTCTCGCCTCCAGCCACTTTCGTCGCAGGCGAGACAAAAATCAGAGAAATGTGAGCAGAAAAGGAACAATAAGTATGGGCAGGGAATATACATGTATATAACAAATGATGGGGCACAAATATTCCCAAAATTCAATCCACAAGCTATAATAATATTTATTGTTGCGGCTAGAATACATGATGGATGGATGAGAATATCCTTTAAAAGTTTGTACTTAATCACATGATAAAATGTTCCACAGTGCAGTGGGTTGAGCGGTAGTTATTGATCAGTTGTGCTGTAATACAACGTCAAGCCCTTGCAGCAATGAACATTTTTTCTATGTACATTTAACTTTAAAGAAAATTAAGACAAACCATTTAAATATAAACATATTATAGTTTAAATGTGGTAACTTTGGTAACTAATGGAAAAGGTGAAGGACAAAGAAAGAGTAATGACAAACTGTTTAAAAAAAGACAAATCATTCAAACTCAAGAAGTAAATTACCTTTTTACAAGGAAATCTCATCTCATCAATTTTAGATTTATGAACAATGTCTTTGAGAATAGAAGCAAATGGTGTCACTCCTATACCACCTCCTACCAAGATGGCCACTTTGTAACGATACCAGTCTTGATGGCCTTCCCCATAAGGTCCATCTAGATACAACTGAAATTAAAAAAAAAGAAAAACATGTTTATTAAAAATTAATAACTTTTTAAGGGACAGTATACTCACAGGTATAGCCCCAACAGATAGGAAAAGTATAACCCACAGGAGAATAGCTCAACAGACAGGAACAGAATAACCCACAGGTGGATAGCTCAACAGACAGGAACAGAATAACCCACAGGAGGATAGCCCAACAGACAGGAACAGTATAACCCACAGGAGAATAGCACAACAGACAGGAACAGTATAACCCACAGGAGGATAGCACAACAGACAGGAACAGTATAACCCACAGGAGGATAGCCCAACAGACAGGAACAGTATAACCCACAGGAGAATAGCCCAACAGACAGGAACAGTATAACCCACAGGAGGATAGCCCTCACAGACAGGAACAGTATAACCCACAGGAGAATAGCCCAACAGACAGGAACAGTATAACCCACAGGAGAATAGCCCAACAGACAGGAACAGTATAACCCACAGGAGGATAGCCCAACAGACAGGAACAGTATAACCCACAGGTGGATAGCCCAACAGACAGGAACAGTATAAACACAGGTGGATAGCACAACAGACAGGAACAGTATAACCCACGGGAGAATAGACCAACAGACATGAACAGTAGAACCCACAGGAGAATAGCACAACAGACAGGAACAGTATAACCCACAGGTGGATAGCCCAACAGACAGGAACAGAATAACCCACAGGAGAATAGCCCCAATAGACAGGAACAGTATAAACACAGGTGGATACCCAATAGACAGGAACAGAATAACCCACAGAAGGATAGCACAACAGACAGGAACAGTATAACCCACAGGAGAATAGACCAACAGACAGGAACAGTAGAACCCACAGGAGAATAGCACAACAGACAGGAACAGTATAACCCACAGGAGGATAGCCCTCACAGACAGGAACAGTATAACCCACAGGTGGATAGCCCAACAGACAGGAACAGTATAAACACAGGTGGATAGCACAACAGACAGGAACAGTATAACCCACGGGAGAATAGCCCAACAGACAGGAAAAGTATAACCCACAGGAGGATAGCACAACAGACATGAACAGTATAACCCACAGGAGAATAGCCCAACAGACAGGAAAAGTATAACCCACAGGAGAATAGCCCAACTAGCCCAACAGACAGGAACAGTATAATCCACAGGAGAATAGCCCAACAGACAGGAAAAGTATAACCCACAGGAGAATAGCCCAACAGACAGGAAAAGTATAACCCACAGGAGAATAGCCCAACTAGCCCAACAGACAGGAACAGTATAATCCACAGGAGAATAGCCCAACAGACAGGAACAGTATTACCCACAGGAGAATAGCCCAACAGACAGGAAAAGTATAACCCACAGGAGAATAGCCCAACAGACAGGAACAGGATAACCCACAGGTGGATAGCCCTCACAGACAGGAACAGTTTAACCCACAGGAGAATAGCCCTCACAGACAGGAACAGTATAACCCACAGGAGAATAGCCCAACAGACAGGAAAAGTATAACCCACAGGTGAATAGCCCCAATAGACAGGAACAGTATAACCCACAGGAGGATAGCCCAACAGACAGGAACAGTATAACCCACAGGTGGATAGCCCAACAGACAGGAACAGTATAACCCACAGGTGGATAGCCCTCACAGACAGGAACAGTTTAACCCACAGGAGGATAGCCCAACAGACAGGAACAGTATAACCCACAGGTGGATAGCCCAACAGACAGGAACAGAATAACCCACAGGAGAATAGCCCCAATAGACAGGAACAGTATAAACACAGGTGGATAGCCCAATAGACAGGAACAGAATAACCCACAGAAGGATAGCACAACAGACAGGAACAGAATAACCCACAGGAGAATAGCCCCAATAGACAGGAACAGTATAACCCACAGGAGGATAGCCCAACAGACAGGAACAGTATAACCCACAGGAGGATAGCACAACAGACAGGAACAGAATAACCCACGGGAGAATAGACCAACAGACAGGAACAGTATAACCCACAGGAGGATAGCCCAACAGACAGGAACAGTATAACCCACAGGAGGATAGCACAACAGACAGGAACAGAATAACCCACGGGAGAATAGACCAACAGACAGGAACAGTATAACCCACAGGAGGATAGCCCAACAGACAGGAACAGTATAACCCACAGGAGGATAGCCCTCACAGACAGGAACAGTATAACCCACAGGAGGATAGC
This sequence comes from Limnoperna fortunei, assembly GCA_944474755.1. Taxonomy (NCBI): domain Eukaryota; kingdom Metazoa; phylum Mollusca; class Bivalvia; order Mytilida; family Modiolidae; genus Limnoperna; species Limnoperna fortunei. Next base: position 26,258,515 of record OX104116.1, read on the forward strand.
ACAACAGACAGGAACAGTATAACCCACAGGAGGATAGCCCAACAGACAGGAACAGTATAACCCACAGGAGGATAGCCCAACAGACAGGAACAGTATAACCCACAGGAGGATAGCCCAACAGACAGGAACAGTATAACCCACAGGAGGATAGCACAACAGACAGGAACAGAATAACCCACAGGAGGATAAACTATAGCATCAGCCCCAAGCTAAACTGAAATGTGAAACATGATACCCGTACATAATGTATTAAGAATTGTTAGGTGTTGACGTCTGCCAAGTAACATCTGGTTTAAAATATCTATGTCATATGTTTGTACTGCTGAGAACTACCTATTGTGTAAAACAGCTAAACAGTGTATCCTGGCACCGTGTTTTTGTTGCTGAGAACTACCTATTGTGTAAAACAGCTAAACAGTGTATCCTGGCACCGTGTTTTTGTTGCTGAGAACTACCTATTGTGTAAAACAGCTAAACAGTGTATCCTGGCACCGTGTTTTTGTTGCTGAGAACTACCTATTGTGTAAAACAGCTAAACAGTGTATCCTGGCACCGTGTTTTTGTTGCTGAGAACTACCTATTGTGTAAAACAGCTAAACAGTGTATCCTGGCACCGTGTTTTTGTTGCTGAGAACTACCTATTGTGTAAAACAGCTAAACAGTGTATCCTGGCACCGTGTTTTTGTTGCTGAGAACTACCTATTGTGTAAAACAGCTAAACAGTGTATCCTGGCACCGTGTTTTTGTTGCTGAGAACTACCTATTGTGTAAAACAGCTAAACAGTGTATCCTGGCACCGTGTTTTTGTTGCTGAGAACTACCTATTGTGTAAAACAGCTAAACAGTGTATCCTGGCACCGTGTTTTTGTTGCTGAGAACTACCTATTGTGTAAAATAGCTATAAACAGCTTACCCTTTCACTGTGTTTTTGTTGCTGAGAACTTCCTTTTGTTTAACATAGCTAACCACTGTATCCTGTCACCATGTCCTTCATGTGTGTTTAATAACCAAATGTAAAATAATTTCTGTGTGTATAAAATCTTCCACTTATTGAATGAAATAAATACAGGTATATACATGTGTTCTCTGAAATCTTATTTGATATAACAAAATCTAAGAATCAGGGGCATAAAAATTGTACTCCCAGAAAACATAGTAAGTATGCATTATTTTACCTTTGGAATTTCTTTTCCAGGCTCTAGGTTATTTGGATCATATTCAGCTCTGAGGTTTGTGGTCCAAGGCCCGACTGCTCGAATATGAAGACTTAATTTGTCCTCATGAGGTGCAGAAGTTAAGGTAAATGGATGAAACTCATTTGCTCCGAGACTGAGGCAAGAAACCCTCACCCACTGGCCAGATTTGTATACAAAGTTGACAGGTCTCTGGAAAGTTAATGCTGTCACATCTGAAATAGGTGAGTTTAATCTAGTTTTTGTGACAACTGAATTAATTTTTTTTTTAGAATAGACCAGATGAGGTATGTATATAGTGGATTCCTCTAAATTGCATAACACAATTTGTCAAAAGAAAATATGCAATTAAATGAAATATGCAATTAACAGAAATGACATCATTTAACAGAAAATATACAGTTTTCACTTTAATTGTCTAATTTAAAGCTGTGTTGATCCATTAAACAATTCAGGTCACTATTATATTGCTGTGTTGATCCATTAAACAATTCAGGTGACTATTATATTATCTTGATTGTTGTAACAACAATTGTAATATAAAAGAAGGTCGTCCAAACATGCTTTGTAATAATTCTATTGGGAGACATTGTTATTACCTCTTTAGGAAAATAACTGTGAAATTTCTATGTACATTTCTTGATAATATGATGTAATTAACAGAAATATTTTTAACATGAAGAGTATAAGAAATGGTTTGGTGTTTTAAAGTCTTATGCAATTAACAGGGATTAAGTGGGATCAACTGTACTGTATCCCTAATCCCTTTTACAGAGGTAAGTCTACTGTATCCCTAATCCCTTTTACAGAGGTAAGTCTACTGTATCCCTTATCCCTTTTACAGAGGTAAGTCTACGGTATCCCTAATCCCTTTTACAGAGGTAAGTCTACTGTATCCCTAATCTCTTTTACAGAGGTAAGTCTACTGTATCCCTAATCCCTTTTACAGAGGTAAGTCTACTGTATCCCTAATCTCTTTTACAGAGGTAAGTCTACTGTATCCCTAATCCCTTTTACAGAGGTAAGTCTACTGTATCCCTAATCCCTTTTACAGAGGTAAGTCTACTGTATCCATAATCTCTTTTACCGAGGTGGTCACTGTATCACTTTCACATATATTTGATAGGAAGTCTATAGAAATGTCTAGTATATCAACAACTCATGTAAACTGTCAGAAAAATCACTAACCTGATGGCAAGATCTCTGCTTTCTTGACTGTGATTTCTATGCTGTTTCTACTAAGGCTGATTAACTTATCAAATACAAAAACTATCAATGGTGGAATAAAATACCACTGGAACAACGGTGGCTGGACAAGTCTTCCACTACCATGCAGGATCATCAGGATATATAAAACAACGTATAATTTATGGGTTGTCCAAAATGCTTTGAAGGCATGGCTCCTAGCATACGGTATGGCAAACACATAAATGACAATGACCACTAAAGTTGCTGCAACACCAGTTAATCCTGAAAAGATATGTGTAAGTTTTGTACAAAATGAATACAAGTAATTAGAATTCAGCTGAAACCTTGTGAAAAGTTTTGATATACCAAATTCTAGAAAATTGGAATTCTAAATTGTTCAAATATGAAGATAATACATGTACCAACAGTTCTCTATGTTGCCACTCAAGAAAAACAATAGTAAACAATAATATCATTTTTTATGTCAGATTCATTATTTTATAATTATAATAAAAGTTGAAATAGAAATATAATTTTCCTATCATTTTTTTTCAAAAAAACAAGTTCTTATAACTAAGTATTCCCTTTATATTTGATTAACAGAACAAAAATGAAATACTATCAGACAGACAAAATTTGCAAAAATAGGATATCTTTTCTAAGTTCAGAAAAGTAATTCTTGTATACCAAAAGCTCAAATAATTGTCATTGCTTACCAAGATGATGAAAATGCAGTTTTTATTTTTAGTTATCATGGTTTGGAAATGGCTGTTAGCTATAGTTTTGGTTGAGACATTCTACAATTTTTTGATTTGGAGAAAGAGATTTATAATATATTGTTGAACAAGTAAGTTCAATCAGCCCAAATGAGGTATACTTGCTAATGACCTCATATACTTCAATCCTTCAAATTTATAATATTTGAAGCATATTTTAACTCTGAATGTCACAAAATAAGGTATCTTCATAGACCTGTCAAACTTCATTATACCCCACACAACAAAGTTGCAGGGGTATAATGTTTTTGACAGGTCCGTCAGTCCATCAGGGATAAAAGTTTGTGGACACAACTCCTCTTAAACCACTAAACAGAATTTAACGAAACTTGGTATGCAAGAATTACATCATATGTAGTTGTGCATTTTGTGTGAGTTATGGCCCTTTGGACTAAGAAATTTGCCGAAAAACCTGATTCATCAGCTTATGGACGCAACTCCTCTGAAACCACTCAAAAGAATTTAACGAAACTTGGTATGCAAGAAGTACACCATATGTAGTTGTGCCTATTACCAGGAATTTTTTATCTGCAAATTTTTGTGCGAGTCATGGCCCATTGGACATTTTTCATTATTATACCCCACTAGGTTGCGGAGGATATAATGTTTTTGACTGGTCTGTCAGTCCTATTCTTGTTTCTTAAAAGTTATAATCTATTTGGTCTTCTGAGTAGTATTAAAGATTTTTCACTCATTCAAGTCAAAATGGAAAATCTCTGTAGAGATCTACCTACAAAGATTGTGAACAAATGAACTTGTACTACCAGATGAGATGAGAAATTTGTTTTCATAAGAAGAAAGATTTAGCCATTTAGCCATTGTGACCAATGTACAATAAGAGTAATTATTATCAATATTGTAAAAGGTCTCATAAGCATAGTTTCTGCAATGTTTGCCTTCAATTAGCCAAGCAGTTTTACAGGGGATGATAAAAATATGAAAATTTTATGGATGGATGAACGATGTAATGGCAGTTGCTAACCCAAAAATTTCAGTCAGATGAGGTATAATTCAGAAATCTGGATCCTCAGAATGAGATTACCCTGTGCCCCACCCCCCTCTACTCTAAGACAGTACCTGTGATTGTAGTGTACGTCCAGTAATGGAATGACGCCAATGCATCTTGCCTGAAACATATATACAATATTCAGTCAACACACCAAAGTATCAAGTATCAAGTAAAATGAAGTATGTGGCACTTAAGTCAGTGGCACTGCATTAGTTGTTTACTGTATTTACACATTATTGTATGAAGATCTACCAAAAATAATCTACTTTCTGAAACAATATTTAAATTTATCTTAAAAAAAATATGCTGAAAATTTGAGTGCTAATTGATCACACTAGTCCAGAAAACAGAAAATTGTTAAATATTGTAAATTTTTTGGTCTGATTAAAAAATCCACTCAATTCATGCAGTTGTTCATGGATTGTAAGAGAAAGATACCAAAACATATTTTAAAGTAACCAATCTGCATGTGCTGGTTAAACCAAACAGACTATGATGAAACACACATTAGTATAGATTTAAGAAATAATATATGGAGGCGGTGGTTTATCATTGTTTTACCATGGATAGTCATTTATGTTGCAGTATTTTTTATAGCGTATAAAATAACAACCTAAATGGCCATACCATTGTAAAACAATGATAAAACACCACCTCTATGAATTATTTATTTAAGGATTGTTTCAATTGTTGGTTAGATTATTGGATATAAACGACTTTGGGTCGATTTACACTGAATAAACCGCGAAGCGCTTTATAATGTTGCAGAGTAAATCGATCCAAAGTCGTTTATATCCAATAATCTAACCAACAATGGAAAACAAACCTTATATTTTAAATTCCATAGTAAAAGAAAATAACGAGAACAATATTTTACAAGTAATCAAATAATATTTGCAATTCATTGTTTATAGTGTCGTCACTTGTTGTTTGTGGAAGAATTCATGTATAGTCAATATAATCAATACATCTTATTATGACGTCACAATCAGTCACTTGCTGAAATACCTTTAGGTTATACGAAATAACCAACTTTGCTCGTGTATTCAGTATTTAAAAGAAATTAAAATATATTCTAATAATATAATTACAGCACATTTAGGATATTTACATATAGCCACCACCATTTCGGTCATAAAATGGCTGTTTAACAATTTAACACACAATATACTGCAACTGATAATTTTAGCGTGTATCACTATTTGTAAGATTAATTCATCATAAACATCCGATTTCCAGTGGGGGCACAGTTTTGTAATTGGAACAGCACTTCAGGACACACCCTCTTCTTTGCATGTTGCTCAAACATTAATAATTTTGTACCATGGATGTGGATTCAAAGTGTTAAGAATGTCATAAGAATATAACTTACGGTCTGAAGTATTCCACAAAATAACAGTTCAGATCTCCAGATGATTGTGTAGAAATGTGATACAAGTTGATTCCATGTCCGATTGTGTGAACAACTAAACAAATAAGATAAAAAAACATGAAATGGAAGTACATAACTAATAAACTGGAAAAAATACAACAGTCAAGATCTAAAATCAAGGCATCCATCGTTCATGCAGTATCCCCTACTGACAGTAAAACCATATGTATCAAAAGAATCAGATAAACATAAAATATCTAAAACCATTGGCTTCATAACTATCTGCTCAAAAGAAGTTACAAATACAAAAAATCTGACATTTAGAAATCCCTATAGTATTTAATCTAATAGTAAAGGTCAAGATGGCCAGACAAATGAACAAAACAAACTACAGAAACTTGATCTAGCAATCACTGATACCCGTTAAATTTTTAAAACTTTTTTTGTAAAAATTTCTAACACTTTTTGTAGAACGGTGACCTTGACCTTTGATGGAATTCCTCCAGAGTCAATAGGCTTCTTACTTACATGATATATCCTAAAGTTTCATTGAAATCAAATGCACACACTTTTTTCCGGAAACTTCTTTTTTGTACAAATTTATCAATTTGGACTTTGAAATGTAATCGATTTACACAAAAAAATCACTTCAAGGCTTCTTACCCACATAATATGAAGCTATATTCTTTTGAAGTAGTGTATCTAATGAATCTCTAGAATATAACGAGGGATATCATACCGTATTCCATGTGAAACCCCGGGCATATAAATAGTTAAACATATTATAAGGATGAAATATCAATTTTAAAAATACCGGTATGCATTTTATGGAATCTATCATATCCGTCTGCCAATTGTCTTGAATTAACAAGGGAGATAACAGATGAAGTCTGCTATAAAATGGCAACAAAAGCATTTGCATCGCACTTCAAAAGTGAAATTTATCATAAACAGTTTTGCTGGGAATAAAATGTCGGCAAAAATAATAAGGTTATTAAATTTAAAATGCCAAAAAAAGTTTTGTTGGAATTAAATTTATCAGTTCAACTAATTTAACTGTAGTACACCAATATTTTTCGTTTTTCATATTATATGCAATACACATGAAAGTATTGGTAACAGTGTGTATTGACCAGTCAAAAATCATTTATGAAACAGGTATGTTGCAGTATTCGTAAGCTTAAATGTGTTTAATGGTACGTTCTTCAATAGTGGTGGTCCAAAATAAGTTTTTTCTTCAAGCACAAGAAATGTTATAATCTAACTATATACTCTAGAATATTTGTAAAAGAAGACTTCAACAGAATATAATTGTTATTCGGGCTTCACATGGGACACGGTTCATATTCCCTGGGAAGATCCCAAATAACATATAATATCCAAAAGTTTCATTGGAATTAAACTTTTTGACTTATTACCCTGACACATCTTTTTTGTAACTATTTATAATGTTTTTTTATCAACTGTGACCTTGACCCTTGACAGAATTCCTCCAGCATCAATAGGCTTCTTATCCACCCGATATGTAAAAATATCCCCAAGTTTCAATAAAATCAGATGCAAGTTATTTTAAATATCATCTGGAAACCCCAAATTTGAGTGGATGAACAGAGTGAAGATCATATATGAGGACAACTATATACCCCTGACTCTCATTGAGCAGGGGTATAATAAATGAATGGAACTTATGAAAACTATTGCTTGGCTTGCAGGGGTATATAATTCCATAATTACCTGTAAACACTAAGGCCCATGCTGCAATATATTTGTGAAATAAATGCATGGAATCCCATGGAAAGAATCGATGTAAAAACGTTTCTCGGAAGAAGGTAATTGTGTTCCGACTCATGGTGACCAGTAGTGATGAGTAGGTAAACATCATAGCACTAGCTGCTCCTCGAGTTGTAGTTACTCCATATCCAGCAAGGCGTCTTAACCCACCATCTTCTTTTTCAGTGGAGTAATCTAAAATGAAAACAACAAAAAATTCAGTATAAATGTGACAACTGTAACTAATATGAAATTGGTCTTTTTAAATTAAAAAGTATTTTATCCTGCAAACATTTCATCTGCTGTACAATATTGACAATGAACAAAATTGTCTACATACCTGTAGCACTGGTTACACTAAACACTGTCAACTGACATAAATGATAAAAATGTTCAATTTTTACTTGTACTACCTTATGATACACATGGGCCTTGGTGGTTAAGGTTGTCAGTCATTTACTATTGCATGTGAACACAGAGGTTGCAGGTTAAAAGCTTATTGTGAGCAGTGTGTGCTCCACTGCATTATTAATTGACAAGGATTGCCAGTTTGCCTGTCAGTCAGGGTGTGCTCCACTCCATTTTTGACAAGGATTGCCAGTTTGCCTGTCAGGTAGGATGTGCTCCACTCCATTATTAATTATCAAGGATTGCCAGTTTGCCTGTCATGCAGGGTGTGCTCCACTCCATTATTGACAAGGATTGCCAGTTTGCCTGTCAGGTAGGGTTTGCTCCACTCCATTATTAATTGACAAGGATTGCCAGTTTGCCTGTCATGCAGGGTGTGCTCCACTCCATTATTAATTGACAAGGATTGCCAATTTGCCTCTCATGCTAGGTGTGCTCCACTCCATTAATTTACAAGGATTGCCAGTTTGCCTGTCAAGGAGGGTGTGCTCCACTGCATTATTAATTGACAAGGATTGCCAGTTTGCCTGTCAGGTAGGGTTTGCTCCACTCCATTATTAATTTACAAGGATTGCCAGTTTGCATGTCAGGTAGGGTGTGCTCCACTCCATTATTAATTGACACGGATTGCCAATTTGCCTGTTCAGGCAGGGTGTGCTCCACTCCATTATTAATTGACAAGGATTGCCAGTTTGCCTGTCAGGCAGGGTGTACTCCACTCCATTATTAATTGACAAGGATTGCCAGTGTGCCTGTCTTGTAGGGTGTGCTCCACTCCATTATTAATTGACAAGGATTGCCAGTGTGCCTGTCTTGTAGGGTGTGCTCCACTCCATTATTAATTGACAAGGATTGCCAATTTGCCTGTCAGGAGGGTGTGCTCCACTCTATTATTGATTGACAAGGATTGCCAACTTGCCTGTCAGGCAGGGTGTGCTCAACACCATAATTAATTGACAAGGATTGCCAGTTTGCCTGTCAGGCAGGGTGTGCTCCACTCCATTATTAATTGACAAGGATTGGCAATTTGCCTGTCAGGCAGGGTTTGCTCCACTCCATTATTAATTGACAAGGATTGCCAGTTTGCCTGTCATGCAGTGTGAGCTTCATTCTATTATTGTTGATTGCAAGTTGTATTGCCAAATGTTAGGTTTTCAACAGGTACACTGGTTTCAATCCCATTAAAAAAAGTAGAGGCCATGATACTGCTAAAATGGCCTCAAAGACGTAAATATTATGAAACTATTTAATTGCTACATGTCCTACCTTGGGCCCCAGGGACCTAGTTGTCCAAGGGGTTAAGGTAGTTTGTAATCTACTGTTGTGGGTCGAACCTTACTGCTGTCAGGGTATGGCGGAATCCAACCTTAATTGACAAGGATTGCATTCCTCTCTGCATTCCTCTCAAAACTATACTCCATAATCTAGCTAAAAATGTCCTAAAAGTGGCATAAAACACACCATTCAAACAAACATGGATACACTTTTACCTTATACAAACTTTACTCAATAAATAACTCAACTTTGACAAAAGATCTTCTAAAGTCCACTTTATAAAATTAATGAATGTTTCGTAAAATCTTAAGATGCACTAGCCAAGTTATACCATATCTTCCATATCACATGTCAATGTTTGGCTGGAATAATTCAAGGACATATAGCTTGGTAATTGTTACAAACTGGCTACAGAGCAGCATTAAAAACAATGATAAATCCTCAAGGTTACAGCATAAATCGTCAAGGTTACAGCATAAATCCTCAAGGTTACAGCATAAATCCTCAAGGTTACAGCATAAATCGTCAAGGTTACAGCATAAATCCTCAAGGTTACAGCATAAATCCTCAAGGTTACAGCATAAATCGTCAAGGTTACAGCATAAATCGTCAAGGTTACAGCATAACCATAAAAAGCTATCATTTATTAGTTGTGTACATAATTTGAGTTCAAAAATTATACTGTAAGCATGTAAATTTTTGTGTGGGGTTATTTTCCCTAGCCAAGAAATATCTGGGAAAATTACCCCCACACGAATTATTTGGTTTTAATAATCAAAGAACCTGAAATTTGATAACAACAACGCTGCATTATAAAATATGGATTCATACCTTGATCGCTTTAATTTTTTGTCACACACATTTACAAACTCATTTTATTAACAGTACATTCAACAGTTTTGTTTTTATTTACAAATTAGCGAAATTGTAGTTGCAGTGTTTATGTTAAATACCTATGGCTGTAAATGCACGTTTAACGATATATCCATTTCGTTTTTCACTGTTTTATTCTATTAACACTTAGGGAGCAATAGGTCAATTATGGGTACAATTCTTAAACCCAAGAATTAATTGATGACTAAATTTATATACATATGCATATGGAAAATTAATTACATGTTAATCACCATAATAAATAGATATATACAGTTTGCATAAATAATCAGTTTTAATTAATATGGGTGTTTTATTCAATTAATGAGATTTTTATGTTACTGAAACATTTTAAATGGAAGCACTTGTAGTTGTATTTATAATTACTCTTTTAGTCTAGAACTTTACTAAAATTAATAAATATGCATGGATAAAGAAATATTAAAACATACATGTTTGGTCCCAATTTATGATCAGTTAAACTGGGATGTCGAGTGTCTTCACACAGAAAGACAACTTTTATTTAACCTCTAACAAAATATTGTCGTTTAATTGTAGACGCAAGAAATTGGAGAAAAATAAAAATGTAGGGAATGTTGGACCATGAAATTTACCCCCCATGCAAAAGGATTTGGGAACAAAATCATAAAAATACAACCTAGTGAAAATTACTATGTTTACATTACATTATATGTATAAATAAACCTGGTACATAGATCTACATTATACTTGAATCCATGTATACTTACAAACTGCTCTTTCAATAAATATGCCAAACAGTACCAATGTATATAGAGTCAACCAGAAGATTTGTAAATGGTACGTTGCTACCCACTGAGAAAAGCTATACCATTTCTGTCCAAGTGGTGACTTAGGATATTTGACTGTATGTGTTGGGACATTCACCACACTCTGTTGTCTCGTAAAACTCACATTCATCTTTCCAGATTCTTTTTTCCTGAAAAGTAAGTTATATAAAGAAAATGATTACATTTTCAATAAAGTTGTTTTCAGGCAAAACCTATATAATAAACTGAAAACTTTGAAATCCTCCCCAAATGTTCATTTGTTCACAGTTAAACCTGTTTAAACCAGTCAGAATATCATAATGTTCTATCCAAATTAAATTTCAGTCACTATTTGAAACTGTAAATTGAACCTGTCTAAATAGAATCCTTTTTCATTTTTAAACAAAAATTTATATTAAGCCTAGACATAGCAATAGTAGTCCTAGGACCCAGATACTTAGATAAAACATCTTACTATTATAAAACAAAAATAAATAAATGTATACACTTTCTCCAACACCGCCTTACCATACTATACTATTTTTGACTGTTAATAGAGCTTTCACTGTATTAGTCATTCTTTATTTCTATTTCAGAATAGAAGCCTATATAATTAAACACTTTTCTTGAAAGGGTACATGTTTAACTATGTTCTGTGATATCATCGTCTTGAGATTTCCAATACAATATAAATAAAACCATAGAGGATCACCAATGGACGATTTCCATTAAATAAATAAATAAATAAATAAATAAATAACATTTACTTTGCAGAGGACCATAAAACAAACATATATATATTTCCCAAAGGATCCTATGTTAAATTAAATCTTCATTGGCAGGCATCAGAATAAAAAAAAAATTTCCAAAAAAGAGAACATTTTAAGGACCATCCAATAAAAACAAGTATAAAGTATGGCTTCAATAAGATTTTCTTATACCCTTATATACATTGTATTAACATGTATTCAATTCTTTGGGAGAAGACTTTCTTAATTCTAACCAAAATAAAGAACATAACACTTGGCAGATAACTATCTAATGATTATTATCATCAAGTTTAGTTTAGGTTGGCATAATAGAGAGATTAAAATGTAAAAGACATGACCACTATAACACAGATAGTGGACACAATGTGATAAAAATATCTCACATTACACATTGGTGTGTGTTTAAACCCACTTTAAGCAGCTACATCATGGCACTTAGTTTTCATTGGGGGAGTAAACCAGAGTACCTTGTGAAAATGAAATACATGCAGACCACAATTAAGGAAAATTATTATATTCATTCAAAGTGAAAATTAGTTACAGGCTGGGCATGAGCTGCATGGGCATAAGTAAGTTTGAATTCTTACATTGTATTGTATCCTCTTACAAGGGTTGATCCTCTAGCCATCAGTGACAATCTTGATCCAGCTGAATGCTGTCCTTTTGGCATATTTATTCCTATAAAAGTATATTTCTGCTAAAAAATCTTTGGATATTTTCTTTCAATTACGGGTAATTTGTGTTTCATAAATTCATGAATTATAGAACAACACATTGCTTTTGTGACGATTTATCATAAAAAATTTCCTCTTGTTGTCAAAACAGATCAATTATTATGTTAAATATTAAATACACTAAATACGAATAGAAGAAAAACATTGCAGTGTTAACATTTTGGTGCACTTCAGATAACTGAGGCATGTTTTAAAAATGAAATGAACATTTTATGCCATCTTGGAAAGTAAGTTTAAATAGCAAAGGTCAAAACACAATAACCTCCCACCCAAAGCTACAGTAAATGGTTAATTACCATCCAGGTTTAAAGTTGCCTTTTCCAGAGTGTAAGCATATTCTTTGGAGTTAAATATTTTCTTGAAATCATCCAGTGTCATGTCACCTCCTTCATGTACTCCAGCAGTTTTGTACATGGATTTCACCAATTCATCCAGTTGTTTAGTTTCCAAAGAAGAATCAGACAACTCCAACAAAGATCTGAAATAAAGATCATTTTATTATGGATAAGGGGTATAATGTTAGAAATAATCTTCCAAGGATCATCTATACCAAGTTTGGTTCCAATCTGTGCAATAGTTTACAGGTATAATGTTGGTAATGTCCTTTCAAGGATCATTCATACCAAGTTTGGTTCCAATCGGTACAATAGTTTACAGGTATTTGATTGTTTTGACTTTTCAAGGATCCTCCATACCAAGTTTGGTTCCAATCTGTCCAATAGTTTACAGGTATAATGTTGGTAATGTCCTTCCAAGGATCATTTATACCAAGTTTGGTTCCAATCGATCCAATAGTTTACAGGTATAATGTTGGTAATGTCCTTTCAAGGATCATTCATACCAAGTTTGGTTCCAATCGGTCCAATAGTTTACAGGTATAATGTTGGTAATGTCCTTTCAAGGATTATTCATACCAAGTTTGGTTCCAATCGGTCCAATAGTTTACAGGTATAATGTTGGTAATGTCCTTCCAAGGATTATTCATACCAAGTTTGGTTCCAATCGGTCCAATAGTTTACAGGTATAATGTTGGTAATGTCCTTTCAAGGATTATTCATACCAAGTTTGGTTCCAATCGGTCCAATAGTTTACAGGTATAATGTTGGTAATGTCCTTTCAAGGATTATTCATACCAAGTTTGGTTCCAATCGGTCCAATATTTTACAGGTATAATGTTGGTAATGTCCTTCCAAGGATCATCTATACCAAGTTTGGTTCCAATCGGTCCAATAGTTTACAGGTATAATGTTGGTAATGTCCTTTCAAGGATCATCTATACCAAGTTTGGTTCCCATCGGTCCAATAGCTTACAGGTATAATGTTGGTAATGTCCTTCCAAGGATCATTCATACCAAGTTTGGTTCCAATCGGTCCAATAGTTTACAGGTATAATGTTGGTAATGTCCTTCCAAGGATCATTCATACCAAGTTTGGTTCCAATCGGTCCAATAGTTTACAGGTATAATGTTGGTAATGTCCTTTCAAAGATCATTCATACCAAGTTTGGTTCCAATCGGTCCAATAGTTTACAGGTATAATGTTGGTAATGTCCTTCCAAGGATCATTCATACCAAGTTTGGTTCCAATCGGTCCAATAGTTTACAGGTATAATGTTGGTAATGTCCTTTCAAGGATCATTTATACCAAGTTTGGTTCCCATCGGTCCAATAGTTTACAGGTATAATGTTGGTAATGTCCTTCCAAGGATCATTCATACCAAGTTTGGTTCCAATCGGTCCAATAGTTTACAGGTATAATGTTGGTAATGTCCTTTCAAGGATCATTTATACCAAGTTTGGTTCCCATCGGTCCAATAGTTTACAGGTATAATGTTGGTAATGTCCTTTCAAGGATCATTCATAGCAAGTTTGGTTACAATCGGTCCAAGAGTTTACTGGTATAATGTTGGTAATGCCCTATCAAGGATCATTCATAGCAAGTTTGGTTACAATCGGTCCAATAGTTTACTGGTATAATGTTGGTAATGACCTTTCAAGGATCATCCATACCAAGTTTGGTTCCAATCTGTCCAATAGTTTACAGGTATAATGTTGGTAATGTCCTTCCAAGGATCATTTATACTAAGTTTGGTTCCAATCTGTCCAATAGTTTACAGGTATAATGTTGGTAATGTCCTTTCAAGGATTATTCATACCAAGTTTGGTTCCAATCAGTCCAATATTTTACAGGTATAATGTTGGTAATGTCCTTCCAAGGATCATTCATACCAAGTTTGGTTCCAATCGGTCCAATAGTTTACAGGTATAATGTTGGTAATGTCCTTTCAAGGATCATTTATACCAAGTTTGGTTCCCATCGGTCCAATAGTTTACAGGTATAATGTTGGTAATGTCCTTACAAGGATCATCTATACCAAGTTTGGTTCCAATCGGTCCAATAGTTTACAGGTATAATGTTGGTAATGTCCTTTCAAGGATCATTCATACCAAGTTTGGTTCCAATCGGTCCAATAGTTTACAGGTATAATGACTTGGTAATGTCCTTTCAAGGATCATTTATACCAAGTTTGGTTCCAATCTGTCCAATAGTTTACAGGTATAATGTTGGTAATGTCCTTTCAAGGATCATTTATACCAAGTTTGGTTCCCATCGGTCCAATAGTTTACAGGTATAATGTTGGTAATGTCCTTCAAAGGATCATTTATACCAAGTTTGGTTCCCATCGGTCCAATAGTTTACAGGTATAATGTTGGTAATGTCCTTTCAAGGATCATTCATACCAAGTTTGGTTCCAATCGATCCAATAGTTTACAGGTATAATGTTGGTAATGTCCTTTCAAGGATTATTCATACCAAGTTTGGTTCCAATCTGTCCAATAGTGTACAGGTATAATGTTGGTAATGTCCTTACAAGGATCATCTATACCAAGTTTGGTTCCAATCGATCCAATAGTTTACAGGTATAATGTTGGTAATGTCCTTTCAAGGATCATTCATACCAAGTTTGGTTCCAATCGGTCCAATAGTTTACAGGTATAATGTTGGTAATGTCCTTTCAAGGATCATCCATACCAAGTTTGGTTCCCATCGGTCCAATAGTTTACAGGTATAATGTTGGTAATGTCCTTCCAAGAATCATTTATACCAAGTTTGGTCCCAATCTGTCTAATAGTTTACAGGTATAATGTTGGTAATGTCCTTTCAAGGATCATTCATAGCAAGTTTGGTTACAATCGGTCCAATAGTTTACTGGTATAATGTTGGTAATGCCCTATCAAGGATCATTCATAGCAAGTTTGGTTACAATCGGTCCAATAGTTTACTGGTATAATGTTGGTAATGACCTTTCAAGGATCATCCATACCAAGTTTGGTTCCAATCTGTCCAATAGTTTACAGGTATAATGTTGGTAATGTCCTTTCAAGGATCATTCATACCAAGTTTGGTTCCAATCGGTACAATAGTTTACAGGTATTTGATTGTTTTGACTTTTCAAGGATCCTCCATACCAAGTTTGGTTCCAATCTGTCCAATAGTTTACAGGTATAATGTTGGTAATGTCCTTCCAAGGATCATTTATACCAAGTTTGGTTCCAATCGATCCAATAGTTTACAGGTATAATGTTGGTAATGTCCTTTCAAGGATTATTCATACCAAGTTTGGTTCCAATCGGTCCAATAGTTTACAGGTATAATGTTGGTAATGTCCTTTCAAGGATTATTCATACCAAGTTTGGTTCTAATCGGTCCAATATTTTACAGGTATAATGTTGGCAATGTCCTTCCAAGGATCATCTATACCAAGTTTGGTTCCCATCGGTCCAATAGTTTACAGGTATAATGTTGGTAATGTCCTTTCAAGGATCATTCATACCAAGTTTGGTTCCAATCGGTCCAATAGTTTACAGGTATAATGTTGGTAATGTCCTTTTAAGGATCATTCATACCAAGTTTGGTTCCAATCGGTCCAATAGTTTACAGGTATAATGTTGGTAATGTCCTTCCAAGGATCATTCATACCAAGTTTGGTTCCAATCGGTCCAATAGTTTACAGGTATAATGTTGGTAATGTCCTTTCAAGGATCATTTATACCGAGTTTGGTTCCCATCGGTCCAATAGTTTACAGGTATAATGTTGGTAATGTCCTTTCAAGGATCATCCATACCAAGTTTGGTTCCAATAGGTCCAATAGTTTACAGGTATAATGTTGGTAATGTCCTTTCAAGGATCATTTATACCAAGTTTGGTTCCAATCTGTCCAATAGTTTACAGGTATAATGTTGGTAATGTCCTTTCAAGGATCATTTATAACAAGTTTGGTTCCCATCGGTCCAATAGTTTACAGGTATAATGTTGGTAATGTCCTTCAAAGGATCATTCATACCAAGTTTGGTTCCCATCGGTCCAATAGTTTACAGGTATAATGTTGGTAATGTCCTTTCAAGGATCATTCATACCAAGTTTGGTTCCAATCGATCCAACAGTTTACAGGTATAATGTTGGTAATGTCCTTTCAAGGATTATTCATACCAAGTTTGGTTCCAATCTGTCCAATAGTGTACAGGTATAATGTTGGTAATGTCCTTCCAAGGATCATCTATACCAAGTTTGGTTCCAATCGATCCAATAGTTTACAGGTATAATGTTGGTAATGTCCTTTCAAGGATCATTCATACCAAGTTTGGTTCCAATCGGTCCAATAGTTTACAGGTATAATGTTGGTAATGTCCTTTCTAAGATCATCCATACCAAGTTTGGTTCCCATCGGTCCAATAGTTTACAGGTATAATGTTGGTAATGTCCTTTCAAGGATCATTCATAGCAAGTTTGGTTACAATCGGTCCAATAGTTTACTGGTATAATGTTGGTAATGTCCTTTCAAGGATCATCCATACCAAGTTTGGTTCCAATCGATCCAATAGTTTACAGGTATAATGTTGGTAATGTCCTTTCAAGGATTATTCATACCAAGTTTGGTTCCCATCGGTCCAATAGTTTACAGGTATAATGTTGGTAATGTCCTTTCTAAGATCATCCATACCAAGTTTGGTTCCCATCGGTCCAATAGTTTACAGGTATAATGTTGGTAATGTCCTTTCAAGGATCATTCATAGCAAGTTTGGTTACAATCGGTCCAATAGTTTACTGGTATAATGTTGGTAATGTCCTTTCAAGGATCCTCCATACTAAGTTTGGTTCCAATCGATCCAATAGTTTACAGGTATAATGTTGGTAATGTCCTTTCAAGGATTATTCATACCAAGTTTGGTTCCAATCTGTCCAATAGTTTACAGGTATAATGTTGGTAATGTCCTTTCAAGGATCATTCATACCAAGTTTGGTTCCAATCGGTCCAATAGTTTACAGGTATAATGTTGGTAATGTCCTTTCAAGGATCATTTATACCAAGTTTGGTTCCCATCGGTCCAATAGTTTACAGGTATAATGTTGGTAATGTCCTTTCAAGGATCATTCATACCAAGTTTGGTTCCAATCGGTCCAATAGTTTACAGGTATAATGTTGGTAATGTCCTTTCAAGGATCATTCATACCAAGTTTGGTTCCAATCTGTCCAATAGTTTACTGGTATAATGTTGGTAATGCCCTATCAAGGATCATTCATAGCAAGTTTGGTTACAATTTGTCCAATAGTTTACTGGTATAATGTTGGTAATGACCTTTCAAGAATCATTCATAGTGAGCATCGCAGATGCAAGCTATACGGTTACATGCGTGTGTGTAAAAAAGCCACGTGATCCATATGAACAAATCCATTTCAGATGGTAGCTGAGCTATCCGAAGAAAATATTGTAGACGAACGAAAAGTTATATAATATAAAAGTAGACGAAAATAATTTTGACATCACTAAAATGAAAGTGTTTATTTTTTAAATTACTACAAAAATGCCAGACAATTTTTTTTCAATCTGAAACGCTTTACTTGAAATTGAGTTTTGTGACGTCACCAACACATTAGATAAGACGTCACGTCATCAATGGAATGTAGAGGCACTGTTAGGGGGCTCTGAAGTAACGACATAAACAATGTGCGATGCTCGCATTTAGGCTGCGCCTCCATTCATATTACTAAGTTTGGTTCCAATTGGTCCAATAGTTTACAGGTATTTGGTTGTTTTGACTTCTCAAGGATTATTTATACCAAGTTTGGTTCCAATCGGTCGAATAGTTTACAGGTATAATGTTGGTAATGTCCTTTCAAGGATCATTCATACCAAGTTTGGTTCCAATCGGTCCAATAGTTTACAGGTATAATGTTGGTAATGTCCTTTCAAGGATCATTCATACCAAGTTTGGTTCCAATCTGTCCAATAGTTTACTGGTATAATGTTGGTAATGCCCTATCAAGGATCATTCATAGCAAGTTTGGTTACAATCGGTCCAAAAGTTTACTGGTATAATGTTGGTAATGACCTTTCAAGAATCATTCATAGTGAGCATCGCAGATGCAAGCTATACGTTACATGCGTGTGTGTAAAAAAGCCACGTGATCCATATGAACAAATCCATTTCAGATGGTAGCTGAGCTATCCGAAGAAAATGTTGTAGACGAACGAAAAGTTATATGATATAAAAGTAGACGAAAATAATTTTGACATCACTAAAATGAAAGTGTTTATTTTTTAAATTACTACAAAAATGCCAGACAATTTTTTTTCAATCTGAAACGCTTTACTTGAAATTGAGTTTTGTGACGTCACCAACACATTAGATAAGACGTCACGTCATCAATGGAATGTAGAGGCACTGTTAGGGGGCTCTGAAGTAACGACATAAACAATGTGCGATGCTCGCATTTAGGCTGCGCCTCCATTCATATTACTAAGTTTGGTTCCAATTGGTCCAATAGTTTACAGGTATTTGGTTGTTTTGACTTCTCAAGGATTATTTATACCAAGTTTGGTTCCAATCAGTCGAATAGTTTACAGGTATAATGTTGGTAATGTCCTTTCAAGGATCATTCATACCAAGTTTGGTTGTAATCAGTAAAAAAGTTTCACTAATTTTTTAATCAAAATAAGACAAATTTGTAATGACAGAATTGCCAATTTTTAGATTTATTAACGTTTGCTTAATGTCCTGCCACCAATATTTCAGCTATAGTTAGGACAGAACAAACAATGAATCAACAAGAA
Organism: Limnoperna fortunei; assembly: GCA_944474755.1. Lineage (NCBI taxonomy): Eukaryota > Metazoa > Mollusca > Bivalvia > Mytilida > Modiolidae > Limnoperna > Limnoperna fortunei. The sequence continues at coordinate 26,277,787 of OX104116.1, forward strand.
AATTGGGTGGGACATCGGGAACATAATTTTGATTGCCCACTGGAAAAGTTTGGTAGGGTGGGAAAATTTAGGCATTTGTAGCACCTATGATGAGCTGAGGCTCTTTTTCAAACTCTAAAAAAGGGGTTTTTATCATGCCTGCTAGGAGTGTGTCATTTTCTTACATGCTATCCATTATGGTCTGTGGCAAGGCTTGCTGTATTATAACCTGTAAATAGGCAGCTCTGTGTGTGGAGAATCTTGCGCCACCTGGGGACACCCTGGGCAGCTCTGTGTGTGGAGCAAAAGTCTTAAACGGTTATATGCTGCAAAAGTGATGGGGTGAAGGAATTAGTTAATGTCAGTTTAAAAGGCTAAATTAAGTCTTACTTGATCATGTTGGCAAACTGTTTTTGTGTAAGTACTCCTTTTTTGGAAGTGTCATACATCCTGAACATCAACTCTACTTTACTGTCAGCATCCTCTGTAACAAATAAAACGCTCACATGAGCCTGATCAGTCACATGATTTTAAATTATTATGATAGAGATTTAAAGTTTTTTTTTAAATCTTTTTTAATCATACTCTTGATTCTGTGGAAGATTCAAAATGCCACAGGTTCACAGGAATCTGTACTGGTCACCGGGAGACCATTTCTGGTTCCCAGGAATCTGTACTGGTCACCTGGAGACCGTTTCTGTGTTTAGTTGACATTGATTTATGTTAAATCAATATTAGTAAAAGAAATTTTATTTGGTAAAATAGAGTTTTTATAACGGTAAAAGTTTCATTTTTGTCAATGTAGAAACAATATTTTTCAATCAAGTTAATGATTTTGCTGCTAATTATTAAAAAGACTGCTACTTGTTTCAACAGGTTTACAAGTCTGGTAATAAAACTATCCTTAACAATGTCTAGACAGTCCATTCTGATAAAGGATTTAATATTTCTCCCAAATTAAAGTATTGGTTTGCAAGTTTTAATGATTTCTATAAAAGTTATATGGAACTAAGCTGAATTAAAATCTGAATGTAGGAATGCACTGCTACAGATTCTCACCAGTAAGAATGTTCTAGCCAGACTTCATGGTCATGCTCTAGTCAAGCTTAATTGACATGGGTCTAGCCACATTTCATGGTCAAGACTCCAGTCAGGTTTCATGGCCATGGCTCTAGCCATGCTACCTTCATAGTCACACTTCATAGTAATGATTCTAGCAATGCTTCAAGCTCTAGTCTTGCTTCATAGTCATGGCTCAGTTACGCTTCTTAGTCACGACTCTAGTCATGCTTCATAGTCACAACTCTAATCAAGGTTCTAGTCATACTTCATTGTCATGGCTCTAGCCATGCTTCATAGTCATGGCTCTAGTCATGTTTCATTGTCATGCTTCATAGTCATGGCTCTAGTCATGCTTCATAGTCATGGCTCTGTCATGCATCATAGTTATGGCTCTAGTCATGCTTCATTGTCATGCTTCATAGTCATGGCTCTAGTCATGCTTCATAGTCATGGCTCTGTCATGCATCATAGTTATGGCTCTAGTCATGCTTCATAGTCATGGCTCTAGCCATGCTTCATTGTCATGGCTCTAGTCACGCTTCATTGTCCTGGCTCTAGCCATGCTTCATAGTCATGGCTCTAGTCACGCTTGATAGTCATGGCTCTAGCCATGCTTCATTGTCATGGCTCTAGTCATGCTTCGTTGTCATGGCTCTAGCCATGCTTCATTTTCATGGCTCTAGTCAATGCTGAATTGTCATGGCTCTAGCCATGCTTCATAGTCATGGTTCTAGTCATGCTTCATTGTCATGGGTCTAGCCATGCTTCATAGTCATGGCTCTAGCCATGCTTGATTGTCATGGCTGTAGTCATGCTTCATTGTCATGGCTCTAGAAACGCTTCATAGTCATGGCTCTAGTCACACTTCATTGTCATGGCTCTAGTCATGCTTCATAGTCATGGCTCTAGTCACACTTCATAGTCATGGCTCTAGTCATGCTTCATAGTCATGGCTCTAGCCATGCTAAATTGTCATGGCTCTAGCCATGCTTCATTGTCATGGCTCTAGCCATGCTTCATAGTCATAGCTCTAATCATGTTTCTTTGTCATGGCTCTAGCCACGCTTCATAGTCATGGCTCTAGTCATGCTTCATAGTTATGGCTCTAGTCATGCTTCATTGTCATGGCTCTAGTCATGCTTCATTGTCATGGCTCTAGCCATGCTTCATTGTCATGGCTCTAGTCATGCTTCATTGTCATGGCTCTAGTCATGCTTCATTGTCATGGCTCTAGTCATGCTAAATTGTCATGGCTCTAGTCATGCTTCATTGTCATGGCTCTAGTCATGCTTCATTGTCATGGCTCTAGTCATGCTTCATTGTCTTGGCTCTAGTCATGCTTCATTGTCATGGCTCTAGTCATGCTTCATTGTCATGGCTCTAGTCATGCTTCATTGTCTTGGCTCTAGTCATGTTTCATTGTCATGGCTCTAGTCATGCTTCATAGTCATGGCTCTAGCCATGCTTCATTGTCATGGCTCTAGTCATGCTTCATTGTCATGGCTCTAGTCATGCTTCATTGTCATGGCTCTAGTCATGCTAAATTGTCATGGCTCTAGTCATGCTTCATTGTCATGGCTCTAGTCATGCTAAATTGTCATGGCTCTAGTTATGCTAGATTTTCATGGCTCTAGTCATGCTTCATAGTCATGGCTCTAGTCATGCTAGATTGTCTTGGCTCTAGTCATGCTTCATTGTCATGGCTCTAGTCATGCTTCATTGTCATGGCTCTAGTCATGCTTCATTGTCATGGCTCTAGCCATGCTTCATTGTCATGGCTCTAGTCATGCTTCATTGTCATGGCTCTAGTCATGCTCCATTGTCATGGCTCTAGTCATGCTAGATTGTCATGGCTCTAGTCATGCTTCATAGTCATGGCTCTAGTCACACTTCATTGTCATGGCTCTAGCCATGCTCCATTGTCATGGCTCTAGTCATGCTTCATTGTCATGGCTCTAGTCATGCTAAATTGTCACGGCTCTAGCCATGCTTCATAGTCATGGCTCTAGCCATGCTTCATAGTCATTGCTCTAGTCATGCTTCATTGTCATGGCTCTAGCCATGCTTCATAGTCATGGCTCTAGCCATGCTTCATAGTCATGGCTCTGTCATGCTTCATTGTCACTGCTCTAGCCAAGCTTCAGTCATAGCTCTAGTAATGTTTCATTGTCATGGCTCTAGTCATGCTTGATTGTCATGGCTCTAGTCATGCTTGATTGTCATGGCTCTAGCCACCCTTCATAGTCATGGCTCTAGTCACGCTTCATAGTCATGGCTCTAGTCATGCTTCATAGTCTTGGCTCTAGTCACGCTTCATAGTCATGGCTCTAGTCATGCTTCATAGTCATAGCTCTAGTAATGTTTCATTGTCATAGCTCTAGTCATGCTTCATTGTCATGGCTCTAGTCATGCCTGATTGTCATGGCTCTAGTCATGCTTCATAGTCATGGCTCTAGTCATGCTTCATAGTCATGGCTCTAGTCATGCTTCATAGTCATGGCTCTAGTCATGCTTCATAGTCATGGCTCAGTCACTCTTCATAGTCATGGCTCTAGCCATGCTTCATAGTCATGGCTCAGTCACTCTTCATAGTCATGGCTCTAGCCATGTTTCAGAGTCATGGCTCTAGACATGCTTCATAGTCATGGCTTTAGTCACGCTTCATAGTCATGGCTCTAGTCATGCTTCATAGTCATGGCTTTAGTCACGCTTCATAGTTATGGCTCTAGTCATGCTTCATAGTCATGGCTCAGTCACTCTTCATAGTCATGGCTCTAGCCATGCTTCATTGTCATGGCTCTAGTCATGCTAGATTGTCTTGGCTCTAGTCATGCTTCATTGTCATGGCTCTAGCCATGCTTCATAGTCATAGCTCTAATCATGCTTCATAGTTATGGCTCTAGTCATGCTTCATAGTCATTAGTTCCATTAATAAAACCTCTCATTTCATGTTTATTTTCAACATTTTTATCGGATATTGATTTTATTACAATAAATACGTTACCATCATAAATTTAGATATTCTCCCTATTCGCAGCTTGTGAACCGGAAGTACTACAAATAAAATACCCTTTGAGACAACCCCCATTCCCACCTGGCGCATGTGCACCCATACTCTCCATCATTTTTTCCGGTTTCACCAAACAGCTTGCACGTGAATTTGTTGCAGTCTTAGTCTGTAATATACGGAAGAGTCTGTGAAGATTTGTTGTATAATAATTATATTATTACTTAATTTTGTGAAGAGTTCAGGTAATATTTAGAAAAATTAGACTTACTTGAACATGTCAATGTCACAAAACATCGGTGACAAGGAGGAGGACGGAATAGAATTGTCACCGTGGCGGTCATTGACCACCACGGATGAATTTTGGGATAAGAGTGTAGCCCCTGATGCTTCCTTTCTTCCAGGGTTTACTGCTTCCGCCCCTCGTAGCTCGGCCTCTCAGCTTAGGCTTTCGGCGGTTAATAAGGCTACCCATACCATTACAAGACCAGTAGACTCCGTGGTAAGTTCGGTGGTAAGTTCTTTCTCCACTTCTGAGACTTTTCCCACGGGAATAAGGAGTGATTCCTTTACCAGGTCAAGGTGGCCTTTAAATTATCAGTATCCACCTCTGCCGGGCTACCCCCCTTATGACCCTTTTTCCTTGCCCCCTGGTTGGCAAGGTTCTAGGGACATGGCTAGTCGGGAGTCTTCCCCTAGTGAAGATATAAAGGCCCTGACATGTTCTATTTCCAAGTTGCAAGCGGTGGTTAATGCCCAATTCTTGCAATTAGGGAATCGAATATCTCTCCTGGAAAATAGGACTCCTTCTTTTTCTGAGTCATCCAATTTAGCTACCCAGGCGCCTACTGCTATCCAGGAGGAGAGTGATAGCATTTCTCTGGCTCCTCGTAGTCAAGAAGCGGTTTTCTTGTCAGAGGATGAGGATTCTCTTTCTGCAACAGCAGATCCTATATCTCCTGTTGCACAGGATTCTCCATCTTCGGTTCCAGATTCTCTGAGGAATAGGGTGTATGCCATTCAGAGGGGGCTTGGTACCTTCCCTCTTTCCTCCCCTCCTCATAAGACCATTCCACCGTCTGATTTTATGACGTGTTCTGGTCTTGTTAAGGACAACCCTAAGGGTTATAGGTCCTTTCCAGAGTCTGGACATTTCAAGTCTGCCTTCTTGACTATTAATTCTACTTTCCAGGAGTTGGCTTCTTCAACTCCTCAGAAGTTCACTGGTTGGTTTTGGTCCTCTGTCTTTCCCAGGTAAGGTCAAGCCGAGGGATTTTGAGATCCACGGTTCTTCCATGGGAAAGTTGGCCCCAGCAGTTGATAAGGCTTTTTCTGGGGTTTTGGGTTCTAAACCAGTGGACGGTTTGAGGTTATCTCAGGCTTTGTGGGCAAAGTCGGAGAACAACCTCAGACTTTTGTCTTCAGTACTCCAGAATGCTGAGCATTTTTTGGCAGCGGCTGGAACCTTGCTGAAAGACAAGGGAGAGGAGTTTAACGAGCTTAAAGCTTTTCTCCTGCAAGTGGATGGTAGCTTAGGGGCCTCGCAGTTACTGTTGCTTGGCACTCTGGCTAACTTTTCCTTTGCCAAGAGGCAAGAGATTTTAGAAAAATCTCCCGTCTCTGAGGTTTTGCAGGAGTCGTTGTTATTTTCTCCTCTTTTTCAAGAGAAGTTGTTTGGGATGTCCTTGGATAAACTTCATACTGAGGTTAACAAGGCCCCTCACACTGTGAAAGTTGATGTTCAACTTTCCGATGGTAAGAGGAAAGTGTCGACGTCTCAGTCACACTCCTCCTCTGCCAAACCTCAGGGTACAGTATCTCGGCCCACACTTGGTGGGAAGAGATCAGCTAACCCTAGTTCTGTTGTTCCTTCTTCTTCTGCTGGCAAGAAGCGCAGATTTGTGAGGAGGAAGAAACAGCAGAAATGATGGGCTTTCCCTTCCGGTAGTACTTCCCCGGGTTCCCTTGGAAAAGGTGTTTTTTACTACTCCTCTTCCTGGGATCCCAGTGGGGGGCAGGTTGTCTCACTTTCTTCCTCAGTGGCAACTGATTACAGAAGACAAGTGGGTTCTTTCAGTACTACGGAGGGGACTGGGACTTCATTTTCAGGAGGTCCCCCCATTGTCGTCAGTTCCCTTGGATCTTTCCCAGACAAGAGATTCTGTCAAGAATCGATTGTTGCAGGAGGAGGTGGGAACCCTGCTTCAGAAAGGTGTGTTGGAGGAAGTTATTCCACCAATCGGTCCAGGTTTTTATTCCCGTCTATTTTTGGTTCCCAAAAAGAACGGGAAAATGAGACCGGTCCTAGACCTTTCGGCCCTGAATCGGTTCTTGGTGGTTCCCCATTTCAAAATGGAAACCAACAGGTCAATCAGGGCATCCATCCTTCCTGGGATGTGGACTACCTCTCTAGACTTGACCGATGCCTACTTCCATATTGGAATAGCACACAGGTTTCGGAGGTATCTCAGGTTGGTGTGGGCAGGCAAGGTTTATGCTTTCAAAGCAATGCCCTTCGGCCTTTCCACGGCCCCTTTGGTATTTACAAGAGTGTTTCAGACGGTTGTGGCTTTTCTTCACACCCAGTCGATTTTCATTCACTCTTACCTCGACGATTCTCTGGTGAAGAATCAGTCTTTTTCTCTTCTGGAAGAACACACCCAATTTGTAATCCATCTTCTTTTGAAATTGGGATTTCTGATTTCTTGGGAGAAATCAGACATTCTCCCCAGTCAAGATTTCATTTTTCTCGGGGAAAGGTACCTTACAGTCTTGGGCCTTGTTGTTCCTCCAGAGGAGAAAATTCTGAAGTTACACCAGCTAGTAATCGAGATTTCGCAAGCATCTTCTATCCCTGCTCGACGTTTCCTTCAGTTAGTGGGTTTCCTGATATCACTGATGGACATAGTACCATTGGGTCGTCTTCACATTCGACCTATTCAGTGGTATCTCATGGAGTTTTGGCATCCAGCATCTCAGGAATGGGAAGCTCTCATTCCTGTGCAGCCTCAACTTCTCCCTCATCTCAATTGGTGGTTACAGAGGGAGAACCTTCTAAAAGGTTTACCTCTAGATCCCCCGGCTCCAAAACTGACGCTGTTCACAGACGCCTCCCTTTCAGGTTGGGGCGCTTATCTGGAAGGCAGGTCAGTTTCAGGCCTTTGGTCTCCTCTCGAGTTGGAGGATCACATCAATGTTCTAGAGATGAGGGCAGTTTTGCTTGCCCTGAGACACTTCATAGAAGTAGTTCAGGGTCAGCCTCTGTTGATAGCCACAGACAATTCAACTGTGGTGGCTTATCTTCAGAACCAGGGCGGAACCCACTCTTACCCTCTGTTTCTTCTCTTTTGCAACAGAATCGATACTTCTCTGACAGTGAGACATGTACCAGGCAGACAGAATCTTGTAGCAGATCTTCTATCTCGCTCTCAGAATCCTGTGAATACGGAATGGGAATTACATCCAGCAGTTTTTCAGCAGATCATTCTGTTGTGGGATCGTCCCCACATAGATCTGTTTGCAACCAGTTTAAATCACAAACTGGAAACCTATGTATCTCCCATTCCGGACGACAAGGCGATAGCAGTAGATGCTATGTCGATTCCTTGGAAAGGGATGTTCAGTTACATGTTTCCTCCCTTTCGTCTCCTTCCCAGAATTCTGTACAAGATTCGCAAGGACGGTTGCAAGACCATTCTTATTGCTCCAGCCTGGCCGAGACAGAGTTGGTTTCCAGATCTGCTGCAGTTGTCCTGTGCAAATCCTCTTTGTCTTCCTCTTCGGAAGGATCTATTATCACAGTTCAAAGGCAGGAAGCTACACTCAGGTGTTCAGCTTCTACGTCTTCACGCTTGGATGCTATCAGGTCAGGAATCAGAAAGAGAGGCTTTTCTGGCAGGGCAACCAAGCGTATCTCTGGATCAGTTAGACAATCCACAGGGGCCATATATGATTCCAAGTGGTCAATCTTTTGTTCTTGGTGTAACTCGAAACAAATTGATCCTCTCTCAGCCTCTGTACAACAGTTAGCTGATTTTTTCATTTTTCTTTTTGAGGATCAAGGTTTTGCACCATCTACTATTAAAGGTTATAGGTCTGCTATTTCCAGAACTATTCACCTTTCTGGAGGTGAGAATTTTGGAGAAAACCAGTTTTTGTCTCTCCTTATTAAAAATTTTTACTTGGAGCGTCCCAAACAGAGACGTTTGGTTCCTCCTTGGGACTTGGCTGTAGTTTTGAAAGCCTTACAGCTTTCTCCTTTTGAACCTTTGTCCTCTACTAGTTTCCAACATTTATCTTATAAATGTTGTTTTCTTCTGGCCTTAGCTTCTGGACGAAGGAGGAGTGAGATTCATGCTTTTTCTATTTCTGAATCCTGTATGCGATTTACAGCAGACAAGACTTCAGTGACACTGTTAACAGATCCTTCTTTCCTAGCCAAGAATCAATTGGCAGACAAAGGCTCTGGGATTATCACCATTCCATCTTTACTTGCAGTGGCCGGTGATAAGACTTTGTGTCCAGTTAGAACTTTGCTGGAATATTTATCTAGGTCTTCTAGCCTGAGAAGACCTAACTCTACCCGTCTATTTATACCTATTAAAAAGGGAGTGCAGGATATTTCAGCAAAAACCATTTCTACTTGGATTTGTCAAACTGTCCTTATGGCTTACAAATCCTCTCCTCCTAATACTTAATCTAAGCATAAAGTTAAGGCACATGAAGTAAGAGCGTTAGCCTCCTCATGGAATATTTTTAATTCCTCTTCTTTATCTGAGGTTTTGTCAGCTGGTTATTGGAGGTCAGACAGTACCTTCTATAACCACTACTTGCGCTCTATGCCCCATCATTGTGACAACCTCTTTGCTTTGGGACCTTTGGTTACTGCTCAACAGGTGGTGGTTCCCCCCAATTTTGAGGGGGATTCAGCATTACGTTAAATTCAGTTTATATCTAAATTTATGATGGTAACGTATTTATTGTAATAAAAACTCAATTTTTAGAATTAAAATTTGGTTTTGTAAAATAAATACTTACCATCATAAATTGAAGGTCCCTCCCACCTCCCCTTCATCCCCCTCTGGGAACTAGCTGTTTGGTTCACAGAAAATGATGGAGAGTATGGGTGCACATGCGCCAGGTGGGAATGGGGGTTGTCTCAAAGGGTATTTTATTTGTAGTACTTCCGGTTCACAAGCTGCGAATAGGGAGAATATCTAAATTTATGATGGTAAGTATTTATTTTACAAAACCAAATTTTAATTCTAAAAATTGAGTTTTTTTATGTTTTTAGTCAAATGTGAGGTTTCATCTTTAAACGCATTTTCCCGTGCGCAAATTGAGCAAGAAAATCGTGCGGAATGTTTCAGTTAAGTTTGATTTGAAAAAAGTTTGTACAACCATGCAAACTGCACTAAACTTAAAGAAAAATATCTAAATTTTCTAAAAATATCGTGGATTTTTTAAGTCCTGTTTGAAGCTTTATTCGAGGTGTCCCTTAACTCCCATTACATTCAATGGCAGATCCCAATTAAATCTTATAGATCCGTTTTAGACGAAACGAATTTTCCATGTGTTACAATTGCGACAAATTGTATTCGATCCGCCATTAAATATAACTTGATTCCGTAATGTTGATAAACTGTTAAATTCAAAATGTCAGCTCGCAGAAAAATTTCGTCTTGATATTTCAAACATGGATTACTTAATTGAACATAGTTTAATTCATTGAAACAGGTATAGTCTTTGTGTTTATGTTAGTTTCATGATATTTCAAATGTAAAAATATGCAGAACTTCTGAAAAAATTTTGCTCCGAGAAAAATCAACTGACAGATAAAACCTCACATTTCAAATAATAAAAAAAAATGTAAAAGTCAGATAAAAATGATAAATATAAACGTGAAATGGGAGGTTTTATGTTATAGAACTACATAGTCATGGCTCTACTCATGCTTCATAGTTATGGCTCTAGTCATGCTTCATAGTCATGGCTCTAGTCATGCTTCATAGTCATGGCTCTAGCCATGCTTCATAGCCATGGTTCTAGTCACACTTCATAGTCATGGCTCTAGCCATGCTTCATTATCATGGCTCTAGCCATGCTTCATAGTCATTGCTCAGTCACTCTTCATAGTCATGGCTCTAGTAATGCTTCATAGTCATGGCTCTAGTAATGCTTCATAGTCATGGCTCTAGTAATGCTTCATAGTCATTGCTCAGTCACTCTTCATAGTCATGGCTCTAGCCATGCTTCATTATCATGGCTCAGTCACTCTTCATAGTCATGGCTCAGTCACCCTTCATAGTCATGGCTCTAGCCATGCTTCATAATCATTGCTCAGTCACTCTTCATAGTCATGGCTCACGGTTCTAGCAATGCTTCATAGTCATGGCTCTAGCCATGCTTCATTATCATGGCTCAGTCACTCTTCATAGTCATGGCTCTAGCCATGCTTCATAATCATGGCTCTAGCCATGCTTCATAATCATTGCTCAGTCACTCTTCATAGTCATGGCTCACGGCTCTAGCAATGCTTCATAGTCATGGCTCTAGTCATGCTTCATAGTCATGGCTCAGTCACCCTTCATAGTTATGGCTCTAGCCATGCTTCATAATCATTGCTCAGTCACTCTTCATAGTCATGGCTCACGGCTCTAGCAATGCTTCATAGTCATGGCTCTAGTCATGCTTCATAGTCATGGCTCAGTCACCCTTCATAGTCATGGCTCTAGCCATGCTTCATAATCATTGCTCAGTCACTCTTCATAGTCATGGCTCAGTCACTCTTCATAGTCATGGTCACGGCTCTAGCCATGCTTCATAGTCATGGCTCTAGTCATGCTTCATAGTCATGGCTCAGTCACCCTTCATAGTTATGGCTCTAGCCATGCTTCATAATCATTGCTCAGTCACTCTTCATAGTCATGGCTTTAGTCATGCTTCATAGTCATGGCTCAGTCACCCTTCATAGTCATGGCTTTAGTCATGCTTCATTGTCATGGCTCAGTCACTCTTCATAGTCATGGCTCAGTCACCCTTCATAGTCATGGTCACGGCTCTAGCAATGCTTCATAGTCATGGCTCAGTCACCTTTTATAGTCATGGTCACGGCTCTAGCAATGCTTCATAGTCATGGCTCAGTCACCCTTCATAGTCATGGCTCTAGCCATGCTTCATAATCATTGCTCAGTCACTCTTCATAGTCATGGCTCAGTCACTCTTCATAGTCATGGCTCAGTCACTCTTCATAGTCATGGCTCAGTCACTCTTCATAGTCATGGTCACGGCTCTAGCAATGCTTCATAGTCATGGCTCTAGCCATGCTTCATAGTCATTCCTCTAGTCATGCTTCATTGTCATGGCTCAGTCACCCTTCATAGTCATGGTCATGGCTCTAGTCATGCTTCATAGTCATGGCTCAGTCACCCTTCATAGTTATGGCTCTAGTCATGCTTCATAGTCATGGCTCAGTCACCCTTCATAGTTATGGCTCTAGTAATGCTTCATAGCCATGGCTCTAGCCATGCTTCATTGTCATGGCTCAGTCACCCTTCATAGTCATGGCTCTAGCCATGCTTCATAGTCATGGCTCAGTCACCCTTCATAGTCATGGTCACGGCTCTAGCAATGCTTCTGGTCACGGCTCTAGCCATGCTTCATAGTCATGGCTCAGTCACCCTTCATAGTCATGGCTCTAGCCATGCTTCATAATCATTGCTTAGTCACTCTTCATAGTCATGGCTCTAGCCATGCTTCATAGTCATGGCTCAGTCACTCTTCATAGTCATGGTCACGGCTCTAGCAATGCTTTGTGGTCACGGCTCTAGTCATGCTTTATGGTCATGTCAAAATAACAAACCTGAAGACAAAACAACAAAAAAGTCCAGAAATTCTTTAAAGCTGATGAATCCACTTTTGTTTGCATCAACTAACACAAACATGTTTCTGACAAATAATGATGTTGGTTTGAGTCGCAATGCTTCTGCAAACTCTGTTCTAGTTAGCTGAATGTCTGCGATCTTCTTGGAGGTTTCTATATCCAAAACACCCACATCCTCTGTACTTGTATTCTTGAATGCCTATATAACATGCAGGAATAAAAAACAAAGGGTTAAACAAGATTAAGTGAAAAGAAACAATTATATGAATTTATGTTGAAAAAAATTTGTCAACTTAAAGCATGTAGAGTCAAAGCTGTCTGATTAACTTTTCAAAAGAAGTGGTCAATACATATTTGGTCTATTTAAAAAGAAAATAAAATCTTTAAAGGTAGGTTATTCTTATATAGTTGGAGAGGCAGATTAATATATTTGCATATTTTCTCAACAAAATTATAACTAATAGGTACCAGTCATGCAGCCCATAGTGAAATAATATGAAATAAAAATTCACTTTTATTTTACACACACACACAAAGAAAAGAAAATTCAACAAGGTAAGCAACACCATATATCTGGGATTGGAATGTGGTTTCCATTATCCTGGGCTCCAATATTTGCATATTTCTAACAATTTGAAACAAAGTTTTCATATTGCCATATCAGAAAAATGGGCTAAAAATTTACAAACAATTACTTTGTGAATAATCATGGCAGAATCCAGAAAACAGTCTACTAAATACTGATGTAGTCTCGTCAAATTAAAAACTTCTACTACTTCTCAAATATCTGGGACTATTACACTAGCTGTCACTTATGATAAATTAGTATAAATAAATTTTGCAAGAATACTGACTTTTGATTGGCTGAAAAATATTTTCTATCAGAGGATGGAAAACAAATTTGATTGTCATGGAGACATGCGCCCTTTGACGTCATATATTACTCCACGGGAAACTAACAGTTTTTGTGTTGATCTTTTTTTTCAAAAATAACAAGTTAAAAAAATAAAATTGTTGAGTTTATTTTATTATTTGAATTTATTTATAAGTATTAACTATAAAAAATATTTTCTCCATCGATGGATAACAAAATTTCCATTGTGCATATTTAATATAATCCGCTACACGGATTATACAATGTGCAAAACAGAAATTTTGTTATCCTTCGATGGAGAAAATATTTTTTGTAGTTAATCCTTAAATAGAGTGTATATATCTTAAACTATTATTTTGCATTGTTAGTAGTTATTTAAACTAAACAAACCCACATACAGTTAGACATGCATTTTCTAACAAACCTGCAGACATATTATCCTGAAGAATTTATCTAATAGTTTTTGTCTTTGTTCCCGGGTAATAGCATTTTTCTTCATCACTTCTTCTTTGAAGTTGATTTTCTGCAGGGACACATGAAGACTTTCTAAGAAAGTGGTTAATTTCTGAATAAACTCCTGTCTGTCCATAGCATCAGCAAACTTCAATACCTAAATAGACACAACATCTGAATTATATAGAAATTGTTAGTGGTATCCCCATTTCTAATAAATATGTTTGACATATAAATATAGAAATATCTACTCTTTACACTGTAGTTTGTGATTTTTTTCAAAGGATTTAAGGGGACCTTGGTGGCCAAGTAGTAAAGGGAGTTAGTAATCTACTATTAACACTGAGGTTGAAGGTTTGGGTCTCACAGTAGGCAGTGTGTGCTCAACTCTAATCTTAACAGTCAATGGCTGTTAGATCTTTCCTACTGAATGACAATGGTATTCACAGAGTGCTCCAGCTTCCGACCTTAATAAAACTGTATGCCACTATATAGCTGAAAAATGGCATAAAGTAGCATAAACCCCATTTTAACAAACAAACATTAAAGGATTTAAGGAAACTTCCTAGTTTTATAACTTTTTCTTAAATATCATCTCATGCATTAATTTTAATACAACTGAAATTTAACACCTAATTAAATAAAAGTATGCAGAGCATGACTATAAACTCTATTTAACTGGTCCTTTTATTATGACTGCTAGATATTTTTGATGACCTGCAAAATCCCAAATAAACAAGATAAAAATTTGTGCAAGATGAATCTCTTTACAGATACTCTATGATTACATCTTAACAGATCTGTTGTTGGTCAACAGGAGGTTAAATATAAGGACTACTGTATAATAAATAATGTTCAATAATAAATCTTCTTTTGGAAAACTAAAAGGACAAACAGCCACAACACTGCATTTTAGTCCTTTTCAGTTAAAGATCATCATAATTAAAAGTATCTGCCCAAACTAAGATTTGGTGTTCCAAGTTGCATTCATCACAAATCACTCAGCAAATATTAGTCACTAAAATAGAACGTCACTGCCAGTGCATAAAACATTTACAAAAAAGTGTGACCCAGTAAACATTGACCTCATACTGCCACTCAATACTGCTTCTCAGTTAACATTGACTCAACACTGCCACTCGGTAAAGCACTGAATAAACACTGCCACTCAACAATGACTCAATACTGCCACTCAGTAAAGCACTGACTAAACCTGCCACTCAGTAAGCACTGACTCAATACTGCCACTCAGTAAAACATCGACTTGACTCTGCCACTAAGTAAACATCGACCCAATACTGCCACTCAGTAAAACATCAACTAAACACTGCCACTCAGTAAACATTGACTCAATACTGCAACTCAGTAAACACTGACTTAACACTGCCACCTGGTAAACACTGACTCAAAAATGCCACTCAATAAGCACTTACTCAATACTGCCACTCAGTAATGCATCGACTAAACAATGCAACTCAGTAAACTTTGACTGAATACTGCCACTCAGTTAACATTAACTCACTACTGCTACTCAGTAAAGCACTGACTAAACCCTGCCACTCAGTAAACATCTACCCAATACTGCCACACAGTAAACATCGACCCAATACTGCCACTCAGTAAAACATCTACTAAACACTGCCACGCATTAAAGCACTGAATAAACATTGCCACTCAGTAAGCAGAGACTCAAAACTGCCACTCAGTAAGCACAGACTCAAAAACCGCCACTCAGTAAAGTACTGACTAAATCCTGTAAATATTGAGTAACACAGCAACTCAGCAAACATTGACTCAACACTCAACTCAGTGAGTTAAAACTGCCACTCAGTAAACATTGATTAAACACTGCCACTCAGTAAAAATTTACTCAACACTGCCACTCAGTAAGCACTGACTAAATACTGCCACTCAGAAAAACATAGACTAAACACTGCGACTCAGTAAACACTGACTCAATACTGCCACTCAGTAAAGCACTGACTAAACCCTGCGACTCATTTAACATTGACTCAATACTGCCACTTAGTAAACACTGACTCAAACCTGCCACTCAGTAAACAAACACCTACTAAACACAGCCACTCAGTAAACATTGACTCACACTGTAACTCAGTAAACATTGAGTTAACACTGCCATGTATTAAAGCATTGATTCAACAATGCCACCCAGTAAACATTAACAACACTGCCCCTCAGTAAACACTGACTATACATTGCCACTCAGTAAACATTGACTCATTACTGCCACTCAGTAAAACACTGACTCAAATCTGCCAGTCAGTAAACATTGAATCAATACTGCTATTAAGTAAACACTGACTTAACACAGCCACTCAGTAAACATAGACTCAATACTGTGACTCAGTAAAAATGGACTCAAAACTGTGACTCATTAAACTTTGACTCAGTAAACATTGACTTAACACTGCCAATCAGCAAAGCTCTGAATAAACATTGCCACTTAGTAAGCACAGACTCAAACTGCCACTCAGTAAAGCACTGACTAAACCCTGCCACTCACTAAATATTTAGTCAACACAGCAACTTAGCAAACATTGACTCAACACTCAACTCAGTAAACATTGAGTTAAAACTGCCACTCAGTAAACATTGAGTTAAAACTGCCACTCAGTAAACAGACTAAACACAGCCACTCAGTAAACATTGACTCAACACTGCCACTCGGTAAAGCACTAATTAAACACTGCCACTGGGTAAAGCACTGAATAAACACCGCCACTTAGTAAGCAGTGACTCAATACTCCCATTTAGTAAACACTGACTCAAACCTGTCAATCAGCAAAACATTGACTCAACACTGCCACTCAGTAAACATTGACTCACTACTGCCACGTAGTAAACACTGACTCAAACCTGCCACTCAGTAAACATTTACTAAATACTGCCGCTCAGTAAACATTTACTCAGCACTGCCACTCAGTAAACATTGACTCAACACTGACACTCAGTAAACATTGACTCAATATTGCCACTTAGTAAACATTGACTCAATACTGCCACTCCGTAAACATTTACTCAATACTGACACTCAGTAAAACATTGACTCAATACTGACACTCAGTAAAACATTGACTCAATACTGCCACTCAGTAAACACTGACTTAACACAGCCACTTAGTAAACACTAACTCAATACTGCCATGTAGTAAAGCATTTACTCAACACTGCCTTTCAGCAAAGCATTGACTCAATACTGCCACTAAGTACACATTGAATAAACATTGCCACTCCGTAAGTATTGACTAATCATTGCCACTCCGTAAGTATTGACTAATCATTGCCATTCAGTAAACACTGACTAAACATTGCCACTCAGTAAACACTGACTAAACATTGCCATTCAGTAAAACATCGACTCAACACTGCCATTCAGTAAAACATTGACTCAACACTGCCACTCAGTAAACATTGACTCAACACTGCCACTCGGTAAACACTAACTCAATACTGCCATGTAGTAAAGAATTTACTCAACACTGCCACTCAGTATAGCATTGACTCAATTCTGCTACTCAGTACACATTGACTAAACATTGCCACTCAGTAAACACTGATTAAACATTGACACTCAGTAAACACTGCCACCAAATGAAATAATTATTATATGAATACTCATTACTAACCAAATCAATTTCTCCCTCTGCTCGAACTGATACATATATCCCTGTGTCTTCAGATACCCAGAGGTGTAGTTTGTCACTCTGTTTTCTATCCATTCTTCTCAAATCAATCATACGCAGAGGCTTGCCATGTCTGTCCATTACATGAATTTTCTTCCTGTTTTCATCAAACTGGACTTTAACATTACGTTCACCATCATGTCCTCCCATCCATTCAACCGCTGTAAATAAAGTAGATTATGCTCTGTGTTAGGTTCTATTGTTCTCATAAAGCTGTATAAATAATTTATCTTCTAAAAAGTCATTCAATTCTCTGAGTATACACTCAAGATTTTTGCTTAACCATGACTTATCACCAGCAGCTCTTAAGAACCTGTATTTCTTATTTTTCTATATGTGAAAGTCCAGAAATGGCAGCCAGTTTAATTACCTGTAAGAATCAACGAATAATCTTTGTAGAGAATTTTCTAATGAATATTGCTTTTTGGTTTCAACTGGTTTATTGGCTTCAAAGAAGAAGCCTTTTCAAACATGTTTACCATAGGTTTACATGTTAAATTAAATTCTGCAATGGCAGAGTTCTTGGAATTCTGATTGGAACAAATAACAAACTTTGTACAGGACCCATAAGTTTTGTTTCAATGGGTTCACTGGTTTCACAGAGAATATTTTCTCATAGGATGCTATGTTAAACTATGATATGTAAAAGTGCTATATTTATGATCAAAATAAAACACAAAAACATTGTAAAAAAAGACCTCCCAACAAGTGTGGACTGTGAGCTTATGCTCACTAATAATTCACAAGCTTTCACAAATATGACTTGCATAAGTAACAGAAAGAAGATCCAAGGAGCATAAAATCGCTATACATATAGTTTTGTTATGGACAGACGAACGGCCTAGGGATGAACAGACGAACGGCCTAGGGATGAACAGACATGGATTTAACAGAATACACCCTCTTCTTCTAAGCCAGGGTATAATAAACATTGTGACCAAATTTGCCCCAGTGGTTCAAGAAAATGAAGACTTAATGTTTAAGTTTACAGACACATAACAACAATTAATGCTGACATATTGTGTTGTTCAATGGTTTACAGGACAAGTGTGGACACAGAAAAATGTCTCGCCTGCATTCCACATCAGTAACGAAAAAAATTACGTCATTTAAAGAATACAATGCATGATAACAGAGAAACGGACCTAATCCAAAAACTTTAACTTAGTCACTGGACCATGAAATTGAGATCATGGTCAGTTGAAACCTACGAGACACTCATGTACTAATAATTAGCAATCTATATAACAAATACTGTCATCCTACCATGCATGGTTACAGAGGAAGTGCCCTAATCCAAAAACTTTAACATAGTTGCTGGACCATGAAATTGAGGTCAAGGTCAGGAAACACCTACCAGACAGTCATGTACTATTTATCAGCAACCTATATACCAAATATTGTCATCCTACCATGCATGTTTACAGAGGAACTGCAGTAACCCAAAAACTTTAACGTAGTCACTGGACCTTGAAATTTAGGTCAAGGTCAGGTGACAGGTGACTGACTAGCAAGTACTCATCATAAGCTACCATTGGACCAAATTTGATGGACCTAGGGCTTAATAGGCTTACGCTGCCAAATTCCCATGCATATGTCTCGCCTCCAGCGACAATCATCACAGGCAAGACAAAAAAAACAAATGTAACAAAACACCTATTCATTATCACTAATAAGTACTTATATCTGCAGTTGAAAACCTTATAATTAAAGTTGTTTTCCAGATTCTTACTGAGCAAAGCTTTAAAAAAAATTAATATTCATAATAATTACTAAACAACTCTTCTGTTGCCTTGGTAATGATTTGAACTGTTCATCATTTTCAGATATAAATAGCTGCCAGAGAAACTAGACAAGTGATTTAATGCCTCAACACATTAAGCTACCCTATACAAACCTAGGAATGTGTTTGGTTCTCTAGTCTTTTCCTTCTGAGCAATTCTTTGTTTTGCTTTCATCATTTGTTTCTCTCTGTGTTTACCCATACAATACATTATAATAATAGTAGCTGTAAAAGACAAAAAAAATCTAATATTAATTATAAAGGAAATATGTGATGACCCTGTTGGCACTTATTTGTAAACACTCATCTTTTTCTAAATTCACTCAAGCATGAAATATTTGGCATAGCCCTACAGAATTTGTCCTGTTCAAGAATTCATGTTGTAATGATGTATTATACAGCCAAATTTTCTGAACGTGAATTTCTGTTAAATTAACATGAATTTCACATGGAAAATTTCACATTAATCAAGCTTATATGTTAAATTCATGTGACCAATTTAACGTTAATTTCACGTTAAATGAGCAATCGTGCAAAATTCACATGAACATTTTTCAAGTGAATTTAAGGTTAATTGAGCCTAAACATGCAAATTGTCATGTGAATTTCACATGTATTGAGTATGCATGATAATTTAGTCCACATTTTCTCTATTGCTATATTTCCCAAATTTGTTTTCTGTTGGTGGTAAACATTTGTTCACTGTATTCAATGAATTGTTAATTTTCTTGGTATAAACAACACAATGCAAAGAATAGAAAAACTAATAGAGAGAAGGAATATGGTCCAAGCAGAAATCAGTTGTATCTATTTCATCGAGGATGCAGGCCTTCTTTAATTAGATTTATTGTCTTTATTTATATGTGTCATTTAAATAGAAAAAAATATACAAATCATGTTAAGTGAAATTAACATAAAACTGGTACCCATCACTGTGGGCCCTGCAGACCTTAAGGTCAAGGTCAAAGGTCATCAACCATGGCATGCGACACATCGCCTTGATATTATCTACCTATATTCCAAATATCAAAAGCCTACCTAGAAAGAAAAAAAAGTTACAGCCCGGACATGAATTTGTCATTCAGAAAGCAAGAATGTAACCAAAGGTCAAAGTTCAAGAACCATGGTATGCGACACATTGCCTTGATATTATCTACTCACATTCCAAATATCAGAAGCCTACCTAGAAATATAAAAAAGTTACAGCCTGGCCATGAATTTGTCATGCAGAAAGCAATGATGTGACCTTAAGGTCAAAGTTGATCAACCACGGTATGCGACACATCGCCTTGATCTACCCACATTCCAAATATCAAAAGCCTACCTCAAAAGATAAAAAAGTTACAGCCCAGACACGATTAGTTTTGGACTAATGGATGGATGGACGCACGCATGGATGGACTTATCACTATAGGGCGTCCGCCACAAAGTGGCAGGGCCCTAATTATCATGAATTTCATGTGAAACTAACATGCAATTAACATTAAATGAGTTTGATGTGAAATAAACTTTAACAAAATTTGGCTGTGAAGCTTCATAAAAAAAAAGGTCAATTGCACAGGTAAATCTGAGATGGGCAGGAAGGGCAGATGAATGGAGGAACAGAGCAAAAAATCTGTAAATGGCCCCCAAATTTCATTGGCAGCTAGGACATATAACAGAAAACAGTAAAACTGCTGTAAAATTTCATACAAATTATTTGTGCTCTGCAGTATGACAAAAACTCCAACAAAATGTAACTCATTTTATGATAATAATTGTGATCTTTTAACCAATAGTGGCCTGTTTCCTTTATTTACATTAAACTGCAATACGAAAGGTTTTTTTTATAACCTTTTAAGTTTGAGTGCCAGTATTAACCAGGAAAAAACAGAACCAGTACTTAAACCATTACTAACCAGGTACACAGAGGGTCTGTAATTATCCATTACAAAGACAGTCAGTACAATCAGGTACACAAAAGGCCAGTAATTATCCTTTACAAAGACAGCCAATACTTACCAGGTACACAAAGGGCCTGTAATTATCCATTACAAAGACAGTCAGTACTTACCAGGTACACAAAGGGCCTGTAATTACCCTTTACAAAGACAGCCAGTACTTAGCATGTACACAAAGGGCCTGTAATTATCCTTTACAAAGACAGCCAGTACAATCAGGTACACAAAGGGCCTGAAATTACCCTTTACAAAGACAGCCAGTACTTAGCATGTACACAAAGGGCCAGTAATTATCCTTTACAAAGACAGCCAATACTTACCAAGTACACAAAAGGCCAGTAATTACCCTTTACAAAGACAGCCAGTACTTACCAGGTACACAAAAGGCCAGTAATTACCCTTTACAAAGACAGCCAGTACATACCAGGTACACAAAGGGCCAGTAATTATCCTTTACAAAGACAGCCAGTACTTACCAGGTACACAAAGGGCCAGTAATTACCCTTTACAAAGACAGCCAGTACTTACCAGGTACACAAAGGGCCTGTAATTATCTATTATAAAGACAGTCAGTACTTACCAGGTACACAAAGGGCCTGTAATTACCCTTTACAAAGACAGCCAGTACTTAGCATGTACACAAAGGGCCTGTAATTATCCTTTACAAAGACAGCCAGTACAATCAGGTACACAAAGGGCCTGTAATTACCCTTTACAAAGACAGCCAGTACTTAGCATGTACACAAAGGGCCAGTAATTATCCTTTACAATGACAGCCAGTACTTACCAAGTACACAAAAGGCCAGTAATTACCCTTTACAAAGACAGCCAGTACTTACCAGGTACCCAAAGGGCCAGTAATTATCCTTTACAAAGACAGCCAGTACTTACCAGGTACACAAAGGGCCAGTAATTACCCTTTACAAAGACAGCCAGTACTTACCAGGTACACAAAGGGCCAGTAATTACCCTTTACAAAGACAGCCAGTACTTACTAGGTACACAAAGGGCCAGTTATTACCCTTTACAAAGACAGCCAGTACTTACCAGCTACACAAAGGGCCAGTAATTACCCAATACAAAAACAGAGTACTTACCAGGTACACAAAGGGCCAGTAATTACCCAATACAAAAACAGCCAGTACTTACCAGGTACACAAAGGGCTAGTACTAAAAATGTTAAACTGAAGGAAACTTCACTGCCAGAAAAGTAATCATATGTCTGCCAAGGAACACAGTTCTCAATTATAAGGCGGTTGTTTCCATCAACTACAGCTTGTGTGTTAATATTCAACTGTGTAGGTTGTGGGCAGGGATCCTCTGAAAAAGGCAAAAAAATATACTGATATCTGGTATTGATAATAAACTTACCATATACAGCAGTACAGCATAAGAAAGACAACATCTAGCAATACAGTTATATCAGGAAGTAAGTTGCCATTATGTCAAAAAGTGTCCAGCAATACAGTTTATGTCAGAAAGTGTCCAGCAATACAGTATATGTCAGAAAGTGTCCAGCAATACAGTATATGTCAGAAAGTGTCCAGCAATACAGTATATGTCAGAAAGTGTCCAGCAATACAGTATATGTCAGAAAGTGTCCAGCAATACAGTATATATCAGAAAGTGTCCAGCAATACAGTATATGTCAGAAAGTGTCCAGCAATACAGTATATATCAGAAAGTGTCCAGCAATACAGTATATATCAGAAAGTGTCAGAACACAAGAACGTTTTTTTATTACCATAACAACATTCTTGTTTTCCTCATTTTGATCAGACAACACAACGAGTACAGATGAATGTATGTAAGCTCATCTGTACAGGGTCATCTGTAACAGAAACTGGCCATTTAAATTTCCCTGGCATTTTCCATCTCTTCACTGGTATTTTTGGGGATATCCCTCTAAGGCATAATACATCAGTTTATATTAACTTGACTGACATGTTTAGTGAATTTTATTGAGACAAAAAAAACAACAAAGATATGTTTTTCATTCTGTCTAATTTATTCAAACTTGAAAATGGCTTCAACTAAAAATGGCTTACCTATTCCTTTATGAATAAAGACATCTGCTTGGACTTCTGCATTTCTTACGTCAAAGCCATTCTGTCCTAGAACTCGTACATGGGTAACCTTAGCGATAACTTCTCCCAGAGTTATTCCATAAATCATTCTTAACTCTGATTCATTAAATAATCTGTAATATTAAGTACCTTCTATATAAAACTTCAATCATGTGTTGCTTTTTGCAGTAAATTACAATATAAAACAGCTTAAAAACTTAATTATCTAATGTGGAGGAACTATTTTGTAACTATTTCAAATACGATATAAAAAGCTAATTTAATTCATTAGAAAAACTGAGCGAAAAACATGTCATTATTTTTAACAAGTCTAATAAATCTGTATATATCTTTGACTGTGGATCAGCATGATATATACATATATATTATTAATATTAGATATTTTCTTTATTTTGATTTGTCTAACTATACCACATGGTCATTTTGTATTTCTTTGGGCACATATAATAGACCTAAAAATAGAATTTTCCAACAATATTTTGTTATGCTGCATACCTATACAGCACGTTACTAAAAATAGATTTCAAAAATTCCAAAAGTTAAAACGGTATATCACATTCTAAAAATGGTAACAAGAAATGAGGAGTTTTATTCAACGTGTTTATTATATGGTTAACAGTTTGGTTCTATTTTGGTAAATTTTATGTAGAAAAAGGGGTCTGTTGTATTTTGTGATGTGGAATACTTGTCATAGAACAAGTATACATTTATTATGTGTGTAGACCCATAATCATATTACATTTTAAAAACATGTCAAACAAATGGTGTGTACATGACAATAGGTTATATTAGTAATATAACAATTATATCTTAAAATTCGGTCAATACGAGAATATATCGACCAACTGATGAATATCGACCGAGGACGCAATCTGTTTGGTCTATATATTCTCGTATCAACCTCATACCAAAGCTATAATTGTATAATATCTTGGACTGTGGATCAGCGTGATATAAAAATATATATCTGAGACTGTGGATTAGCATGATATATACATATTTATTACATGAATATAATTTTGCGTGTTTTTGATTGGTCTTGAAACAACTTTCAGGTCACAATAAATCACAACAGTACTAAAATTACATAAAATGTTTTTACACTGCACAATTCAGCGGCATAGTAGTCAAGCGGAATCCTATATCGACCTGGTTTTTATGCTTTATCCAATCAGAATAGCCGTCTTAATAAATTCATTTGTCCAATCAAATCGATTGTATTGTACATTCATTGAGGTCTGCTACACATACATCGTACGTGTCACCAATGAAAGAGAGAAACGTTGGCTCTGCATTATATTGATTCATTTATTCTCTTCTCAATATTTGAAACTGGAATTTCAGGAGTATCGGCAAATTGATATCAAAATACTGTATTCATAATAAATAGCAAGGGTAGCAACAATTACAAAATGTAAGCAGGGGCTCCAGTAGAAAAGGTGTCCTCTGTTTTTCTGATCAAGGGAGATGGTGGTTATATAGTATAATAAAACAATTAATGACTTTGATATACTGTCGCTAAGAGGATTTATCAGCCCTCAAAAATGTATATTTACCTCACCTAGCGGCTTGGTGAATATTACATTTTCTCTGGCTGATAATTATCAAATAAGGACTTTTTATGAGGTCAATACGTAGTTATATGGACCGTGGAGGAAAATATTGACCGAGGACGAAGTTTGGTTCGTGTAGACAATGTCCCCCCAAAATATTCTGTGTATATATTCTATTTCTAAAGCATATTTAAAGGGAAACTTCGCGAAAAAATGAAATTTTGATATGTTATTCTTCAAATAAAAAGAAATATAATTGCCTTTTGATGTTTTATTGTATTCTTTACCGTTACGCTTCTAGAGTGAATTAAAGGTGGTAAAATTTTGTGAATGGGGGTTGCCATATTGACAGTATTTTATCACGTGACTGCGTTTGTGACGTGATAAATGTAATTATCCAGTAAATATGATTATAATCCAGTTTAAAAATATGTTTTTCTGCCTTTGCTCTTTGAAGAATATTAAAACTGTGGCGATGACTAATAACCAGCTGACAACACAAGATTACCAAATACGTCTTAATGTTTGAATGATCTTTTTATTAATAAAAGTATTTTTAGACACAAATTTTAACCTGTCTTTATTTAACTCAGATAATTACCTAAATAATAATTGTAATAAAAGATATATTTGTATATTTATTTTTTTTAACATAAAATAAAATTCCATAGACAATTTTGCACGTCTTGAAACGGCAGTTGTACCTGGACGTGAAAATTTTACATGTAAATCATTACTCGTTTTTGAAGGGAAATTAACATAATTAGCAGGTAAATAAACAGGATGTTTATTGCAATTACTAGATCATTTGCCGCCGACTTTGAAGTATGAATATTCAGACATTTTCAAAAGCTAATCAGATTGCAGGTTAATCATGTACTTCGAAATTAGAACGGCATGCCCCCTCCTGCTAAGGACAGGTATGATTTGAATACACCGAAGTGTCAGAACACAGGATGTATATAAGATTTCGAATACCTTTAGATACCATGTCAGAGGAAACTTAAAACTGACACGTTGACCCAAATATACACATGTAAAATTTTGAAAACTGTGTTACGCTCACGCACAATAAATGTTACCAGTAATAATAATTAAACGTGAAGTGAAATTTTGATGCGCGAAAGCAGGGTATTTAAAAATATTTCGTTTATAACCGTTATTTCTAAAATAGTCAACTTCGCTAAGATTTTGTATAAAAAAGTTTTGTTCAATAAGTTGCATAATCTGATTAAGAATTTTCAATTTAATTAATATTTATGGACAAAATTCAAACGAATATTCGAAAATGAGGTCACCATACTATTAACTATCCTCCATTTAATTCTGGAATATGATATTCGCATGAAGTTGTTTCTGCTGTGGACATAGATCGGGTTTTTTTTGCTTAGATCATGAATACGAAACGTAATCTAACCTTGTCTTATAGTACAACCGATTCACGTTATTATCATACGGCGACTTTAAGGTACTTGGATGTCCAGGGATCTCTAGTATCGCCATCTAGTGATGAGATAGTGACAAGATGGCGGACCTCCATAAGTGCATTTTTTACACGGTAAATTCAGTGTAATAACTTAACCATTGAAAATATAATAAAACATCAAGAGGCAAAAGTGTTTCTTTCTATTTGAAAAATAATATATCAAATTTTCATTTTTTCACGAAGTTTCCCTTTAAGGCTTGTTACTATTTTTAAAGCATATTTAAGGCATGTTACTATTTATAAAGCATATTTAAGGCTTGTTTCTAAAAATAGATCCGGATATGTTACTATTTATAAAGCATATTTAAGGCTTGTTTCTAAAAATAGATCCGGATATACTCTTCCGACTCATTATTCTAAATTTAAATAAATAGAGAAAAATTCATATGTAATATAACAATTAAGGACTTTTTACTCTGTCAATACGTAGTTATATGGACCTGTAGAAAAGTATGGACCTGGGACTTCGTCCTCGGTCAATATTTTCCTCCACGGTCGATATAACTACGTATCGACCTCGTAAAAAGTCCTTATTTGATAATTATTTTAGGAGAGGATTTTTTTATTTTCAGATCATGTATTATTTACCTTAAAGGACGAGACATTATAATTAATCTGCAAGTGATTTCAAACTAGATGATCCAAAAAAGTTGTAACCATTAATAACAAAAATTGGCTGATTCGTGTATTTCCAAAAACAATACATCATGCTTTTAAATCAGCAATACACTTACCTTAGCTGAATAACAAACCCAAAAATGTATGTAATATGGCTGTTAGTACCACTACATTAACACGGGAAATGCTGCATTACTGTTTTATAATATTGTTTTATAGTAGGTTACTTATAGAAATAGTTGATTTCAATACTATGCCAGCTTATATGTTTGAATAATAATTGTGAAGATATTTCGCCTGACTAAGAGTCTTTTTAATTTTTAATTAAATTGTCATTTGATGAAACAATTTTTAAAGTACAGTATTAAACATTGTTTCCACTTTAATGCTGCATTTATCAAGATTTTGGAATTCTTTAGAAAAATTAATTATCATAATAGTCTGCACAGTGATAATCCAATATCTGTTTAATAAATCTTTAGACGATCTAGCATATAATAGTTGGTTTGATTGAATGTTGTTGAATGCCACTTTCAGCAATTTTTCAGCTATATCATGGCATCCAGTTTTTATTATATAATGAAAAATATATTTACAGCTAAGGCCATCAACCATAACTTCAACTAAACCTCCACTTTTATATTATAAAACATCTTGTTTATATATAGCATTGTAGCCTAATTGACTCCTAGTACAGTGGGACTACAACATTTCAGGTGTAGAAGTCAGTGTTGTTGTTGTTTATTCATCCAATTCAGTTTAAATAATCATTGATTATTGGTTGTTAAACTAGAAAAAATTGATCAACAGATCACTAATGACCCTACTTAAATTTTTTGGAAACTTTTTTGTGCTTTTTGTCGACTAGTAACCTTGACCTTTGATGGAATTCCTCCAGCATCAATAGACTTCTTACACACCTGATATGTAAGAATATCCTAAAATTTCATTGAAATCAAGTGCACACTTACTGAGTTATTGTCTGAAAACATCTTTATTTGTAAAACATTTTAACATATTTTAGCAACTGTGACCTTGAAATTTCACTGATTTCCCCTAAAATGGATAGGCTTCTGATCCACCAAATATTAAAAACTATATGCCAAAGTTCCGTTGAAATTCAATGCAAACTTTTTGAGTTATTGTCTGGAAACATCTTTTTGTAAATATTTCTAACATTTTTTGGCAACTGTGACCTTGAAATTTGACGGATTTCCCCCAAAATTACTAAGCTTATGATCCACCTAATATGAAACTATATCACAAAGTTTCGTTGAAATAAAATGCCATTAAGTTTAAAATCACATTCTTATATTCTAGAACTATCTGTTTTGAAAGCATTTCCTGTGAAATGTATCTCAGGAATAAAATCATCCTTTAGACTCCAAGTCCTGGAGAGATTACTTAGGCTCTTAGTGGTGGAGAGATCTTTGTCATAATTTCTAAAGGGGTCACAGACTGAAGGTCCTGGAGAAGTCACTTAGACCATAAGTCATGGAGAGGTCAAATAGACCTTAGTCCTGAAGTGGTCACATAGACTCAAATTCCTGATTTTAAGAATTAACTATTACCTGTATTACCGATAATTATTCTTACCCATTTTGTTTATTCTCAAACCAAAATCGATCTCCATCTCTTATTCTCCTGAACTGATCTAATGTTATTGCTCTGAACAAAGGTCCCGGTCCATCAAATGTGGTTTCAATTAATCCACCAACAAACAGATCAACATCTTCTGGACTGGTAGTATTCAAAGAATACCTACGATACAGATTTTTCAGTTGTCTGATGGCCTTAAATAAACCAGATTATTAATGTTACTGTGTTAACTGTTTGAGACAACAAATTTTTATATAATATTAAATTGTTGTCAGTTTCTTATAAAATAACAGAAAAAGGCTATATGTATAAAACATGGAGAGTTAAATTAAAGAAAACAGGACTGGATGTAAGACATGGAAAGTTCAATCAAGACAGGACAAATTTGTTTTAACTTAGATGCCAAATAGCTAAATAAAAGGAAAATGTCCAAAACCATAAACAAACACCACCACCACAAGAAATATTTCAACATAGAAACCTATGGAAAAAGTCTTCTTCTTTGAACTTTTCAGCCAAGTGTAAATGCTCAACATTGACAGGAATCCTCTGAAGGGGGTTTTCTGGAAATTTTAATTGTAATAAAAACATGAACTTGTAGAAGACCATCAACTGAATATTGAGAAATGTTTTGTTTCAATAAGTTCAATGACTTAAAAGAAGAAATCTTTTTAAACCTTTGTTCCCACAGGTTTCCATGTTAACTAAGTCTTGTGGTGGCAGCCATCTTGTACCTGTAGATTTTCTGGTATATATGGACATTAATGGCAATGCTTACCTGTAGTTTTTCATGTATTCCCAGTTTGGACACTATGGCAATATAATGCTTACTGTAGATTTTCTGGTATGTTATCAGTGTGGACACTATGGCAATTTAACCTGTATATTTTCAGGAAAGGTTACCAGTGTGGACACTATGGCAATGTGTACCTGTAGATTTTCAGGTATGTTACCAGTGTGGACACTATGGCAATGTGTAGCTGTAGATTTTCTAGCGTGTTACCAGTGTGGACACAATGGCAATGTGTACCTGTATATTTTCAGGAAAGGTTACCAGTGTGGACACTGGCAATGTTTACCTGTAGATTTTCAGGTATGTTACCAGTGTGGACACTATGGCAATGCTTACCTGTATATTTTCAGGTATTTTAACAGTGTGGACACTATGGCAATGCTTACCTGTAGATTTTCAGGTATGTTCCTTGTGTGGACACTATGGCAATGTTTACCTGTAGATTTTCTGGTATGTAACCAGTGTGGACATAAATGGCAATGCATACCTGTAGATTTTCAGGTATGTTCCCTTTGTGGACACTATGGCAATGCTTACCTGTAGATTTTCTGGTATGTAACCAGTGTGGACACTATTGCAATGCTTACCTGTAGATTTTCTGCTATATAACCAGTGTGGGCACTATGGCAATGTTTACCTGTATATTTTCAGGTATGTTCTCTGTGTGGACACTATGGCAATGCTTACCTGTAGATTTTCAGGTATTTTAAGTGTGGACACTATGGCAATGCTTACCTGTAGATTATGTTCCCTGTGTGGACACTATGGCAATGCTTACCTGTATATTTTCTGGTATGTAATAAGTGTGGACACTATGACAATGCTTACCTGTATATTTTCTGGTATGTAATCAGTGTGGACACTATGGCAATGCTTACCTGTAGATTTTCTGGTATGTAATCAGTGTGGACACTATGGCAATGCTTACCTGTAGATTTCAGGTATGTTCTCTGTGTGGACACTATGGCAATGCTTACTGTAGATTTTCTGGTATGTAACCAGTGTGGACACCATGGCAATGCTTACCTGTAGATTTCAGGTATGTTCTCTGTGTGGACACTATGGCAATGCTAACTGTAGATTTTCTGGTATGTAACCAGTGTGGACACTATGGCAATGCTTACCTGTAGATTTTCTGGTATGTAACCAGTGTGGACACTATGGCAATGCTTACCTGTAGATTTTCTGGTATGTAATCAGTGTGGACACTATGGCAATGCTTACCTGTAGATTTCAGGTATGTTCTCTGTGTGGACACTATGGCAATGCTTACTGTAGATTTTCTGGTATGTAACCAGTGTGGACACTATGGCAATGCTTACCTGTAGATTTTCTGGTATGTAATCAGTGTGGACACTATGGCAATGCTTACCTGTAGATTTTCTGGTATGTAATCAGTGTGGACACTATGGCAATGCTTACCTGTAGATTTTCTGGTATGTAACCAGTGTGGACACTATGGCAATGCTTACCTGTAGATTTTCTGGTATGTAATCAGTGTGGATACTATGGCAATGCTTACCTGTAGATTTCAGGTATGTTCTCTGTGTGGACACTATGGCAATGCTTACCTGTAGATTTTCTGGTATGTAACCAGTGTGGACACTATGGCAATGCTTACCTGTAGATTTTCTGGTATGTAATCAGTGTGGATACTATGGCAATGCTTACCTGTAGATTTCAGGTATGTTCTCTGTGTGGACACTATGGCAATGCTTACTGTAGATTTTCTGGTATGTAACCAGTGTGGACACTATGACAATGCGTACCTGTAGATTTTCTGGTATGTTCCCAGTGTGGACATAAATGGCAATGCTTACCTGTAGATTTTCTGGTATGTTCCCAGTGTGCATCTGTTCATAGCTTGTTAGTCTGGGTAATCCAAAGGCTTCTCTCACTTCCTGGTAATCAGGCAGACCATGATCTCTTGCACGTTGGATGTTGATAGCACCAAGGTCACGCCTTGAAAATTCCAATGGTCCAAATACATCACCTAATAATAAATTAAAAGATTTATAATTTCAATAAAATTGTAGCTAAATAAGATATTTTTACATGAATTTGCAACAAATAACCAGATTAGATAACATGCTTACAATCTGTGCAGGAAATGAAACATATCTGTTGGTGTGTGGTGCAAATATTTGTAGACTAACTATATTATCATTGAAATTTATATTATTGTTTGTTTGTTTGAATGATGTCTAATGCCATTTTCAGCAATTTTTCAGCTGTATCATGGCATCCAGTGTTTATTGGGGGAGGAAGTCGAAGTACCTGGAGAAAACCCCCGACCTTTAGCAATTTATCAATGCCTGTTAATTAAGATTGGAGTTAAGTACACCCTACAGTTAGACTCACACCCAAAAACTCTGTTGACAGACCACGTGATCAACAACTCAGCCACTGCCCCTGTACAGACATTTTTTTTTAATTACAGGGTATTTTCCATTGAAAGTTCTGTCAGAAGTGAAATCAGAAAGCAGTTTATTTTCTTTTGCTGAAACATTGCTACAGATTACACTGAGGTAAAAAAACAAAAGTCTTCAAGGAGCCTGTTATTGTTCCACTTAAAGACAACCTGACTAAGGTTTACATAAATAACCTATATTATATTATAGATACATTTATTTTGAATATGTAAATACATGTAATGTAATGTAATGTTGTTAGTCATTATTTTTCAATTACATAGTAATTTCATTTAACCTCCTGAGAAAAGTTACCTCCTTATACAGCCTCTTTCCCAAATGCTTCAGTGAAGCCTGTGAAAAGTTACCTCCCTTATACAGCCTTTCCTAGATGTGACAGTGAAGCCAGAGAAAAGTTACCTCCCTTATACAGCCTCTTTCTCATATGTGACAATTAAGGCTGAGAAAAGTTACCTCCCTTATACAGCATCTTTCCCAGATGTGACAGTGTAGTTTGATACCTGCTAGATCTGCCACCATGATGTGGTCTTCTCTTTCAGACAGTGTGGATGCCATTCCTCTAAACAATGCATCCACATCTTCTTCTACAGATTCCTACCAATTAGATGCTCATTATTTAATAATATTAAAACATCACTCATTCAACGAACATCTAGTCAGTCAAAAAAATTATTTCACTATTAGTATCTACAGTAACATGCAAAATGTCTAGGATAATACAACATAGCTGCTATGGAAACGCATGTAGTAACCACAATTATTTTAACTTTGTTTCGAGTTCAAAATAAAAATTAAATAAACCATGTTTTAATTTATGTTGGAGCCCTACTGATATTCAGTACCTTACCTTCGAGTTTTAGAAATCATTTCAGAGTTATGATTTACATGTGAGTTCCAGTAAGCATTACTGAGTCCTAATTCATGAACCTCATTTAGTACTCCTACTGATACGCTACCCCTTACACAGTTATAAGCTTGAACATCGTTCATTAGTCCAACTGATACGCTACCCCTTACATGTGAGCTCCAGTAAATCATTACATAGTCCTAATTCATGAACCTCATTTATTACTTAAACTGATATGATGTGAGTTAAAGTAAAGAATTACCTGTCAGTTCCAGTCAGCATTAGTCATAAAGCATGAACCTCATTTATTACTCCAACTGATACACTACCCCTTACATGTGAGTTCCAGTAAGCATTACCTAGTCCTAGCTAATTCATGAACCTCATTTAGTACTCCTGCTGATCAGCTACCCCTTACCTGTGAGTTCCAGTCAAGCATTTCCGAATCATAATTCATGAACCTTATTTCTTACTCCTACATATATGCTACCCCTTTCCTATGAGTTCCAGTAAAGAATTACCTATCAGTTCCACTCGAGTCATAAAGCATGAACCTCATTTAGTACTCCAACTGATATGCTACCCCTTACCTGTGAGTTCCAGTAAAGCATTACAGAGTCATAAAGCATGAACCTCATTCATTACTCCAACTGATATGCTTCCCCATACCTGTCAGTTCCAGTAAAGCCAAGTCCTAATTCATGAACCTCGTATATTACTCCAACTGATACACTACCCCTTACATGTGAGTTCCAGTAAGCATAACAGAGTCATTAAGCTTGAACCTCATTCATGAGTCCAACTGATACACTACCCTTTACCTGTGAGTTCCAAAAAAACATTACCGAGTCCTATTCATGAACCTCATTTTGTACTCCTACTGAAACACTAATCTGTGAGTTCCAGTAAGCATTACATAGTGATTTAGCATATCTTTCAAATCTCGAGCTTTGAGCATGCGAATCACGCTTTTAAGCATGAAATCATGCCCTCATGCTCACCACTGTAAATCTCATGCTTATTTTATATTTAATACTGTTTTTGTGTAATACCAAAGTCATCCTGAGTTACCTATTTTCGTAAATTTTAACTCAAATGAGTAAGCTGTCTGTAGCAGATGTTTGACACCATAAAGCCTGGATAAACACACTTGTTTGATATGTCTGCACCACGTCAAGACCATTGCAATTCATTTTTCTTTTATCATTTAACCTTATTCATATTGGCATAAAACTGTGAATGTTTATTAGTATGTCTACATGTCTCCCAAGTCCATCTTTTTATGCTGTTTTTTCTAATATTTATTGGTAATTATTTTAATATATTTATACAGAAAAGTATCTTTATGATAGTAGAATATAAAAAAATATATAAGCTGCATATTCACAGATTAAGCATGAACCTCATTAAAAAGTCCAACTGATATGCCACCCCTTACATAGTTATTAAGCTTGAACCTCGTTCATTAGTCCAACTGATATGCTACCCCTTACACAGTTATTAAGCATGAACCTCATGCAAAAGTCCAACTGATATGCTACCCCTTACAAGTGAGTTCCAGTAAAGAATTACAGAGTCATAAAGCATGAACCTCATTATTACTCCTACTGATATGCTACCCCTTACCTGTGAGTTCCAGTAAATGATTACATATTCCTAATTCATGAACCTCATTATTACTCCTACTGATATGCTACCCTTTACCTGTGAGTTCCAGTAAGCATTACAGAGTCTTACTGCATGAACCTCATTTGGTGCTCCTACTATGTTAATTTTACTTGAACGCCATGGACATTGACTACTAGACGTAGCTGCACCCCTAAAATAATTCAAACAAACATAAACAATAAAATTAAATTATTACATAAATATATATTATTGTCTTTTTCCTATTTCCTAAACCCATACATATGACTTTCCATTTCCTATCATATTGGTTTGCAAAAAACTCATTCTACTCAATAAAAAACCATATTGCACTCTCGTGAGAAATTTATGAATGAAAATACCTAGCATGTGCTGTTTCCTTCAACAGTGATATGATAGCCAATCAAATCTTCTTTCTTTAATCCCTTAACCAATCAAAATTAACATTCTGACTGATGTTCGGATTATATTGTTGTTTGTAAACATGTTAACGTCATAGAGTGAACGTAATACGGATAGTTCTGGTGCTAATAAGCAAAGACTTACAGATATTACTAACTTGGAAATTAATGAAATTAAGAAAAGAGATGCTGTCAACACTCGCAAATCGACAGAGCAAGCGATTAGGCTTTTTACAAAATATTTATGTCAGTTAGTTTGGAAATGGTGGACCCTCGGGAATCGGACTCAATTCTTTGTAAATTTTATGCAGAAGCAAGGACTGATGATGGGACATTATACAAGAAAAAATCACTGCAAACTTTCATCATGGACTATGTCGATATTTTACCGATTATTGAGAAATAAACATTATGAAAGACAGTCACTTTCAAGAATAAAAAAAATCCTGTATATTCCATTTCATAACTAAATAAATAATGTAATAAAACAATTAATACACTTGAACGAGATCAATATGAGGTTTTATGAAGCAGAGTAGAATAATATTGAACTTGGCTTCGCCTCGTTCAATATTATTCTACCCTGCTTCATAAAACCTCATATTGATCTGGTTCAAGTGCAGTAATTGTAATTGCTTTAAAGAATAGTAAACCTGATCTAAATAAAGCTGTATGAATATTGTAAATTTAAAACAATATCCATAATTATAAGTGAAAATGAACCTTGCAAAGCTACAAACACGGAATGTAATTCTCGCCACCGGTCTGTTGACAGTTTTTGTGAAAAATTGGCGTTTTAAAAGTGATAAGTGTAACCCGTTTTAGATTGAAGATAGTAAAATCTATGAAATGAAGGCTTCTGTCATTTTAATGGAGAAAACTACCCTCTGACCAGTAAACATTATGTATACAAATTACAAAACAATATTTTTTATTGAAAACCAAAATACATTTTTGTTGCATAAATAAATGTGTAGCAATACAATATACCTTCTCCAAAGACCAGGGGTCACAAGTGTGTGTCCAAACCTCATGGCGGATGTTTGGAACTCGTGTGTAATACCAGGATGGATAGTAGGATCATAACCTGTAATGAAATCGTAACTATAGAGAGCATTATTTTAAAATTTTCCGTTAATTGACTGCAAAAACTAGTGTTCTCAATGATAGTTTAGCTTGAAATCATATCAGCAAAAATTCAATAATCTTTGTAAGAATCTCCAATACTTCAATTCTGCAGGGTCCAATTCTGCAGGGTCCAATCAATTTGGGGGCCTTGATGGCCAACAGGTTAAGGTAGTTAATCATCTAATTTCCATCAGGTGGTCTGTCAACATTGAGTTAGCAGGTTCGAGTCTCAGTGCGATTAGGTTGCACTTGAGTCCAATTTCAATTGACAAGGATTGCCAGTTTTCATGCTGAAAGTGGTGAAAACTGCTGAAAGTGGCGAAAAAAACACCACTCAAACAAACAATCAATTTTTTTTTCTATTGAATAATTAAATATCTTTCAAGTTCTTAAATGACAAAGTAAAATGACAAAATTTATAAAGAAAATGTTAATTTTTTTCAACAAACTGCCGGGGTGAGTTAATTTTTAAGTTTTCGTTAAATTTCTGTTTTTTTAATAAAGTTATTCTTAATGGAATTTGTTTGTTTGTTTGAATGGTGTTTAATGCCACTTTTAGCAATTTTTCAGCTGTATCACGTCAACCTTATATTAAGGGAGGAAGCCGGAGTACCCAGAGGAAACCCCCAACCTGTGGTAGTAATACTGGAAATCCTTGTCAATTAAGACTGGAGTCTAGTACACTTTGCCTGCAGTGAGAATCGAACCCACAATCTCAGTGTTGACAGACCACGTAATCAAAAGTAGACGAACTACCTTAACCCCTCGGACACCAAGGCCCCTTTGTTATTCTTATTACAGGGACCAACCAATGACTATGCATACTAAATTTTGTCCAAACTGGTTTAGTTCTAGGTTTTTTAACTGAAATGTATAATAATAAACATACTGGTAAAATGGGAAGATGGGGCTCTGACTACAGAACATTTAATAGAACTGCAGCAAGCACATAATAAATCTGGATTTAATATATGGTATGCCACTGTAATCATGTAAGGGTTACACTAGAGCTCAGCAGCCAAAGTTTGTTTGAATGGTGTTTATGTCATTTTTCAATAAATTTCAGCTTTATTGTGGCAGTTTTTATTGAGGAAGGAAGCTAGAGTATCAGGTAAATTCCTGACATTTGGCAGAAAACTGTCAATTGCAATTAAGTCGAGCACACATTGCAGATTGTAAGGCTCCAACTTTTTACCTCATTGTACACACCTGAGATCTATAGTAAATGACTCATAACACAGTCCAGTGGGTTAGCTATGTTGGACCTGTTACAGAGACCACACAGTCCAGTGTCTGGAGACCACTGGGTTAGCTATGTTGGACCTGTTACAGAGACAACACAGTCCAATGTCTGGAGACCACTGGGTTAGCTATGTGTGACCTGTTACAGAGACCACACAGTCCAATGTCTGGAGACCACTGGGTTAGCTATGTTGGACCTGTTGCAGAGACAACACAGTCCAGAGTCTGGAGACCACTGGGATAGCTATGTTGGACCTGTTACAGAGACAATACAGTCCAGTGTCTGGAGACCACTGGGTTAGCTATGTTGGACCTGGGTTAGCTATGTTGGACCTGTTACAGAGACCACACAGTCCAGTGTCTGGAGACCACTGGGTTAGCTATGTTGGACCTGTTACAGAGACAACACAGTCCAATGTCTGGAGACCACTGGGTTAGCTATGTGTGACCTGTTACAGAGACCACACAGTCCAGTGTCTGGAGACCACTGGGTTAGCTATGTTGGACCTGTTACAGAGACAACACAGTCCAATGTCTGGAGACCACTGGGTTAGCTATGTGTGACCTGTTACAGAGACCACACAGTCCAGTGTCTGGAGACCACTGGGTTAGCTATGTTGGACCTGTTACAGAGACAATACAGTCCAGTGTCTGGAGACCACTGGGTTAGCTATGTTGGACCTGGGTTAGCTATGTTGGACCTGTTACAGAGACAACACAGTCCAGTGTCTGGAGACCAGTGGGTTAGCTATGTTGAACCTCTTACAGAGCTTAAAAACATGTTTACTCAGCGCACATTGAACAAAGTGCTGTGGATCCATCACATAAACACACAGAATGCTGTGGATCCATAACCTCAACACACAAAGTGATGTGGATCCATCACATCAACACACACAGTGTTGTGGATTCATCACCTCAACACACACAGTGCTGTGGAAAAAAATCACCTCAACACACACAGTGCTGTGGATACATCACATCAACACACACAGTGCTGTGGATATATCACCTCAACACACACAGTGCTGTGGATACATCACCTCAACACACACAGTGCTGTGGATACATCACCTCAACACACACAGTGCTGTGGATACATCACCTCAACACACACACCCTCACACTCAACACACACACACCCAGTGCTGTGGATCCATCACCTCAACACACACAGTGCTGTGGATACATCAACTCAACACACACAGTGCTGTGGATACATCTACTTAACACACACAGTGCTGTGGATCCATCAACTCAACACACAGTGCTGTGGATACATCAACTCAACACACAGTGCTGTGGATACATCTACTTAACACACACAGTGCTGTGGATACATCTACTTAACACACACAGTGCTGTGGATCCATCAACTCAACACACAGTGCTGTGGATACATCAACTCAACACACAGTGCTGTGGATACATCAACTCAACACACACAGTGCTGTGGATACATCTACTTAACACACACAGTGCTGTGGATCCATCAACTCAACACACAGTGCTGTGGATACATCAACTCAACACACAGTGCTGTGGATCCATCACCTCAACACACACAGTGCTGTGGATACATCAACTCAACACACAGTGCTGTGGATCCATCACCTCAACACACACAGTGCTGTGAATACATCAACTCAACACACACAGTGCTGTGGATACATCAACTCAACACACACAGTGCTGTGGATACATCACCTCAACACACACAGTGCTGTGGATACATCAACTCAACACACAGTGCTGTGGATCCATCACCTCAACACACACAGTGCTGTGAATACATCAACTCAACACACACAGTGCTGTGGATACATCAACTCAACACACACAGTGCTGTGGATCCATCACCTCAACACACACAGTGCTGTGGATACATCAACTCAACACACACAGTGCTGTGGATCCATCACCTCAACACACAAAGTGCTGTGGATACATCAACTCAACACACAGTGCTGTGGATCCATCACCTCAACACACACAGTGCTGTGGATACATCAACTCAACACACAAAGTGCTGTGGATCCATCACATCAACACACACAGTGCTGTGGATCCATCACCTACCTTTGTATGGCATCTCTTCTGTGATGTTAAAAAATGTCTTCTTGTCACTTTTGATTTCTATCCAACGTGGAAGCCAATCATAAAATACCATTTTCTACAATACAAAATAATAATTAATTTACAGATAACTTATCATCTGGTATTTACAAAATTGGTTAAGCTTAAATGAACTATAATTTGGCTGACAGACATTTTTGTCAGTATTAAGAAATGAACCTTTATTAAGCTGATGGACATGTCTTTCAGGGCATTAACAATATGTGGGTTATTCTTTAACTGTGTAGCCATAATTGCTTTTATAAATTTTAATTAAAAGCTGAAACAAGTAAGTTTATTAATATAACAAGAGTAATATAATAAATAAAAAAAACTATTTAGCAGTGATTTTTTTGTGTGCATTAGCTCTGTTGGTGGCCAAATTTAGAGAGAGGGGAGAAGTATTGGTCAGTTCCGTAACAACATTGAAAAAAAGGAACTTAGGGATTTCTTTTTTAAAAGGTATATTTTTCTTCTTTTTTTTGGCTTAATATTTACATCATTTCGTAAACAATAACCAAAAATAAGGATATAAAAGATTTAACCAGAGGCTTATAGAAATATGTACACTTGTAGTGTTGAGTTAGTCAAATGTGGTCACTCATTTTGTATTAAATTTCTTTGGCATTGGGAAGGTATAGAAGGTTTGTTAGATTTGTATGAAGAAATAAATCTGTAATTACTGTTTATTTGCTTCATTAACCCTTGCAACAACAACAATTTTATTTTACTAGACTATATGATATGTCAGTTACAGTAAGTGAGTGACCTGTTGTTATGGAAAAGACAAATGTTCGGAGATGACAACCACTGAAAAAAGAGGATAGGTGAGACCTTTTTGTGTATAAAATTCCAAGAGGGACTGTAAATAAGATGCAAATGTATTAACATTTCAAACTATAGGTCAACAAACTATGGATTTTTGTTTGATGTTCCAATGCACAAATCATGGCTTAAATTCCTGTAACATCTGTTAATACTGTTGTATTTTTGTTAATATATTGATTCAAAGGGGACTTTTATTGTTTGCATACTTGACCTAACAGTATATATAAGTCATTCACAACTTGTATTTTTTAAACTGAAACAACTTTGTTCAGGATATGTAAGTAAGTAATCTCACCTGATAAGAACCAACAACTATTTTCCTGGCCTTATTAAATATTCTCTCATCAAATTTGACCAAATCTGCTTCTGTTGTCCATCCATTGTCAAAAGCTGTTTTATTAGCCCAATAATTATGCCATCTAAACCAAAGTACTCCAAAGGCCAGCAAAAATGGGTTTTCAAATCCTCTAGGGTTTCCAAGACCTGAAAGTTTATACCATTACTGAACAATTCAAATAAACTCATAGCTTTAATATAGGTGAACATTAGTGTCATTTTGTTTACATTGTTCATTATCCCCTTCTGGTTCTGTGACCCGACTCTACAGTGCCAGTATTTGTGTGACTGTTCTAAAATAGTGACCTGACTCTACAGTGCCAGTATTTGTTTGACTGTTCTGTAATAGTGACCTGATTCTAAATTGCCAGTATTTGTGTGACTGTTCTGTAATAGTGACCTGACTCTACAGAGCCAGCATTTGTGTGACTGT
Organism: Limnoperna fortunei; assembly: GCA_944474755.1. Classification (NCBI taxonomy): domain Eukaryota; kingdom Metazoa; phylum Mollusca; class Bivalvia; order Mytilida; family Modiolidae; genus Limnoperna; species Limnoperna fortunei. The sequence goes on from OX104116.1 coordinate 26,318,016, forward strand.
TCTGTAATACTGACCTGACTTTACAGTGCGTGTATTTGTATGACTGTTCTGTAATAGTGACATGACTCTACAGTGCCAGTATTTGTGTGACTGTTCTGCAATAGTAACCTGACTTTTCAGTGCCAGTATTTGTGTAACTGTTCTGTAATACTGACCTGACTCTGTAGTGCCAGTATTTGTATGACTGTTCTGTATTATTACATGAATAGAATTTTGCGTGTTTTTGATTGGTCTAAAAAAACTTTTGGGTCACGATAAATCGCAACAGTACTAAAATTACCTAAAATGCTTGCACGCTGCACGATTCTGCTGCATAGTAGTCAAGCGCAATACGATATCGACCTGGTTTTTATATTTTAGCCAATCAGAATAGCCGTCTTAGCAAATTCATTCGTCCAATCAAATCGATTGTATTAATTGTACATTGGGCGTGACAACAACAAATGGGAGAAACGTCGGCTCTGCGATACGTTGATTCATTTATATTCTTCTCATATTTGAAACTGGAATTTTGGAATTACCAGCAAATTGATACCAAAATGCAGTATTAAATAAAAAATATTAAGAGTAACAACAATTACAAAATGTAAGCAGGGACTCCAGTAGAAAAGGCATCCTCTGTTTTTCTGATCGAGGGGAGATGGTGGTTTTATTCATGTAATAAAACAATTAATGACTTTGATATACGGTCGCTATCAGGATTGATCAGCCCTCAAAAATGTATATTCACCTCGTCTTGCGACTCGGTTGATAAATCCTGATAGCGACCTATATCAAAGTCATTAATTGTATAATAGTGACCTGACTTTACAGTGCCAGTATTTGTGTTTTTGTTTGTTTGTATGGTGTTTAACGCCACTTTCAGCAATTTTTCAGCTATTTCATGGCGTCCAGTTTTTATTGGGGGAGGAAGCCGGAGTACCCAGAGAGAACCCCTGACCTGCGGTAGGACCAGTATTTGTGTGACTGTTCTGTAACAGTGACCTGACTCTACAGTGCCAGTATTTGTGACTGTTTTGTAATAACGACCTGACTCTGCAGTGCCAGTATTTGTATGACTGTTCTGTAATAGTGACCTGACTCTACAGTGCCAGTATTTGTTTGACTATTCTGTAATACAGACATGACTCTACAGTGCCAGTATTTGTATGACTGTTCTTTAATTGTGACCTGACTCTACAGTGCCAGTATTTGTTTGACTGTTCTGTAATACAGACATTAATCTACAGTGCCAGTATTTGTATGACTGTTCTGTAATAGTGACCTGACTCTACAGTGCCAGTATTTGTGTGACTGTTCTGTAATAACGACCTGACTCTGCAGTGCCAGTATTTGTATGACTGTTCTGTAATAGTGACCTGACTCTACAGTGCCAGTATTTGTGTAACTGTTCTGTAATACTGACCTGACTCTACAGGGCCAATATTTGTATGACTGTTCTGTAATAGTGACCTGACTCAACAGTGCCAGTATTTGTTTGACTGTTCTGTAATACAGACATTAATCTACAGTGCCAGTATTTGTATGACTGTTCTGTAATAGTGACCTGACTCTACAGTGCCAGTATTTGTGTGACTGTTCTGTAATAACGACCTGATTCTACAGTGCCAGTATTTGTGTGACTGTTCTGTAATAGTGACCTGACTCTACAGTGCCAGTATTTGTGTGACTGTTCTGTAATAGTGACCTGACTCTACAGTCCCAGTATTTGTATGACATGCTGTGTTGTTATTTAAAAAAGCACTTACTCTTTTTCAATGTTAATTTATTTTTAAGTCTAATTTTACAATTAATTGTTTTGCACTTCTTCAATATTCTCTGTAAATACCATCTGAAATGGGTTTGTGCATATGGATTACTAGACTTTTTTTTACACACGCCTTACCATAGAGCTCACATCTGCATCACCATTTTGCTTGCATCTGCATCATCCCAGAGCTCACATCTCACTACTAACTGAATGTAATGGATAGAAAATTCTAATGGCATAATACTCAGTACTGCCACTGAAAAATTGTGTATTCCTTTGTTCTGTATTAGAAAGAGTGTGGACAGCCATTATTAACCCCAGCTATTCTAGTGTCTCAGGCACCATATTGCTAAAATATCACTAAAACCTGTCATCTACAGATTAAATAGTTGAACCCTGAAACTCAGCTGTCTAGAGATGAATCTAGACAGCATACTTGTATCTTGTCAAGAAAAAAAAACATGCTGGAAAATATAATGTTTAATAATAGTTACTCACGCCAAAATCTTCTGACACCCTTTAGTCTGGTTTCTCTGGTAGTTCCCCGAGGGTTTGGAGGATTTGCAAACGGCAGTCTTATATTATTTGCCACTGGTAAGCTATTTTGTATTGGAAAAGGCTTGTCATTTAATGCTCTCAAACGACCACCTTTAAATTCTCTAATCGCATCTGTCCAAGCCTTAGCTGGCCCATACATCAGCTGGCCATCTAAATATGGAGTGATTTCATTTATCTAAAAAATATATTAGTCTATATTACAAAAAAATCCAGCAGAACAAAAGATACAAGAAATATTAGAAATATTTGTTGGGTTACATATTATCACTGTTACAATCTGACCAGAAGAAGCATTACTATAAATACTACATTTACTGCTTTTTATTGCTTAGTTACGAATGTTTTTACCATAATTACGCCTGATGTTTTTACCATAGTTACACCTTATGTTTTACCATAACTACACCTTATGTTTTTACCATAATTATAATTACACCTTATGTTTTTACCATAATTATAATTACACCTTATGTTTTTACCATAACTACACCTTATGTTTTTACCATAATTATAATTACACCTTATGTTTTACCATAACTACACCTTATGTTTTTACCATAATTATAATTACACCTTATGTTTTTACCATAATTACGCCTGATGTTTTTACCATAGTTACACCTTATGTTTTTACCATAATTATAATTACACCTTATGTTTTTACCATAATTACACCTTATGTTTTTACCATAATTATAATTACACCTTATGTTTTTACCATAGTTACACCTTATGTTTTACCATAGTTACACCTAATGTTTTTACCATAGTTACACCTTATGTTTTTACCATAGTTACACCTTATGTTTTTACCATATTTACACCTTATGTTTTTACCATATTTACACCTTATGTTTTTACCATATTTAAACCTTATATTAAAATGCTGGTTGTCCTCATTTATACCACTCACAGAGGACTTCTAAAAAAATGAATACTCTATTCCATGTATTTGGCAGCAAATAAACATGTAATTAAATATGTAATGGGCGACATTGTAACTGTAGACGGCCATTAAGGTGATCCCATGATATTGATCAACTCACATTGGGATTTGATATTCAGTGTAATTAAACAGATATATTATGTCTATGAGGGATATTTGCTAAAAATATCGACAGTCTCAAGATTAATTTATCTTTGCTTGTAAGGTTAAAAAATTTCCCATCTATCTCGACTGGGATATGGCATAATATATCTTTTTAACATTATTTGATCTGAGGCAGAAAAGAAAAAGAAGAAAGAAGAATAAATCAAAAATTTACTGAAAATAGTTTGTGATTGATTGATTAGTGATTAACGTTCAGCAAGCAATATTTCAGCTATATTCAGGACGTGAAAATAGTTTGAAAATCCTGAGTCTCTATAGGTCAAACCAAAACACTTGGCAGATTACAACAATTGAAAAAAAAATGCATTACATCATCATAGTCAAGTTAGTATTGTTTTAACTACACTAAAAATAATGAACACTTATGAATATTTCCTGAAAGTTTACCAACATTACAAATGTTGACACCTAAACTTCCTTTATATTATGCATTTTGACTACAGAATGTGTGTATTGTCCATATATAAATACCTTGCAATGTTATGTCAACAAGGCAAATAACTTGTTTAGCGATCACCATTAAGTCTTGTCTAGCTCTCAATAGCATTTTTCATCAACCCTTAACAAATGTGCTTAACTGAATCAGAAACTACAAAAGTCAACCAAAAATGTTGGGATATCAACTACTATAACACTGTAAGCCTAGCTTAGCTGGTTTACTCAATTGATAGAAGATTTAGATTTTAGATATTACAAACTACAATCAAAGAAAACAACCCTAACCAAAACAAAAAACTGTTTTGTGAATTGTAGTCCTTCTCTCCCAAATGCATGCATATTTTTCTTTGACTGAATATTTTTATTGTTTGTTTGTTTGAATGGTGTTTTAACGCCACTTTCAGCAATTTTTCAGCTATTTCATGGCGTCCAGTTTTTATTGGGGGAGGAAGCCGGAGTACCTGGAGAGAACCCCTGACCTGCGGTAGGAAATCCGGCAATCCTTGTCAGTTAAGATTGGAGTCGACTACACCCTGCCTGCAGTGAGAATCGAAATCGCAATCCCAGTGTTGACAGACCACGTGATCAATAGTAGACGAACTACCTTGACCACTCGGCCACCGAGGCCCCTGAATACTTTTAAGTTGTAACCAATTGTTCATACATGTATATGTATGACACGAAAAAAACGGTTAAAGGGTAGAAATATAGGGTAGAAAGAAATAATGGAATTAAAGGGGGAGTGGGAGAGAATTTAACAGGAAGCAGAAGTGGAGTAAAATGGGAAGAGAGAAAAGGGAGACAATTAGATAGGGACTTGGAATTGTGAAGATAATGATACAAGTGTGAAAGGAATAATATGTCACCCATTTAGTCCTGTAACCACAGAGCTAGGCCAAGAAAGTTCTCTGTAGTCACATCACTATGACTGAATAATTATTTCCTAAAACAAAAACAGAAACTAACAGGCTAGAAATTTTATATGACATGAGAAAAATATGGGGAGTATGGTCTGCACTGTATACAAAGGAAAGATCAACTCATATAAAGTAAAACACCCCCCCCCCCAGATCTATATCATGACATGTTTCACCTGGATTGATTTTGAAAATTAAAGTCATAACAGTACCATGGTTACATAATAAAAACACAAAGAATTGCACAAATAAGGAAAAAACATTGACCAATGAAATTACAATTGTTCTACAAACTAGTGAGTTCTGTAACATGTTTACTATTAAGTACCTGTTGTCTTGGATTATTAGGAGAATATCCTGTTCTAGCATCATATCTGGATCTTTGAAATGGTAATTGTACATTGCCTTTACCTTCCCTATCATAAAGGTCATGACCTTTAGGCACATCAATGTTTTCAAATTCCCTAGGACAGCCTGGTCTTTGTGCATCCATTATTTCTTCCACAACTTGTTGACCTACAATCCGTATTTAAAATCATACATGTTTCTAGCGCCTTAATGAGGGTTCTCAACATGCTGTTTTCACATTAAGGGCTGCCACACTTCATTAAATATGTCATATATGTTAGATACTTGACTTTGAGTTTGTTTTGTATACTTGACTGAGGTTTTTTGGAATAGCTGACTTTGAAGGGGTTTTTTTAAGAAACTTGACTTAGAGGGTTTTTTTAAGAAACTATTTTGAGGTTTTTTTAGAAACTTGACTTTAAGGGGATTTTTTTGGATAGTCTTGACTTTGCATTGAGGTTGTTTGGATGCTTGCATTTGAGTTTTTCTTTTGAACACTTGAGTTTAAGGTTTCTTGACAACTTCAGTTTGAGGTTTTTACTGATAATTGGCTTTAAGGGTTTTTTGGATACCTAAATTTGAGAGGATTTTTTGGAAACTTTACTTTTAGGTTGCTTCAGATATTGAGGTGTTTTGGCTACTTGACTTTGAGGTTGTTTTGGCTACTTGACTTTGAGGGTTTTTTTATACCTGACTTTGAGGTGTTTTTGATACATGACTTTAATTTATTTTTTTTGATACTGACTGAGATTGTTTGGGATACTTGACTCTGACTTTTTTAATGTTCAACTTTGAGGTTGTTTTGCATACTTGACTTATCAGTTCATATCAGAGCAACTGGGACATTTTGAGATTTCATTGCAATTCATGGCCCAATGACAGCCACTGAAAAAGGAATAATGAATCCATGGTAGGCTCATTTCTTGCAAATATATGGTAGGCTCATTTCTTGCGAATATCAGTTATATAAAAACATATATTATAAAATGATTTTGATAAGACACATACAGCAGCCAGATATGTAAGATCTCTGTGGCACATCACTAAAGTTTCAAATCAAGCATTTGATATTATTTAAATTTAATTTAAATAATGAACAATCCCAGGATCATCTACACCAAATTTGTTTGTAATGGACCTTATAATAATCCTACATGTCCCAGGATCCTCCTCACCATGTTTGGAATGGGCCTTATAATAATCCTACATGTCCCAGGATCCTCCTCACCATGTTTGGAATGGGCCTTATAATAATCCTACATGTCCCAGGATCCTCCTCACCATGTTTGGAATGGGGCCAATGATTTCCATAGGGAAAACCACAATGTATAAAGTTAACCGATGGACAACAGATAAGGGAGAAAAGGGAATCATAATAGCTTGCTCTGACTTTCAGCCAGGTGCTAAAAATGAATAACCTTATAAAATAAAAACTGGCAACATTATTTAACTAGTCATATTCAAAATTACTCATGACCCATATGCTTTGGCATATACCAGCCATATTTGATGGTACACACAGGTAATATTCTGTAGTATACACGAGACTTTTTATTATAGGGTACTGACATTACTCAAGTGTTAGTCTAAATACCAGCCATAAAAATATGTGTACTATATGGAACACACAGGGTTTTTTAATCTAGGGTACTTGTGACCGAAATGCTAGGGTATAACATTATACTAGGTACACATGAGCCACGTCACGTTCTGTGAACCACCCCGTACAATATGTGGCAACCATGTTTAAATTATATACACCAGCCTATTGTTCTACTTCCTTTTAACTAACTACTTAAATTTGAAATATTTTTTTCAAAACAAGGAAACAGTTTTGAACCATTTTAAATGTGTACGTGTACTTGCATTTTTGTGGATAAACCCAAATATGCTTAGATATTTACTGGTAATAAAACAATTTGTTACATAGAGTTTACCAAAAAATGTCAACATGGCATTTCTTCCTCTTTGTGATCCAAATCCCATCTTTCCTCTGAGTGCAGCAGTACTAATTTCAAATGGATTTGGCCTCTTAGGCCCTGCCATGTGATAGACTCCATCAGCATAAGCAACTTTACTCTTCCGAATTATATGAGTATCTAAAAATTAAAAAAAACTTTATTTTAGTTTCATGTGCACTTATTTTCATGTCTTGAAATATATATAGATGCATCTCAAGGTGTAAAATGTTTGTTCTACCATGAAATACTTGACACAATTTACAAGAACTTTCCAGAAAACCTCAGAATATAATATTCCTTTTTTTTAGGCTATTTTTCTAATTTGGAATTTACTTATGGCACTCATCATGATTTTGGAAAGTTCTTGTAAATTGTGTTGTCAAGTATTTCATGGTATAACAAACATGATTGAATGGTGTTTTAATGCCACTTTCAGCAATTTTTCAGCTATATCATGGCACCCAGTTTTTTATTGGGGAGGAAGCCGGAGTACCCGGAGAGAACCCCAAGCTATGGTAGGAAAACTGGCAATCCTTGTCAATTCAGATTGGAGTCTAGTACACCCTGCCTGCAGTGAAAATAGAACCGCAATCTCCGTGTTGACAGACCACGTGATAAATAATAGACAAACTACCTTGACCACTCGGCCACATAGGCTCCTAAAATCATGATCTAAGGACCAGACTACCTTATATAAGATAAACAGCCAAAAAAACTCACTGATTTACAAGAACTAAAGGTTAAGATTTACAAATCCAGATTCAGACCAGGCTAAGATCCAGGAATTAGGGAGGTGACAAGGGTCTAGGAGCTGCAAAGCCCTCTTGAAGACCAGTAAATTTAGGATATTTTAACCAATTTTGATAATAAAAAGTATCAAAAAACTAATTTATTCATATTTCGGCATATTGTTTTTGGTTGAAGTTTAGGGGCATGCACTGGGTGTGCCCGCCTTCGATCTGCCACTGGGGAGTCATCAATATAAAAACTGGCTTTGGGTTTTAACGCAAATTCAGATGTAAACAGATTTAGAGAAAAGTGATGGCAATCTAATTAATTATTGTCATCACCATATATGAACTTTAAATTTATATTAAATCTGTTTTTCCATCAAATGAAGTTTGATAAAAGACACTCTTTAGCCAGAATTGTGCAGTATATCCAATACAATTTATCCACAGTACTAATCTTTACTCACATCAATATTAGTAAAGAGTCAAACTAACAAATAAATATTACTTAAATTGATATAGTACCTGCAACAACATCACTTAAAAGCTGTTTCCTATTGCTTAGACTGTATCATAGCTGATCTAGCTCCCATTCAGGGTTGATGAGAAGCTTACCTACTGCTCCAATTCATGGTTGATGAGAAGCTTACCTACTTCTCCCCATTCAGGGTTGATGAGAAACTTACCTACTGCTCCCCATTCAGGGTTGATCAGATTATTATACCATCCATCCAGGGGATGAAGTTCAGGATCATCTTCTGTCTGACAGTCTGTAAAAAGAAAAAACAAGAAACTAGTAGACCTCTAGTTCTGGCTGTTTATTAGACTTAACAGCTAGTACACCATGTTCTTCTCCTAGTTATGGCTGGCTACTAGACTAGACTAAAACCTATAATCCTGGTTCTTCTTCTAGTCCTGGCTGTTTACTACAAAATGCAAGAATCGACAGAAAGTCAAAGTTGAGGAAGCACATAACACCAGTTAATTAACGCCAAGCAACTATGCACATAGAATAACATATTTTATAACAAGTTTTATTGTCTGTTACATATAAAGATCAATTTTTTTGCTTGTCTGAAGTTGATTTCACAAAAAGTCATAAGTGTAAAATCTATCGTAAGTGCTAGCCTCACAATGGTCTTCCAACCATTACGATAGATTTTACACTTAAAACTTTTTGTGAAATCGACCCCTGACCTTAATATTTTCCTGTTTACATCAATCATTTGTATCAATTCCCCTTTAGGTTTTCTTTCTTTTATGTGATATATATTTTTTTAACCATGTGTTTGTTTGTATTTGCCATCTGTATAGGTCTTTGAAAATGTGGGTTGCGGGGTTCTGTATAGTTCAGGTTAGTTTTGATGTTTTGTTAGTAAATAATTTTTTCTTCAGAGTTGACATATTAATACAAATTAATAAAAAGGCAACATGAGCTTTTTTAACCGACTATTAGCAATACATACATGCACTTAAAGACAAAAATATACACAAATGAACATAAGACAATAATAATTGCAACAAGAATAAAATTTAAATCATATGAAAATTCCATGCATTAAGTAAAAGTTTACAATGATCAGAAGTAGTAAATAGAACATATTGTTACTGTGAACAAAGTCCAAGCACTGAGTAGAAACATAATGAGCACATGTAAAACATCTAGCATAAGCATAAACAGTTACAAGACATACATGTAAGGATTATGCTATTATTAAGCACAAGGATATAGATACATATACAATATTAGTGTGTTGTCATAAAACATAGCTCATTTTTGTACGAGGCTTAGGGACTAGGGAAATGTGAGGTTGAGCCTCTCATTTCCCCTTGCTAAATACTAAAGCTTTATTTTTTGACAACACACTAATGTTGTTTTTATCATTAAAAAATGCTTAAAATATTTTGTTTTTGTATTTGTGTTGTTTTTGTTCCTTATTTTTTTATACTTGAACCACAAAGGTGCCCAAGCCTAACATCGTTTTCAAGATTTTTATTCATTTCATTCATATTGAAGGCGTGTCAAAAAATTAAGCAAAAAATTTACATGTACATGTTTAACAGTGTTTTAGTGACAGTGACAGTAATATAATATATTCAACCTAGAAATGAGTATTACAGTTGTGCTCTGCAGTCTGATGCTTATTTACACTTTGCTGGGAGCATGGCATCTCATGCGTGGGGCTGTCCTAGAAAAGGGTAACCCAGATAGTCCGATACCCTATTGTTCCGACACTCCAGTGGTCAAAATGTCAATAGGGTGACCGTAAAATATAAGCACATGGACGTTTATTTGTGATTCAAGCACATCTTAACCACAGGAATTTGAAGACCTGCATCATTTGGGGCGAAATATGAAGAACAACCAAAATAAATGATATGGGGACGTTCACAACAACTTCTTTTTTTTGTGTTTTATGGTCATATTTCTCCCCAAATGATATGGGGTCAATCTTCTGTGTATAAACCAATATTGCTCACTAAAAGCCAGTAAAAATCATCTCTTTGTGTTAACTTTATTCATGCTTTTAGTGTATTAAGAACCTTTTAAGTTCTTGATAACTTTATCAACAGAGTTATAGCGGACCACATGAAACCTTTCCTGAGTATAAGCTGGTGTTGGTCAGGGTATTTAAACTTTTGGAAGATGAACTGTCCCATTGTTTGAATACAATACCTATTGTTATCTCAGCAGTTTATTCAGTGGGTACTTTAAATCTGACAAGGAGAAGTCAATCATTGATTGATTAATTTTCATATGGAAAAAACTAAACTCCTTATGAAAATATATATGCCTAAACTTAATTGTATTATTATTAATGGTGACCAAATAATTATTGTAACTATTTGATGTCAATGAATTCTGAAGAAAACCATATTTTATTTAATCTGTAGAAACTCAAAAAGATGACATCCATCTGCAATTTGATGAATTTGTAGAATTAATAAGCATTAAAAACCCATTTTCCTTACATTTTTTTGATGAAAGTGGTGTTATAAAGACTACTGGGAATAGGGATTATGGCAGTTCAGTCAAAGGTTCTAGAGCATTTGAATTACAAAGATATGCTTCAAATGCTAATTTAATACAGTTAATCTGTTACATTCAAGATTTGGTGTAGACTATTTTAATGTTATTGATGGTCCATATAACAGTTTGGAGCTTTTAAAGTTTTTTGCTGAGGCTATTGATATCAATAATGATAGACTAGCACATGGACAGCAACCTCTGTTTGTACCTGGTGACACAATTATTATGGATAACTGTGCCTACCATCACTCACATATAATAAACACTAAATTAACTTATTTGCTAAGACCAGCAGGAGTTACCATGATATATCAACCACCATACCACCCACAACTTAATACATGTGAATACTGCTTTCATATAATGAAACAGATATTGAGATCAAACAGTGATTTCACTTTTGATCACACAAGAACTGCAATTTGTGATGCTGTGTTAGATGGAATAACTCATGAAAAATCAGAGGACATTTTTAAACACTGGATATATTCATTAAAATTATCTACTTGTTGAGTGTCAATTTTCAGTTATTGTTACTAATTTTACAATTAAGAATTTAATGTCTGAAAAAAAAAGAATAAAAATGTTATTGTCTTTTTCAGATTTTTTCACAAATCTACGGGGGCAGTTCCTCACATAATGACACATAAAATTAATTACATCAACAAGCCCATGATCTCCCCAGATATAAACATGGTCATTATTAAGTACATGTACTAGTTGGTCACACCAAAATGTTAAATACAAATTTTAATAACATATATAGTTTGAATAAAAAATAGAAATAGAATTAAATTGGAATTGGACAACACAATTTTTTTTTGGACATTAAAACATGTTGCTAGTATATGAAAACATAGCAAAATAGATTGCAAAATTTTGAAAAAGTTCAGCAATAGACATTTTTGTCCTAAATGATATAAATAATAAATATGGCATATAATATAATTCAGCATTGCACAACAATTCCCCCCTACAATCAGTGAAGTTTCATGTATTTTCACCATTGGGGAGTTTACTTTTTGGCAGAGGAAAATTAATCAATGAGTGATTGACTTTTCCTTGTCAGATTTAAAGTACCCACTGAATAAACTGCAGAGAGAACAATAGGTATTGTATTCAAACAATGGGACAGTTCATCTTCCAAAAGTTTAAATACCCTGACCAACACCAGCTTAATTATACTCAGGAAAGGTTTCATGTGGTCTGCTATAAATTTGTAATAATTGCATGTGCAGTGGTTACAATCTTTGGCAGTTTTGCCATTAGTCACAACAATGTGCAACAGTATGTAATCATCACATGATCAGTGCTGATGGTATACTGTATACCTCAAGAAGAATAAGAAGAATGTAGCAAGTACCTTATTGAGACATGTGAGGAACAAATAAATGCCTTTAGTACATAACACAACTAATAATTCAAGGTTTTTCATTGGATAAGTTGGACTATTTATGAACACTAATGGCTTTATCTTAGCAACTGGAGACTATACCTTGCGACAGTATAGGGTTTCTTTTGGGTACTATAAAGTTAATAAATAAGTTAGATATAAGGCGCCAACGAACTATGGCTCTAGAAACATATAAAATTATAAACAAAATTGCACCTGTATGTCTACAAAATCTCTTAAATGTTAAAGAATCTAAATATTCTTTCAGATATATTTTGGATGTAGTCCACATGTAAAAACATCAACTTATGGTAAGAAAAGTTTTAAATTTACTGCAGCTGTAATGTGGAACAGCCTTCCAGACCATTTCAGGACTGAGGAGTTTTTATCAGTTTAAAAGCCTCATTCAGTCCTGGAATGGATCTGAATGTCACTGTTCTGCTTGCAGGTAATTGATTTTTATCTTCTGCTTTAAACTGCTTCGTTATTTTTAGTTGTCTTCAGTTTTTAGCTTTAAGCTGCATAGTTATTTTTAGTTGTCTTCAGTTTAAAACTGCTTAGTTATTTTTAGTTATCTTCAGTGTTATGTGCTTTTATGCTATGCTTCAACTGTATGTTGCTGTTGCTTAAGCTAGTGCTTTTGATCTTACTTTTTTTAACTGTATGTTGCTTTATGCATGTGCTAGTGCTTTCGATCTAACTTATTTATTTTTATTGTACTGTCACGTCATTTTAATTTTTATGCATGCATGTATGTTATGTTCGTCTGTATTCGGTAAAAAGCTCATCAGTGCTTGTGTTGTACTGTTTTGTATGTGCCGAATTAAAATAAAGCTTTGGTATTGAATTGTCCTGCGCTTTTTTTAATATGATCGATTATCTCCCGTTAAATTTGACTTCTCCCTCTGGAAAATCCATTGATACTATTTTTATTGCATCCATTACGTTTAGTCTTTATTGTATGTTCCTTCAGACATCTTTTCCCAAAATTCCTAGATGATGACCAATTAATCAATCAATCAGACTTTCAAGAGGTCATGTGATCACAGTCCAACGGGAAATATAGGATCTTACACAGTGGTACGAGTGGATTATCGGATTTCTCTAATCGGTGTCGGGTCGTTTCGCCCCGACTACCTGTTCGCCCTGAGTCGATTCGCTCGGGTCGTTTCGCACCTATAAAGTGAGTCGTTTCGTCCTGGGTCTTTTCGCTCCTCTAAATAAAAACAATGTGTATCTGTAAACAATAAAGCGTATTTTGTGTGTTGGACTGGAGCTGATGAACTTTAATTAATAAAGCGTATTTTCGCAAAATTATGTTCGAACTTTGTGTATAAAAACAGCAATTATAATTTCAGTTGTTAATTACTTCATCAAAATAATTCAATTAATTTGTTAATCAGTGTCAAATACCAATTATCATTTTTTAATGTGATGATTAAAAGAAATTAATTATGTTATAATTAAATAAAATTCAATCAAATTAAGAAACACCTTTGATATATATAGAGCTTTACAGCTTGTGCCATCTTGTCGGTTAATTAACTCTGTGCTGTATTAGTGTGCTTTTTATGCTTTGTAATTGTATGCTTTGTTGTTGTTTTTGTTAAACTGACTTAATAAAATAAATATATATATTTAAAATTACTTTTTTTTCTGTACATCTATAATAATTTAGATCCATGATATGTCAAAGATCGAAAGAGTAAAAACATGCACTTCAACAAAAAAAGTAAATTATTACAGAAACCCACTGCAGAAACCACAATACAAGCACAAGTAATAGACAATGATCTATCATATATCCTATACAAAGTAAGGGCGAAACGACCCAGGGCGAACAGGATTCGGGGCGAAACGACCTGGATTCTCTCTAATCGAGATAGTTAAATTATGGAATTTTAAGTCCGAGCTTTGGCGTTCAAATTTTCTCAACCCATTTTCATAACTCAAATCATTGCATTGTATCACACGTGGCGTTATAACTAATTTCAGGTACGGTTTACTCGAGCTATTGCGCGATAATTAGTTCGATGTTTGCATTTACCGAAGTAAGTGCTTTCTATCTGTAATATTGTTTTGACTATTTTTCAGGTGAAAAATAGTATGTTTTGTAGTGCAAAATGTAATAATTTTGTTCTTTGCATTTGAATAAAAATATAATTCTGTTCATATATTCGTACGCGATCAGGCTGGCTAGTGTTGTATTCATTACATTATGTGCACGTGATTATGTGTCATAACCATTTATTGTAAATCACGTGTTGTAAATGTGTTGAACAAATAAACATTTCGTACTATTATCATAAATGCACATTAAATCTGCTCTCATCTGAATTTAATTATATAACAAGAAAAGGTATGCGTTAAACCCATATCCAGAGATGTTCGATTTATATGTTATATGTGTATCCCATTTGGTTTAATAGTTTTTTTTTCAATTTGTTTTATTTAAAATTTTATCATATGCTGTAAAGGCAGGGGCGTAGCTAGACTAGTTACAATGTGGATTCACAAAGAACTAGTGGGGTCCGGGTATGCACCCCGGAATATTTTTGAAAACAATGGTGCAATTTGGAGAATTCTAAAGTGGTTTATTTAGAACTGAAATGGACAGTTTATTGATTACAGGGATAGATTGCAATTTTGTTCTTAAAATAATGTGGATTCAGCCGCGTACTCGCGTATAGGCAGCTACGCCCCTGAAAAGGGATGCAAATATAGACGATTGTGAAAGGCAAGAAATAATCATCTTGATTATAATATCGATCTCAACTTTGAGAAGAGTACTGTAATAAAAAAAGCAAAGGTTTCGAAGAACATATATATATTGTTTACCAATAAAAATACATTGACCATAGTCAAGTGGTTCTGTGGGGGAAAATGTGAATGTAAGATCGGCAGTTATCGCGTCCTCGGAAAATCAAAGAAAACATACCGACAAGTTACAATTTTTATTGATTTAATTTTACTGTAATTACAATTGTTTCAAAAGATTTGCAATTAAATGTATTTTAAACGTCAAACTAGCATTCATGTGCATAAACCGATTGCTAAGAACTTTATAAAATTTTCAGAATTTAAAATAAAAAAAAACAATTAGAAGAAGAGTCTTATTTTGCAAAACAATTGATGAGATTATTAACTTCTACAATTATTTTCAACAATATAAACTGTTGATGACCTTTATCAAACAATCAATCTATTTTCTCTATAAAGCATGACCAATACACGTTTATTGACGTTCTTTTATTGGTTTTAGATCAAGTTGAATCCAATTATCATCATAACAAGAAAAGATATGGGTTAAACCCATATCCAGAGATGTTCGATTTATATGTTATAGGTGTATCCCATTTGGTTTAATAGTTTTTTTTTAATTTGTTTTATTTTTAAAATTTCATCATATGCTGTAAAGGGATGCAAATATAGACGATTGTGAAAGGCAAGAAATAATCATCTTGATTATAATATCTTAACTTTGAGAAGAGTACTGTAATGAAAAAAAGCAAGTTTTGGAAGGACAAATATATGTTTACCAATAAAAATACATTGACCATAGTCAAGTGGTTCTGTGGGGGAAAATGTGAATGTAAGATCGGCAGTTATCGCGTCCTCGGAAAATCAAAGAAAACATATCGACAAGTTACAATTTTTATTGATTTAATTTTTTTAAATTATTTAAAAAGATTTGCAATTAAATGTATTTCAAACGTCAAACTAGCATTCATGTGCATAAACATTGCTAAGAACTTTATAAAATTTCCAGAATTTAAAATATAAAAAAAAACAATTAGAAGAAGAGTCTTATTTTGCAAAACAATTGATGAGATTATTATCTTCTACAATTATTTTCAACAATATAAACTGTTGATGACCTTTATTAGAACGAAACTTAATTTTTTTCTGTTGTATTATATATAAATATATATATATATATACCTTGCTTCGTTTAAATATCTTAACATCAAAATTTTTAAATCTTCAATTAAATAAAAAATCTACATCTTTTGTGCTTTTTTATTATTGAGAAATTTCTTTTCCCTACTAATTTCTAACACATTTTTCACTGATTCAGACATCAATTTTTTTTAAAATAACATGACTGTTTGAAAATCTAATTTTGTATATATAGTTTCTTCTCACACAGCCAATAATACAATTGGTACAGAGAAAGTAACAAATAAACAAACAAAACAACAGGCTATATACAATATATATCAAAATCATAATCTAAATTAGCCATTTTAGCGGCTTATTATGCGAGTCTGATTGGTCTTTCATTTTTACCTTTCATCAAAGTTCAGTGTCGGGTAATAAATAATCAATTAGCAAATAAACAAGGCACATCTAATATACAATTACATCACAGAAATGTCTCTGCCCCCTCCCTAAAACCACCACTACCACACACGAATAGTTCACGAGAGTTTGGGATTTCGAAACCGTCAATAAACAAAACCCAGGGAAATTAAATTTAATATTCAAGATGACTAATTTTCTGCGTAAAAGTTCCATTTTCTACCTTATAAATTATGAAATAATCCAGAAATAAGTTTTCTGGATGAGTGGTCACAAGCGCGTTAAACAAAATCTAAAAATGCACTTTCATTGTCAAATTATCTAAGTAACTAATAAAAGAAACCGAAAAATTTACACTTTATCAGGTTAAAATAAGAATGCATAAAAAATAATCCAAGAAATACAATTGAAGCGATGAAATACATAACGTAATATAACATAACACAATTTTTAAATGCCTTTTTCTAATCAAATTAAATAACTAATTAATAAAAGAAACTGAAGTATATACATTTTATTATTTCAAGAATAGAATGCATTAATAAAAATCCTAGGCTTACCCTATAGATAGTAAAATAATCCAAAAATAAAAACTGAAGCGGATCTATTCATTCTACCGAGATACTGGTCAAGCGCGCATTAATATGCAATCATGTACATCTTTACTTCTTCTAATTAGATCAGGACAACAAAAAACGTATTTTAAAGCTTGAAGGATTTAACAAATACGAAAAACTGTAATTGAAATATTTTCTTTAATATTAAATTTGTCTTTTTATCACTTACAACATGAACTATATTGTAGAGTATGGTTTTTACCTTTTTGCTCAATTTACCCGAAAACAATTATATATATCATTAAGAGATAATAAGAAGAGATCGAACATATGACAAATGCTTATCTATGTTTCATTTAAATTGTTGTCAGCAACGAATAAAACAGCGAAATTTATTGCGTCACGTTTAAGAAATTAAGGTCCGTAACACCGTTTGTGAGCGCTAAAACACTTAAAGACATTTAAATAATGTGTCATAACTGCTAAAATACATTGTTTGTTTGTTTGTTTGATGGTGTTTAACGCCACTTTCAGCAATTTTTCAGCTATATCATGGCGTCCAGTTTTTATTGGG
Source organism: Limnoperna fortunei (assembly GCA_944474755.1). Classification (NCBI taxonomy): domain Eukaryota; kingdom Metazoa; phylum Mollusca; class Bivalvia; order Mytilida; family Modiolidae; genus Limnoperna; species Limnoperna fortunei. Next base: position 26,335,687 of record OX104116.1, read on the forward strand.
GGAGGAAGCCGGAGTACCCGGAGAAAACCCCCGACCTGCGGTAGAAAAACTGGCAATCCTTGTCAATTAAGATTGGAGTCGAGTACACCCTGCTTGCAGTGAGAATCGAACCCGCAATCTCAGTGTTGGCAGACCACGTGATCAATAGTAGACGAACTACCTTGACCACTCGGCCACCGAGGCGCCCCTAAAATACATTGAAAAGCACTTCAGAATATCATTAATATATTACTTATATTTAGCACCTAAAGGCAAAATAATTTAAAATGCAGTGCCTTTATTGTACGTAACATATAATGAACGTAATGTTAATGTATGTAACGGTAATTTACGTTACATTACATGTGATGTTATATATTATTTTCCATTACACTATTTATTGTAGACGAGTTTGAGCCAATAAAATTATTTATATTTGTATTTGTATTTGTATTTTAATAATCTCTCATATTACAATACAAAATGGGTTCCTGTTTTAATCCTCCATTTACTTTAATTGAGTTTCCCCGATATGGTTCAACCATATCTTCTCTTGTTAAGTTCATGACTTGAATACGCGGGCGCTGTAAATGGAAGGTGTTTGTTTATGACGTCATGAATTCTTGCTGTGACTTTATTATTTTTAACCAATCAACTGCTGAGAACAACAAATTCACTAGTGCCGAGAAAAACATTTTCCACACCGGTAAAGCGGTTGAAATATTAAGTCAAAATTAGAGAACACAATTTTCATTGCTACTAGGAAAGTATTAAACATTGCCGTGTGGATGGGTGCAGGTCAAAACGCCCACAGTTTCCAAACGCACCCGTTTTATTTGTGAATATAAATTATAATTGTAAATATATGATAAATGAAACATCTTCTTAATGTAATTTAACATTGTGTGGATTATTCTGTTAGAATGTGTTTTCACTACTTTCAGCAATTTCAATGTTTTAAAAAGCCGGAAATCCTTGCCAATAAAGATTGGAGTTGAGAACATCATATCCGCAAGTAATCTTAACAATGTCTTGAAGTTTTAGAAGAAGACGAACCCTCACAGTCACACCTCCGTGTTGATAGGCATGTGATCAACTAAACTACTAGTACAGCAGCTACTTTAAGACATATCGAAATAATAGACTTTTTGTATTAAGAAATGAACTTGAACATGTTGAATTAAATGAGGGTGCATTGCATCTTATCCACAAGTCATCCACCATCGATTTATTTTTATTTTTCAAACATCGTTGTATTTTATTTTACTTATTTTAATCGATAGTTTTGCGAAAATCAATCTTTAATTTTAATTAACATTGTATACATTAAAAACAATGTTCATACATATTTTGATCAAGAAAATATAATATTATATTTTTGAAAATATAATACTTTATGAATGTAACTCAGTGTCATGGTAGGTCATTGACATTGCAATCTATTCTAATATTTGCAAAGATATCAAATTAGCTTTTTATGATTTGAATGTTCCCAACTAGTTATACTAGTCCCAGTAAAAAGTAAGCCGATTTTGACACGAAAGACCACTCACAGATAGACCAGTTACCATTATAATAATTATACCAAATATATCATCTCTTATGCCTATTTTGAAGCTCTATTAAACGTTTGTGTTTAGTTAAATAATAAATATATAACTCAGTGATACAGTGAGTACAGTTTAACTCATTCTCCTCAACCTTTAAAGATGTGATTTCCAGATCACATAGTTTTCTCTTAGCTCTAAATTTGACCAATAAGTCACTCGTATTTTCTAGTTTGAACAAAAGATGTACAAAATGTAACGCGGTGTTTTCATAACCTCTAAAGCAGACAGCATTCTTTCTCTAATTTTGACGTAATATTTCAACCGCTTGACCGGTGTGGAAAATATAGTTCTCGTCACTCGTGAAATTTTCGTTCTCAGCAGTTGATTGGTTTAAAATAATAACGTCATAATAAAAACTCATGACGTCATAAACAAAACACCTTCCATTTACCGCGTATGGTCTGAGCAGACGACCAAAGAAAAACTATTTAAAGGAAGCATAAACAAAAATTCAAGTCAGAAATTGTTTTTCATTTTTTTCCAAGTATCAATTGAAATGCAGTGTATAAAACTATATATTATTTAAATCCGCTTTTAAAGGAGTGAAAGAAAAGATTAGAAATGTCATATGAGATTTACATGATTCATAACAAGGGTGATTTTTCTTCTTTTTTCTTCTTTCGGTCAGTGGTTTTAAATTGACATTTTCAAGCAAAAATAACTACATGTTTTAGAACATGCTAGGAGCACTGTTTTTGTTTTAATTTAGAATTTTGTCAAAAAAAATGTTTCCGTTACTGTGATTACGAAAGAGATTGCAATGCACATTATATTTCAAAGTCAAAAAAGAACGATATACTTACACACTCGAAATACCAGTAGAAAAAGAACGAACCGGACACACACATCCATCCTAACCTATATACAATGTTGTAATGAATGTCTTCCGTCTGTTGTGAATCAGCAAAACACAAAACGGAATCCAACACTTAACGCATCTTCACGGGACTTTCAAAAAATGATGTTTTATTCATCATTTATGTACAAATAAGTAAAAGATAATAACATCTTTAATTGTGTAAAATAATTAGGAATGAGGAAATAAAGACATTATAACGTATTATATACATGTAATTTCTACTGGATATTGTTGTTAATATAGAGGAAAATATTGTTCTACATTTATATCATTTCCTGTGTGAAGTTCCGCGTTATGTAAACCTAGAGGTGGGTCCATTAACAGGTTTACAGTTGTTTATTTTTCCCAAAAAGGATAACAGTTAATTTAAATAATGATAACAGATAACAGCAATTTACAACAGAAAACAGTGATTTCAAAAATTAAAAAAAAAACAGATAAAAGCAGACTGTCATCGAAGGGCAATACGGCGAGAAATAGAACGAACAATCGTACCCTCGCTTTTTGGCGAGGTTAATCCGACAAATCACAAAACTAACTTCGGTTTATAACCACGGCAGTAAAATTCAGTCTAGGCGAGAAAATGCATACATTAATCAGTGCTTCAATGGTAACTATAGTATGCGATCAAATGTACATTCCTCCTTTCATAGGAAGACTCAGTTACATTTAAAAAAGTGGCGAATACAATGAATTAACAAAAAAATCTGTAAAACAGCTAACAGTGTTCTGACTATTAACAGCAAACGGGGTTTTTATTTTCATTATAACAGTTAACAACAGTGTAAATTTTTAAGAAATAACAGCTATAACATTTATAATAGTTGAAAAACAGTTAACAGTTGCTTTATTGAAAAAACAACAGTTAACAGACGTGTAAAAATGCCCAAAACACGTTAACCTCAATGACAAAAATATTGAACCTCAAGGCCGTAACCACCACATTTGTTTTCATATGTTCGATCTCTTCTTATTATCTCTTAATGATATATATAATTGTTTTCGGGTAAATTGAGCAAAAAGGTAAAAACCATACTCTACAATATAGTTCATGTTGTAAGTGATAAAAAGACAAATTTAATATTAAAGAAAATATTTCAATTACAGTTTTTCGTATTTGTTAAATCCTTCAAGCTTTAAAATACGTTTTTTGTTGTCCTGATCTAATTAGAAGAAGTAAAGATGTACATGATTGCATATTAATGCGCGCTTGACCAGTATCTCGGTAGAATGAATAGATCCGCTTCAGTTTTTATTTTTGGATTATTTTACTATCTATAGGGTAAGCCTAGGATTTTTATTAATGCATTCTATTCTTGAAATAATAAAATGTATATACTTCAGTTTCTTTTATTAATTAGTTATTTAATTTGATTAGAAAAAGGCATTTAAAAATTGTGTTATGTTATATTACGTTATGTATTTCATCGCTTCAATTGTATTTCTTGGATTATTTTTTATGCATTCTTATTTTAACCTGATAAAGTGTAAATTTTTCGGTTTCTTTTATTAGTTACTTAGATAATTTGACAATGAAAGTGCATTTTTAGATTTTGTTTAACGCGCTTGTGACCACTCATCCAGAAAACTTATTTCTGGATTATTTCATAATTTATAAGGTAGAAAATGGAACTTTTACGCAGAAAATTAGTCATCTTGAATATTAAATTTAATTTCCCTGGGTTTTGTTTATTGACGGTTTCGAAATCCCAAACTCTCGTGAACTATTCGTGTGTGGTAGTGGTGGTTTTAGGGAGGGGGCAGAGACATTTCTGTGATGTAATTGTATATTAGATGTGCCTTGTTTATTTGCTAATTGATTATTTATTACCCGACACTGAACTTTGATGAAAGGTAAAAATGAAAGACCAATCAGACTCGCATAATAAGCCGCTAAAATGGCTAATTTAGATTATGATTTTGATATATATTGTATATAGCCTGTTGTTTTGTTTGTTTATTTGTTACTTTCTCTGTACCAATTGTATTATTGGCTGTGTGAGAAGAAACTATATATACAAAATTAGATTTTCAAACAGTCATGTTATTTTAAAAAAAATTGATGTCTGAATCAGTGAAAAATGTGTTAGAAATTAGTAGGGAAAAGAAATTTCTCAATAATAAAAAAGCACAAAAGATGTAGATTTTTTATTTAATTGAAGATTTAAAAATTTTGATGTTAAGATATTTAAACGAAGCAAGGTATATATATATATATATTTATATATAATACAACAGAAAAAAATTAAGTTTCGTTCTAATAAAGGTCATCAACAGTTTATATTGTTGAAAATAATTGTAGAAGATAATAATCTCATCAATTGTTTTGCAAAATAAGACTCTTCTTCTAATTGTTTTTTTTTATATTTTAAATTCTGGAAATTTTATAAAGTTCTTAGCAATGTTTATGCACATGAATGCTAGTTTGACGTTTGAAATACATTTAATTGCAAATCTTTTTAAATAATTTAAAAAAATTAAATCAATAAAAATTGTAACTTGTCGATATGTTTTCTTTGATTTTCCGAGGACGCGATAACTGCCGATCTTACATTCACATTTTCCCCCACAGAACCACTTGACTATGGTCAATGTATTTTTATTGGTAAACATATATTTGTCCTTCCAAAACTTGCTTTTTTTCATTACAGTACTCTTCTCAAAGTTAAGATATTATAATCAAGATGATTATTTCTTGCCTTTCACAATCGTCTATATTTGCATCCCTTTACAGCATATGATGAAATTTTAAAAATAAAACAAATTAAAAAAAAACTATTAAACCAAATGGGATACACCTATAACATATAAATCGAACATCTCTGGATATGGGTTTAACCCATATCTTTTCTTGTTAAAAGTTATTTTCCAAGAAATTGAAATCGAGGTATGCGGTTATTCGTCGTCGTCTCGAACATCTTTGTCATTTAATTAAAATTCCGGTCGATCGTTCCTCATTTTTTATTCTTCTTGCAATCCCGGATAAATATATGCCAAAACTAGCTTTATAGTATGCTCATGGGGGTTTTTAACCACCTGTCAGGTGTGTTAATGTCCTAGCTACCAGTAACAAGTGATTGTTTTGAACGTTCCTTTTAGCTCTGACATTTGAAAACATGGAAAAGAGCGACGATAAGGACCACATTGATTAAGACTAATGAATAATATTATGACTGTGTTGACATATATAATAATTGAACTTATTGTGAAATGTATTGTTTTGCCCATATTGATGTAACTTGTGATTAAATTGATTTGATATTATTTAAATATCTATTTTATTTTTAAACCCTCGTCCGTCGTCCATATTTCGCATTGTATCTGGAGAAAGCATTCACAGACTTCTTCAAACTGAAAATGTTTGTAATTATGTTTGCCTTATGGTCTATATGCTTTTGGTAAATTTCTGATTTATTGTTACAGAGTTTGTTCGTGAAAATGGGGGATTTTTCACCTTTCAGACTCGAACGCTTTCATAAATTTTCCTGGAGGTGTGGGGAAGTGCTTATTTTTATAGATGTGAGCTTACTTACATTTTTTTGTAAAATTACGATATTTCGTTATAGAGTTTTGAGACTTTGCTTGTAAAAAAGACAGAGTAGATTTTTTAGTTTCAGGCTCTAAAGCTATCATAAATTTTCTTTTAATTTCGGTTATTGGTGATGTTGATAAATTTGATAATGCCTCATCAGAGTCATGAAGTGTATATCTTTTGTCCTTATATTCAGACATGCGTATGGTGCGATCATGGCGTAGCTGATTATTTAATTGTTTTGTTCGATTCATTTTACTACATTTTTTTTTATTACAAAGAATTTCAATAAGCATCACTTCAAAGTATCATTGAAACGCAACACTGAGAGAAGAGTATAAGCGGGGCGAATGGAGGACAGAGTCAAGCTGTAATTAGCTCTTGAACAAAGTTGTATAAGTTGGCAAAATATATTGCAGTTTCTTCTAAAATCGTACACCAACATATAAAAATAGGAGCCTGATAACCCACGGTGGCGGCGGTGGGGGTGGTGGTACAATTTCTTCCTTATGTGGGGCAGGCTCTCAAGCTACTTTTTGCAAAAAATAAGGGCCTTTTTTAGGGCTAAATTCTCAAAAAATAAGGGCTAATTTTAGGAATTTTTAGGGGTTTTTAAACAAAACTGGGATAAAATGTGCTATTTTCTAATGATTTAAGACTGAAAAATTAGATTTACTCACCATTTTGGGCACAGAACAATAGTACAAAAGTTAATTACCAATTCAGAAGACCATTTGGATGACCATCAAATAGACTCCTGGTGGCAAATGCATATTTATGAAAGTATATTAAAGCTAGCTTCATTTAACTTTAATCTATTTTATGTTTATTTTTTATTTTTATTTTGAAATTTTGAAAATTAAAAAAATTAGGATTTTAACCAAAAAAGTAGGGCTTTTTTAAGGATTTTACAGCTTCTGGTTCTTCCATCTGAATTTGGACTGATCCCGACAGGTCACACCTGCACGGGCAATGTACGTTCAGTATTAAGATCGATTGGTTGAAACGAGAACAATCATACTTTTCTCGTTTCAACTTGTCAAAACTGGTCATAGAACTTGTGGGAACATGATTGTATTTAGGATGTCGACTGTTTTGTGCATCCGGAGTTTTTATAGATAATTGTCAATTATTCCTTGTGAATAAACTACAGATACTACAATCAATTTATTGTTTTTATTTAGTAAACACGAATATATTTGTATTTACAAAAATAACTAATTCTTGCAAATCTTTTACTGCAAACTTTATACATTGATTCACAATGAGGGAAGTAACATTAATACGCTAAATAAAGGTACATTCCCTTCGTATTATGCTATAAGAGGGTATTTCCGAATACCCTTTATAGTCTGAAGTGTCATTCGACTAAAATCAAAATTTTTTTTATATTTGTTGCATAAATAAGTGTTTAGTGGACACGTGAAAATACTTTATATTGATTGTACTTTGGTGCAAATTTAGCCTCTATACTTATATTTGACGGTCAGCTCTAAGCAAGAACAGTACGTTAAAACCAACACGGTTTACTCGATACTAATGAGTCTTTTTAAGGCAGTATTATGAAACGGTAACACTTACAGATACTTTTTCACACGTATAAAATAAAATACAATAATAAAAGTCAGGTGCGCCACAGTTAAAAGGTAAAAATCCAAACAAAAAAACATATAAAATATAATGATAAAAATAGTAATAATAATAATAAAAGAGAGGGGCCCGAGCACTTTCGGTCAAAAGACCTTCTTCAGGGCGAGATAGAGAGAAGTAAAAACACACCCGTATGCGACAATGACAAGGAGACGAGTGAATCACATGACAAATGGCGGACAGCTGTGATACATGTACACACAACACAAAATTTTTTTTATATTATTTTGTTGTATTTAGTCTAACATAAAAGGTAGATCTTGAACTTTCTCAATACAGTAATAATAATAAAGGATGACAAAACAATAGTGGACACTTATAAATAAGTGTTTTTTATATTCATTCCAAACGGATGGCTGGATCCCAGGAACTTAATAATCCTCTGTTCTAAAGATTGCCGTTGTTTTTCGCCCATATTAGTTTCCATAAGAACGGTAACATGCATATCATTGTCGCATACGGGTGTGTTTTTACTTCTCTCTATCTCGCCCTGAAGAAGGTCTTTTGACCGAAAGTGCTCGGGCCCCTCTCTTTTATTATTATTATTACTATTTTTATCATTATATTTTATATGTTTTTTTGTTTGGATTTTTACCTTTTAACTGTGGCGCACCTGACTTTTATTATTGTATTATCATTCTTGTTTCGCCACCACACAACTTTTCATTATCTTAATAAAATAAAATGTTTGTTTGTTTATTTGATAGAGTCACTTGTAGCAATTGGCGTTTAGTTTTTCAAGTGGAGGAAATAGGAAAGATTACCCGGAACCACAAGACCTTCCGCAAGTGTCAATTTATCAATTTACCATTTAGTTACCAACAAATTGAAGATAATGGCACGTGAGTAGTTGCATACAAACAGGATACAGATCAGATTAATATATATATACATGAAAAAAGAATCCTGCCCGAAGTATGACTCGAACCCGTAACTTCAGCGTCGACAGTCACGTGATCAGAAGTAGACGACTAACTACCTTAACAAATCGGCCACCAGATATGTACCCAATCTCCACGCAAAGGATTCTGGGTATTCTACGTCAACCACAATCACCTCTGCCATACCATTGGTTGACATATTGAGAGATATCTCTCATGGCGGATAAGCTCCGCGTACAAACGCAGTAATTTCAATGTAAAATTGTATCAAAAGTGTTTAAAAAGACTATATAAAAATAAATAAGATCTCGTATATTATTTTACAAACATCGTTCTTTGTTTACCAACGTCACGGGCAGACGACAAATGTAGTCCCGCAGTAAATGGAGGATGACGTGTGGCAGAGGTTATATCTGGGAACCAGTTATGTTCTCTGCGCCGGAGAGTGATATGTACCTGGAAAAAATATTCGATCAAGTTTCGAATGGATGTAATATATATCATAATGATCCGGATGTTCTGCTTACGACAAATGTCATAATATCAGAGATATGAGAATTTAAGAAACGTATCCAGCAGTACTTGCTTACATTGTACCATTCCGGAGCACCTGGACGATACTCGCCATCTTTTTTCACTTGGGTTCGTGTCACTCAGATTTGGTTTTTGTGTCGTATGTCTCCGTGTGTTTGTTTGTTGTTGTCTCCTCGTTTCTTTAACCACAATTGTGTCTGTCCTTGACTTATTATTCGGTATTTTCGATTCTTTTTTTCTTTTTTCATAAAATACGTCATTGTAAGGATAGAATCGCTCTTGTTAGGGGAGGTTGAAATTATAGCACTGATCATGTTATTTCATAAAAATTTAGGAACTCGCTTAAAGTACGGGTCAAGCAGATAGTAAAACTGAATTATGGGAACTTTGCAAACGAAACAAATATCCATTCCGACTTTGATTTTCTAAATTTAAAAACCATTTGACCGCCTGATTACTGGCATTGCTGCAAAAACATTCCTAAAGAGCGAAATAAACAGATAAAAGATGTTAAACTGTTTCACTTGGCATCACAAAGAATTACATATACTAGCCTATCGGAGAGGGCGGACAGGGTAGTGGGAGACAGGGAGAGAGGGGGGAGGGAGAAAGGAGCAAAGTGGAGGGAGAACGAAGCAACGGGGAGGGAGAACGGAGAAAGGGGGAGGGAGAAAGGAAAATTTTTTAAAAAGAGGGAGGGAGTACTATTACAAATATAGTCTTTAATTCGTACCTGAAAATCATATAATAAGTGCCAATTCATTGATTTTATTGAAAAAGACTAAAATTATTTACATAAAACTCCAGTTAAGACATAAATTGCATCCGAATGATCAGAATTTTTAAACATTCATGGACAAATTATTGAGAGAAAAAAACGCATTTCTAAAATGTTATTATATTTTTCAGTGTGTGAATTTAAAGTGCGGCAAATACGTCGAAAGTCGTAATAAATCGGTAAAAAATTACAAAAATGTGTTCGTAACAAACGTTACTAGACATGGTTGAATGTATAGCGCTTTCACAATACATGAATACAATTGAAAAGGGGGCAAACATTGAAATTAAGAAAAACGCATTCTTGGAAAAGTGTTTATTTTTTCAATTTAACAGTTTTATACAAATAAAAAACATTTAAATACGGCATCTTTTATAGGTATATCACATTATGCACAGTTATTCAGAGTAATGATTACGTCACCATACTAGATTTTGGGTACCTAACACTCATGGCAAATTTCAGGAAAATAAGGTAATAAAACGTCTGAATGTCCAAATGACATGATCTTGCTATTCTTGTTACAATTTACAACACGATTTATGGGGAGAAATCTTGGTAAAACATTTTTAGTTTCTAATTATTCACGTATAGGTTACCCAAAAGACGGATATAGTTCGTTTTGATCCACAACAAAAAATACAAGTGTATTGACACTTTCGTCATCCGTTGAAGGTCTCCGAACCAAAAAATATTTACTAGTATCGGAAACAAAAAAAAGACCCAACAACCTGCGGCACGTCTAACTTATGTTATATTCATAATTACAATTGTAAAAAAAATATTTCTACATATGGAAAGCCTGTAATGCTCACATTACTCATTACAAAAACTTTAGTTTAATCGACATGAACATTACACAAAATTTGTGATACATAATTTCTGTGAAGTTTTTCTGGCCGGGATATTTGACACGGCGGTTGCCATCTTGAATTTAGGATCTGAGCCAAAATCTTAAAATTTACATTTCTACAATATCACAATTATATTTGCCACTCAGATTTTCAGAGCAAGATTCATTTTAAATTCCGCCAATCAGAACATCAATGGCTCTAGTAGCCACAATGCATTTTAAAATGGCAGAAAATTACCCTGATATCAGTTCAGCATAATTTGATTTAAATAAGTGAAATAGTTTCTGAAACCAGCTGTTTTTTACTGCCTATGGAGTTCTATGTTCCCGTGTTGTGGCCATCATGGTTTTATGATCAGTACCAAAGATTCACGATGTAAAGAAAAGGAATACAGTACACTGGTTTATCTATCTGAGAGCTGCCCTAACCTGAACTATTTTTCACAAGTGCAAGTTGAAGAACATGGTCAACACATGTTTTGGCTAATATCTCACAATGTTATATAGCTACAGAAAAAAACCGTTACATTAAAATGATCAGCACATTCAATCTTTTTTAATTTCAGAAGTTTTGTTTAACTGCCTGTAGGAGTTATGGCCATTAAGTTACTATTTTTTTAAGAAATTGTCAGTTTTGACAGTATAACTTAAAAAACAAAACAGCATATTGATATAGTATATTGCAAAAATGATCAGCAAGACAATGCAAATCACTATGTTGGTCTAAATTGTCTGACAAATTCTTAAAGGAGTTTTTGCCCTTTAATAATTATCAGCAAGACAATGGCTTTAAATAACGCATTTGGTCCAAAATTGTCAGACGAATTCTTACAGGTGTTTTTTCCCCTTTAATAACAATTTTGTTATGAAAATATAAGTATTTGCCTTATAAATTTAAAGCTAGAGTAAAACTGTCAATTGCAAAAATAAACAGAAGGACATGGCCTACAAACAATTTAATTGTCAAAAATTTGTCCAGTTACTCCTTATAGTATTATTTGTAATTTACTCATAATTTCAGTGTTTGCTTTGTAACTTAAAACTTATAAATTTCTCAATGAATTATCCTCATACAAGTTTTTTTATAAAGGAATACATAATTCAACAGTTAACAAAATCGCAAAGTTACCAAGTCTGAAAATAAGGAAAAAAATCCAAAAAAAAAACCAATAATAGCAGGTGTACAACTTCAATACATTTGCAATCTTTCTGTGAAATTTAGAGTTCTAGACTGAAAACTGTAGGAGTTGATTACACAATATATGTACTGTCTTCTGTAAATGTACTTAAAATGACCAAGTTCCAAGGTCTGGTAAATTAGGAAACATGCTGGAACACTTTCATAATAGCAGGTGCAACAAATTCAATACATGTTCAATTTTTATGTGAAGTTTCAGAGATCTGGGTAAAACTGTAGGAGTAGTTTATAAAAAGAGATACCCCATTTCCCCTGCCTGCCTTACTAAACCATACTATAATAGCCCAAAATCAGAGTGATACTCTAAATTGCAAAAATGATCTGTAAGGCAAGGGCTAATCTTATTAAAATTAAATCTTTCACTTGCTCCCCCCTTTTTGCTATGGTCGTGCGTGTTACAACGCATCGACCAATAACAAAAAGGGTGTATAGCAAGTGAAAGATTTAATTTCAATTAGATTGGGCAAGGGCTACAAATAACTCGTTTGGTCCAAGATTGTCAAATGACTTCTTTTTTGGAGTTATTTCCCTTGAATGACAATTTATTAAATATCAGTTTTCTCCTTTAAAAAAACTATAGCAGCAAAAGTAAAAACTGTAAATAGCACAAATAATCAGACAGTTTATGTTACAGCAGCAAATAATCATTTTTTCATTACATTTATAAGCACCATTTTCTCAGTTTAAATTCCATTTTAAGTCGATCAGAACTTGAGAATTTTTATATTGCTGTGGTAATTAAGAATTAACTCAAAAGTCTGAGAATTGAATTGAGTTTTGTTTTTAGAAATCTAGACCTAATCATGAATTAATTTTTAACTGATCAAACGTTTACTCTAAATGTAAAACTATTAAATGCTGCCTGTAAATTAAAGAGTAGAATAATGTTAATCTTACATGCTAGTGAGTTGTCCTATTGTTGAAGAATTTCTAACGTGTTTCTTATTCAAACTACACCGAGACAGTTAACAAGAGACCATAAAAACAACGAGTAATTGTAGTTATGAATACACAATATTATTTTCTGGACATTTAGGTCTGTGTGGACTACGGGTGTTGGTGTACTAGAAATGTAAGTGGATTATAAATCTATGTGGAAAATAAGTATGTAGGTATGGACCATAGGTCTGTGTGGACTATGGTTTGTATGGACTAGAGATCTGTGTGGACTACAAGTCTAGGTGGACTATGAGTCTATGTGGACAACAGGTCTGTGTCATGATTTCATAAATCTACCGGTCACAGTTTATGATCCTTATATTTTTTTACCAAAGGGCACGATACACCAATTAAATTCCTTTGATAATGTGTCATGAGTCATGCTTTGTTTGTAAAAGCCGTTTATATGCTTCATGTCGCAAATTTATATAAGTTTTTAGTCAAAATTTAGTGTTTGTTTGTTTGAATAGTGTTTTAATTTTTCACTTTCAGGAATTTTTCAGCTATATCATGGCGTCCAGTTTTTATTGGGGGAGGAAGCCGGAGTACCCGGAGAGAACCCGCGACCTGCGGTAGGAAAACTGGCAATCCTTGTCAACAAAATTTAGTGATCGTTTCTTGGTTTTAAAGAGGGAGAAGTGTAAAGAGGGGAGGGAGAAAGGAGAAGAGGGGAGGGAGGGAGGAGCTGAGGGGAGGGAGGGAGAAAGGAGCTGAGGGGAGGAAGAAAGGAGAAAGGTAACATGATTTTAAATAACGAAATCAAAGTCGGATTGGAAATGTGTTTCATCTGCAAATTTCCCATAATTAAGTTTCATCTGCACTTGGACCGCCCTCAAGCAAGTTCAAAATTAAGGCGCTTGCAGTTAATAGCGGCAACATTTAAAGCTAAATGGGACGGATTTAGACGAAGGTACAAACAAAATACCGACAGCGATGAAACTGGAAAAAAAAGACAATCCACAAATCAAAGCCGACCCCAACCCCGCCTCCAAAGTTAGAGAAACCGACAAACAGAACCAATAACCAAAAATATAGAAACCACAGCAATGGTCCAGACTTGGCACAGACACTGCAAAAGTAATGGTGGGTTAAAACAGGGTCTGCTAAACCTCCCGATTTAATTACTGTAGAATGTAAGTTGGTTAGTTGCTTAACATGGTTAGGTATTATGTACTACTATAGGTGTATCCAACAATCATTGTAGCACATTCATTGTACACTGAATTAAAAAATTGGAAAAACTACATGCAATTATTTGTTCAAACGACAAGGACGTTATATAGTAAAATTTAGTAAAGGTGCGGACTAGCTGTATACTAGCTGCAAGCTCTTGCATGTACCTGAATAACTGAGAAATAAAGACATCGTATGCAGGAAAAGCTGGTATATTTGCATCTTCGCTAGCCAAGGGTTACGAACCGATACTCTTATCTTCACCCTTGGCAGATCTAGACGGTATTTCGGTGTCACACAGGAACGGTTTTGATTGGATGCAGGAACCAACAACTGCACCAATCAGAGTGTGTTTAACAAAAAACACGTGTACGCTTAAGAAAGTAAACAAATCATGGCGACGATCGATTGCGTATAATTGTACAATGATACATAAAAAATTCTACCTAAGAAGGACAGTCGTACGATTTTTGTCAACACCTTATGTGTTTTTAATAAGTTATGTGAAATTCTGGCTTACATACCGCACCCGTGTTGATGGGATTTATATGACGTACTTGTTTGCGGTTTTTGTAACATACTTTCCATGCTTTCGAAGATCGCATATGATACATCGAAGAAGCATACTAAAAAGGAGAAATATGAACTGATAAGTTTGCTTAGATAAAAATTCACAAGTCAACAATGTGTACGCTCCGCCAGCGTTTCTCTGTGGCGCCTACTGAAATGTCCGATGAAAATGTCAACCAGACGCAGCAATTAGCCCAGAAGTAACGACCCCGACGAGAACTGCAGAGCACAAAATATTGCATTCGCCAACAGCTAGAAAAACGAAGATATCAACAACTATAAGTCCAAGAAAGGCAAATAGCGTCAGTAACTACATATCTGCTATGGATTCTAAAAATGTATTGAAAAGTAAAAGAATTTGTGTGAATTAGTTTTTGCCAGATAATGTTAAGGTAATAATATTTTATATTTAAAAAAAAAAAAAAACATCATTGGTCATATGGATACATTCCTTTAGGCATTTAACATTTGATAAATATATCAGAAAAAGGGGGGGTGGTTGGGTACTAGTGTTATCAACATCACAACAGTTGACTGAACTTAATGTATTATTGATTAAATTCTGGATGTGGACAAAACTAGCTTGTAGTTTGCATGCAGTGTCTACTACAAATTACCATCGAAAAGGGCAAAGGCAGTTAAAATAAGTGCACTTCATTCACACCAAAAGGGATTGAAGTAGAGTGAACATTGTCGTGTCGTCAAATGTAAAGGAAAGTACCATCCTCCTAAGCTGAAGTATTGTGTACTTAGAAATGCATTCTTTTTTTTACAGAGGTATCCAAGATTTCATAAAGAACATCAGCCCTTGATGACCAAACATATAAAAAAAAGAATAATGTTTGACAATCTGGAAAACAAATATATTTGTGAAGTTTGCACCAAAAAATAAAAGACAACTAATGAATTAAAAAGACAACTCAGGAAGGATCATTGGAGGATCTAGACATTAATGAACCATTTAGCTCAAAATCCAATATAAAATTGCCTTGTACATAGCATAGTTAATGAAATGTGCATGTCTGCTGAGTGATACATATGATGCCTGTAAAATGGGAGATGTGGACAGAATATTATGCAATGCTAAATTTCAAATGTTCCGCCTTGGTAATCGCACAAAATAAAAGTTATGGTTGTTTGGTTTCATAGCATACTGTATTTCACTTTTATTGCCAAAGAAAGGTTCTGAATGTAAATGGATTTGTTGCACAAACCTTCATGGAGGCACTGCAACAACATTCCCAATGACAATCTGGTTGAACTTCTAGTCCAAGGAATAATAAACTTTTTTCAGCTATATCATAGCGTTCCGATTTTGTTTTTTGGAGAATTAAGATTAGTCAAGTGCACCCTGCCTGCAGTGAGACTCGACCCGCATCCTCATTTTTGACAGACCATGTGATCAATAGTATATTATAAACCTGGTCGTGAATACGGTTTCCAAAATGTGTCATGTATACAGATAGACAATCTTTATAAATGGATCATATAAAACAAGGAGCGACTTGTATGTATCAGTGTAAAATATATTTCACCACATTTGTAATACTGTACTGTCACATAAAAGATCATAATCCATGTGAAACCTGTTTGTTATTGTCTTACATTAGTACTTCTTACATTTGTGTACTTTTTTTATTGGTTGCTACCTGTATGATATTGATTGATTGGTTGTTAGCATTGATCATCACTTTCCACAATATTTGTTGTTTCGTGGTGACCAATAGTAATTTTATTGGTTAAAAAAGCTGTAGTGCTTAGAGACAACTGGCAACCTTGGACCCTAACCTGTAACAACTTTATCACACTTGAATGAATTCCATGCACCACTTAATGTATGTTTTTGTAAATGGTGTTTAATGCCACTTTCAGCAATTTTTTGCCATATCGTCCATTTTTTATCAGGGCAGGAAGCCCTAATACCTGGAGAAATTAGTTAAGATGTTACAATGATTTTCTGTCAAGTTTTTATTTTAACTACTGCACACAACATGTAAAGATATGGCAGCTAGAACATGTATTAAATCATCCGCGTGAAATAGGAAGATGATAAATTTTGGTAGATTGTATTGCAAGCATGCAACATCCTGGCTTCATGCTGATATATGTTAATATAAATAAAGGCAACAATATACTTTTTGGAGAGGAACAACACAACTTTTACCATAAAATTTATATTATATTGGCAAAATATACATTAACCATAGTAATTATAGAAATGACATGTCAGTTCTGACACTTTAATAAGATGAGGTGTTACAATCACTATCCGACATGTTGTACATTTCAGTATCTTCAAAAACAATGCATTTTATTTGGCATATATTCATATGAAAGTTTCTCATAACTTCATCTGGTGTAAATAATATTTCACATCTTCGTGCAATATTGATATTACTGTATCAGTAAATCATTGAAGGACTTCATGGTGAAGTAATGCTCCAGTTTATATTCGGTCCATGAACTTTTAAATGACTCGAGCTTCTTTCGAGAATGTTCTAGACTCCCTGGATAAGTAAATCTGTTCATACTTTCTTCATTAGAAGAATCAGAATCCTGTTGAGTCGCCACAGCAGCAACATGTGTTCTTGGACATGTCTCCTCTCCACAAGCATGACAAGGGCATTTTTTGTCGCAAACATCACAACAATTGTGCAAAGGTGCAATAGAAGTAGGTTTAGTCATATAACTAGAACACAAAAGCTGGTGTTTGCACATTGTCACACTCTACTTTCTTCATATGTCCTTCGTGTTATATTAAAACAAGTTCATCAAAAAGTGTTCCATCTCTGCCGGCTCTACCTAATTTCTGTGCAATTGTATCCATTTCCCTGGGTTATTCACAGTACGATATTGTGAACACCCTAGAAATTCACTCCCATTACTGCTGAATTTGTGCATATCAGATGAGAATCTTGTCATCCATGGTCATGTCGTGACATATTTTTTCTTTCCCTTTTTCATTTGGTTTGCTGTGGAACATTTGAAAATGTTCACAACCGATTCCCAATAATTTTACAAACATCATTCAGGTACAGTTTTGCTACATGTACATCTGCTATAGTTGTACAGAAAATCGCATACATAAGTGTTTTGTTTTTATGCTGTTTATTACACATTCAAACACATGTTCAAGATTATCTTTGTTTGGATTGGAAACAGTGGATATTTTGATGTTGGTGTGTCCCAAGACTCCAGTACTACTTCTGCTCTTGCAGCTAAGCAACACCTTTTCATATTTTTTCTTCTTTCACTGGGTCCAGAAATAGCTGTTAATGCAGCCAATGGAAGGTTAGGACAAGGAGACCTTAGTTCTAACCTTGAAAACCATTCTCTAAATGGGTCATCATTCTTACTTTGTTCACCCCTGCAAAATTGTTAAAATTATATTAGTTCCAAGTATATATTAACTATCATGTTATTTGGCACTTTAACATTACACTGTTTTACCTGAAATACCCTCCCACAGTTGGTTAATGAAGTAGATTATCAGTTATTGTGTTTGTTTGCTTTAATGGTGTTCAACACTATCATGGCATCCAGGTTTTATTGGAAAAGGCAGTGTAGAGAATTTTAATTTTTTAATGACATGCCACATAACAACAAAGTCGACATAGTCAATTGCAAGTACATACCAGTATTAATAAGACAACAATAAACCCTTAATTAAAAAAACTTTAAAACATTTGTTAGACATACATGTACAGCTGTCATTGTGTCTTCTGAATAGCTCGACCATATATCGTTGCAATTGACAACCTTCGATATTAATTCTGGGACCATACTGGGAGGGTTCCCAGTGCTTGACCCACAGAGCAGCCCAGCGCATCCCCGGGTGGTGGATAGGGGAGACCCTCTCGTTTGGGGGTTGTCAGGTCATAATACGGAAAGCCTGACCACCACAGACCGTAGTGGGTAACGTGTTTGGAGAGTGCCACGCTCCTTGCACGATAAAGACCCCTTTTGTAGATTTCGAAAAAGAGTAGGCTCATTGTAGCGGCTACAAAAGGCTATATTTTCCGCCCCTACCCAAAACTCCATACTTTTCCAGTGGCAGTCAAAATTTTATTCCCTGTGACCCATCCAACCCCCATTTTCTGTTGATTTATTGTTTGTTCCTGTCCTGAATATAGCTGAAATACTGCTCGCTGGACGTAAAGCAGCCATCCAATCAATCAATCAATCTATATTAATTAGTAGTGTATAATGAATCATCATTGTAAAAGTTTTAATAATTTGTAATAATGTTTCCTTATTAATTTTAATGCATTAATTATTTTTCTATTATATTATTTTTATATAAATAATTATTTGTTGATATGACAATATCTGTATTCACTATTATATATTTTCCGTGGTCCGTTTTACTTATTATGGGATGAATCGTCCTGCAGCGAAAATAACACAGCTTATGTGTAATGACACTAGTAAACGAACGAAAAGTCATAAAATATCAATGAATAAACGAAGAAATAAATTATTAATGTTGCTTACCACTGAACTGTGTGTGTCTCATCTATAGGAATCAATTTTAATTTCTCCTGGTAGACGCTTGACTTCAATATCAATCTCCACTTGTCGTCGCCAACATGTAACAAGCTCTTGGTCTACCAACGACAAATTCGAACTATCCGCTAGTGATTTTCAGCTTCGCGTGGTACCAACAAAAAACAGATTTTCGTTGTAAAATTGCCTACATTGATGTAACCTGATTTCTAGCGCGGCTAGAAATTCACAAGCTTTCTCGAAGCTGGGTAGATATGTCCAGAAATGTGTCCTAAATTCGACACCTGAGCATTTGTAACCTTGACTAAGAGATGGTTACATAGGGTTACAATGGTAACATTGAACAAAATATTATAGCTATAGAATATTCACCAAGTAGTACATATATGTAGATTACAATAAAGAAAATGTTATTGGGTTACAATGGTTACATTGGTAACATTTGCTGTTTTAATTCATACATAGGTAACTCTTTGGTAACAAAGTTACCAATAAATTTAGAAATTTTTAAAATCTTCAGGTTACATGGGTTACAATGGTTACATTGGTAACATTCATTCTTTATAATTATTTTAAGTACTTTGTTCAAAACAAGCTTCATTTCCGGGTCCAGTTACATGGTTACATAGGTAACTCTTTGGTAACACAATGTTACACATAAAATTAAAAATTTGAAAATGCTCAGGTTACAATGGTTACATTGGTAACTCTTTGGTAACACAAGGTTACACATAAAATTAGAAATTTGAAAATGCTCAGGTTACAATGGTTACATTGGTAACTCTTTGGTAACACAAGGTTACGTTACACATAACATTTGAACTTTTAAAATCATCAGGTTACATGGGTTACATTGGTAACATTGACTCTTTATATTTATATTTAATTATTTTTTTCACAAACAATATTTACTTCCATGTCCAGTAACATAGTTACATAGGTAACTCTTTGGTAACTCAAGGTAAAAACATAAAATTAGAAATTTTAAAATCATCAGGTTACATGGGTTACATTGGTAACTCTTTGGTAACACAAGGTTACAAATAAAATTATAAATTTTAAAATGCTCAGGTTACATGGGTTACAATGGTTACATTGGTAACTCTTTGGTATCACAAGTTACACATAAAATTATAAATTTTAAAATCATCAGGTTACATGGGTTACATTGGTAACTCTTTGGTAACACAAGGTAACACATAAAATTAGAAATTTTAAAATGCTCAGGTTACATGGGTTACATTGGTAACTCTTTGGTAACACAAGGTAACACATAAAATTAGAAATTTTAAAATGCTCAAGTTACATGGGTTACAATGGTTACATTGGTAACTCTTTGGTATCACAAGTTACACATAACATTTGAACTTTTAAAATCATCAGGTTACATGGGTTACATTGGTAACATTGACTCTTTATATTTATATTTAATTATTTTTTTCACAAACAATATTTATTTCCATGTCCAGTTACATGGTTACATAGGTAACTCTTTGGTAACTCAAGGTAAAAACATAAAATTAGAAATTTAAAAATTCTTAGGTTACATTGGTTACATTGGTAACTCTTTGGTAACACAAGGTTACACATAAAATTAGAAATTTTAAAATCATCAAATTACATGGGTTACATTGGATACTCTTTAGTAACACAAGGTTACACATAAAATTAGAAATTTTAAATGCTCAGGTTACATGGGTTACAATGGTTACATTGGTAACATTTACAACTTTACTTATTATTATTATAGGGCATCATTTCCAGATCAAGTTATATTGTTAAAAACATTACTTAGTAACAAAAGGTTGAACAAAGATTTTTTCAGGTTACAATGATTACATTGGATATATCAGTGGATATGTGGTATGTGGTACTGCCAACAGTTTTGCTATGGGGAAATACTAAATATTCTTTTTAGTGTAAAATCTATGATAAATGTTGGAAGATCAAAGAAATGCATTGTGACATTAGCACTTATAAAGTATTTTACCTTTTTTGTCGTGAAAATCACTAGTTCACAATGCTTATAACATGACATGTGACAAAGGGCAATGATTTCTGTCCCAAATTGAATTTGTGACAATGATTAACTGTATTTTTAAGTTTAAATCCATGCATTGGTGTAGGAGTAGTTGCATTAATGATGTGTACCTCCAGTAGAACACCTTGTCACTAAATAAGCACATTCTTACCAATGTAACCATGTAACTGGACCTGGAAATGAAGCCTGTTTTGAAAAAAGTACTTAAAATAATTATAAAGAATGAACGTACCAATGTAACCATTGTAACCCATGTAACCTGAGAATTTTAAAATTTCTAATTTTATGTGTTACCTTGTGTTACCAAAGAGTTACCAATGTAACCATGTAACTGGACTTGGAAATGAAGCCTGTTTTGAAAAAAGTACTTAAAATAGTTATAAAGAATGAATGTTACCAATGTAACCATTGTAACCCATGTAACCTGGGAATTTTAAAATTTATAATTTTATGTGTTACCTTGCGTTACCAAAGAGTTACCAATGTAACCATTGTAACCTTAGAATTTTAAAATTTCTAATTTTATGTGTAACCTTGTGTTACCAAAGAGTTACCAATGTAACCATTGTAACCTGAGAACTGAGAATTTTAAAATTTCTAATTTTGTGTGTAACCTTGTGTTACCAAAGAGTTACCAATGTAACCATGTAACTGGACTTGGAAATGAAGCCTGTTTTGAAAAAAGTACTTAAAATAGTTATAAAGAATGGATGTTATCAATGTAACCATTGTAACCCATGTAACCTGAGAATTTTAAAAGTTCAAATTTTATGTGTAACCTTGTGTTACCAAAGAGTTACCAATGTAACCATTGTAACCCATGTAACTTGATGATTTTAAAATTTCTTATTTTATGTGTAACCTTGCGTTACCAAAGAGTTACTAATGTAACCATTGTAACCTGAGCATTTTCAAATTTCTAATTTTATGTGTAACCTTGTCTTACCAAAGAGTTACCAATGTAACCATTGTAACCCATGTAACCTGAACATTTTAAAAATTCAAATTTTATGTGTAACCTTGTGTTACCAAAGAGTTACCAATGTAACCATTGTAACCTGAGCATTTTCAAATTTCTAGTTTTTTGTGTAACCTTGGGTTACCAAAGAGTTACCAATGTAACCATGTAACTGGACCTGGAAATGAAGCCTGTTTTGAAAAAAGTACTTAAAATAATTATAAAGAATGAACGTACCAATGTAACCATTGTAACCCATGTAACCTGAGATTTTAAAAGTTCAAATTTTATGTGTAACCTTGTGTTACCAAAGAGTTACCAATGTAACCATGTAACCTGAGAACTGAGAATTTTAAAATTTCTAATTTTGTGTGTAACCTTGTGTTACCAAAGAGTTACCTATGTAACCATGTAACTGGACCAGGGAATGAAGCTTGTTTTGACGAAAGTACTTAAAAGAATTGTTATATATATAATGAATGTTACCAATGTAACTGTATGTAACCAAGCCTATATCAGGGTTACAAATGTGGATATGTCCAATTAAGGACACATTTCTGGACATATATGAAGCTGGGCGCTGCCATTTTACTTCAAAAATGACACCAAACCGATATACAAGCCTTATTCTGATTGGCAGATTATGATGTAATATAAAGGGACGCAACTTGTGAATCCGTAAGGTGGCGTTGGCGGGAATTACAAAAAACTCATCTAGATCGGGTCCTACTAAACGCAGAGAACTGCAGAGAACTGCAGAGAAGTGCAGAGAAGTAATAAAAAAATGATTTATTCGATTAAATAAAGGTTTATTATATATATATTTGTTATATTTTGTATAAATTTATCAAAATTGACAAAAATACAACCTTATTTCTATATAATTCGTCTGTGAATGGACAATTTCGAGCAGTTCGACGATGTTTACATAGGTTGTAATGGCGGGCAGTAGAGAGAAGTAACTGTATAATGTATCACACATGATATTTATTATTTAATAAGTATGATTCTGAACAATTGTATCACAAAGAACACTTTTCTGTGAAAAAATTGTTATTAAAACCATAATAAAGAGTGATTTCATAGTAAGTAAACCAAGTGTACATTCTCGTACATTGTGTAAACAAATGTGCGAATAATTACACCACGATTACCGGTTAAATTCCGGATTGACAGTTCATATTGGACAACCATTATATACAACAATTAAAGTATATAATGGAAGAGCCCCCACGCCACGTCAAGGCTATGAACTATGTGGAGGTGGGCCCATTAATTTTTTAAACTACTTATTGTGACCCCCCATTTTATTTTGAAATTTTAAAATTTTTAAATTATATTTTTAAGTGACCCCCAAAATTTATGACTGATATGACTACGGGCTGACGTGGAATATTTGAGATATGCAACAACTATAGTTGATGGGTCTGGCTGTGGGTCTACGGGAACAAAGTTACCCTTAGACTTCTTGCCATAAATGCCGGCCCGACAAATAATAAAATGCAGTAAATTCTGCGATGACCTAATGAAATGTAAAGGTTTAGTACAACTACTACCTCTACGCCAGGCACCACAATCGTCGGGATATTCACTGCATTTCTGCATGGAACGTCGCTGCACGTTGCTGGTGTCGTCTAAAACAAAATATACATTTTGTTTGATACCCTGTGGTATATATGTATGTGTAGGGGTCTGTGTACAAGCTATATTATAAAGCTTATCGACACTCATAAATGTAGTAACAGAATTTGTAGATGGGTCCTTAAATGGATGCACTACTTCCATCGACAAATTGGTTATGTCCATGTCACTCACATTTGTAATGTTGAATTCATGTTCAGGCGACTGAACAAATGAATCTTCTGAAACATGTAACTGGGATTCAGAATCACTGAATGATTCTGGCACATTTTCAGTTTCACATGACTGAATAAAAGATGCAATTGTAGCCGAACAGCATCGTCAAATACATCTTGACTAACTGTAGACAAACGCTGCAAGGCGTTGTCAAAGTTGTAAGTAGCTACATTGCCATAAAGACAATGGTGACAAATATAAGACAGGGTTGTCTTATTTAAGAATAAATATTCCTGGTGAGATAAGTTCTCACATAAATAGTGAAACCACCTATTGCATGTATCACATGCAATGGCTCTGTCAGAAGAGCAGTCACTTTTACAAACACCGCACGGATAGATATCCATGCTGAATGTCAAATAAAAAAAATTAAATTAAAAAAGTACTTAAAATGAATAAACAAAAAGGTTTAGCACTAAATATTTACAGAAAAAACAATTAAGCACTAAAGCAGAACTAAAACAAAATATGTACACACAAAATGAAGCACTATAATTATTTACAGTAAAAAGTAATTTTGAAAGCCGAATTTATCAAGGAATACTCAGCGAACGTTATCTTACTTTTGCATTTCTTAAATAATATAATCATATGTTTGACCATTTTTATAACATTTTATGCAATATAAAAGAATATAACATAATATATCAGATACTGTGTCATGCCGTACATTACACAGATCCACTCCCGAAACCACCAGGAATTTACTGTTCAGCTTCGTCAATCGCCGAGTGACGTACAGTAGTGCACAAACACGGTGAGCACAAACATCGCTACGCAGGAAGTCCATGTTGAGGACAAAAGTTAAGGAGAGCAATTAGGGTCAAAATTCATAATTCTTCTGTTCTACAAAACGACGCAAAGAATTTATAAAAAAATAATATATAAGAGGATTACGCGAACTTGTACATTCTAGTAAAAAAATCAGTGATTCTTTTGCTATTTTTTAACTTGTGTGGTTTTTTTTTAAAGTTAGTGCTTTTATTATAAAATATACAAGTGTGAATACTGAATTGCATACTTCCATCTATCAATTTGATAAAAGCATTTGTGCTCAAAATCTTAGAATCAGTTATTTAGTATTTTTTAAATGTTGAGCGAAGAAATCAGCTTATACAGGAAAAAATGAGTTACCGGGCCAAGAATTTAATTAGGATTTAGACTGTTAAAATTTGAATGAATTTTTAATGGCTAATTTGTAAATTAATATTAAGAATACAGAAATCACAATTTAGAACGTAGAATAACACTGTAGAATAAATCATTCCGAATTTGATGTAAAAGTACGATTTTTGACCCCAACTGCTTGCGATAAGAAGTGATGTATAGCGTGATGGAAAATAGGTCATACATAAAAATGTGTGTGTGCCAATCTACTTTATCTACTCTAAATAATTCATCTATATGAGATTTCGTCTCTATAATAAATTGCACCTTAATTGAACTATGAACAGCTGAAGATTTTCTTTGTAATAATACTAGAAAAATGACTTATAGCATCTTGATTTTTACGAGGATTGTGGAGGGGGATGCAACACCTTTGTAATACATGTACAAATATATACAAAAAGCAGCTATATTGTTTATTTTGAGGGTGGCAAAATTAGAGACGTAAATAATAAGATATATATAATCTAAACCAAACTATAGCCATGATATTCTTATTTATTGGGTTTCGGGGTGTGAATGTGCTTGTGGAAAAAGATGGGTGTTTGAATGTTTTTTTTTAAACATGATTTTTTACATAAAGTTATTTGATATTTCGCGTTGACTTTTGTGGTGTCTCCAATTTTAAGTGATATATTTCCTTTTGTGTTGGCATAGTATTTTAGTTATTTAGACATTGTTTGGCTTTGTTAGATTCACTATGATTGATTATGATGCTGCCACTTTCTTTACAATCTTTTATGCCGTCAAGCATGTCTGTTCCAGTTTTTATTATTTTTTTTAATTAATTTTATTCACTAGCTATAATAACTAACCGTTAATAACTTGTGTTCGACTGAATTTAGATTTATGAGATTGCATATTTTTGTATATTTTGGGCTATTGTTAAGAGCCTGGAGTACCTTTTGATTTATAATATGTGCTGCAATACGTAATAATAATAATTTAAGCCTAGTTTTGTATATTGTACATTTAAAGTGATATATCGGATATAATGGTTAACACATTATGTCATCTAATGTAATTACATGGCCGATGTATTCCAGATGGCTATTTGGCTCACGTGATTCTGTGTAATAATACTTAACTTCCCTCTGAGTTCAAATGGATGTACTTAGAGACATTTAAATATATCTCTTGGATGCTATAAAAAAAGCTGCAGTAAACTAAATAAGATAAATCTTTGTATTAATTTAAGTTTTTAATAATTATAGTTTGCAACAAAAGTTGGTTAATTGTGACAAAATTTAAAAAAAAAAAGAATATATCGCATGCACTGCAAAGAGAACCTGTTTCTTAATATAATATATACACAAGATATTCATATTTTTAAGATAACTTAAACAGTTCTATTCTTCAAAAAAAACTTAATCAATGTGATAAACAGTAACATCCACCACCAGGCCATACCTATAATACACGTAATACAGTGATATATAATCAAATGAATGTACTTTTCTCTATGTCACTGCCGCTCCAAGTATATAGTTCTTTGTTATAATTCAAACATTATTTTCAAAACTGCATCTTGTTGCAATTTTATATTTATTTACCAACTATGATGAATGGGTGTAGAATTCTATCAAGACCCAGTTTCTGTTGTTGTATTAATTACATTTTATGTGTTATAACCATTTATTGTAAATGTGTTGAACAAACAAAATAAATAAATAAATATATATAGTAACATCCGCCGCCAGACCATACCTATAATACACGTGATACACTGATATAGTGTAACATCCACCACCAGGCCATAACTATAATGCACGTTATACAGTGTATACAGTAACATCCATCACCAGACCATACCTATAAAACTCGTAAGACAGTGATATATAGTAACATCCACAACCAGGCTTTACCTATAATACACGTAATACAGTGTATACAGTAACATCCACCACCAGACCACACCTAAAATACACGTAATACAGTGATATATAGTAACATCCACCACCAGGCCGTACCTATAATACACGTAATACAGTGATATATAGTAACATCCACCACCAGGCCATACTTATAATACACGTAATGCAGTGATATACAGTAACATCCACCACCAGACCATACCTATAATACACGTAATACAGTGATATATAGTAACATCCACCACCAGGCCATACCTATAATACACGTAATACAGTGATATATAGTAACATGCACCACCAGACCATACCTATAATACACGTAATGCAGTGATATACAGTAACATCCACCACCAGACCATACCTATAATACACGCAATGCAGTGATATACAGTAACATCCACCACCAGGCCATACCCATAATACACGTAATGCAGTGATATATAGTAACATCCACAACCAGACCATACCTATAATACACGTAATGCAGTGATATATAGTAACATCCACCACCAGACCATACCTATAATACACGTAATGCAGTGATATACAGTAACATCCACCACCAGGCCATACCTATAATACACGTAATGCAGTGATATATAGTAACATCCACCACCAGACCATACCTATAATACACGTAATGCAGTGATATATAGTAACATTCACCACCAGACCAAACCTATAATACACGTAATGCAGTGATATACAGTAACATCCACCACCAGGCCATACCTATAATACACGTAATGCAGTGATATATAGTAACATCCACCACCAGGCCATACCTATAATACACGTAATGCAGTGATATATAGTAACATCCACCACCAGACCATACCTATAATACACGTAATGCAGTGATATACAGTAACATCCACCACCAGACCATACCTATAATACACGTAATACAGTGATATATAGTAACATCCACCACCAGACCATACCTATAATACATGTAATGCAGTGATATACAGTAACATCCACCACCAGACCATACCTATAATACACGTAATACAGTGATATATAGTGACATCCACTACCAGACCATACCTATAATACACGTAATACAGTGATATACAGTAACATCCACCACCAGTTCATACCTATAATACACGTAATACAGTGATATATAGTAACATCCACCACCAGACCATACCTATAATACACGTAATACAGTGTATACAGTAACATCCACCACCAGACCATACATATAATACACGTAATACAGTGTATACAGTAACATCCACCACCAGACCATACCTATAATACACGTAATACGGTGATATATAGTAACATCCACCACCAGACCATACCTATAATTAACGTTATACATCGTATACAGTAACATCCACCAACAGACCATACCAATAATACACGTAATACAGTGTATACAGTAACAACCACCACCAGACCATACCAATAATGCACGTACTACAGTGATATACAATAACATCCACCACCAGACCATACCAATAATACACGTAATACAGTGATATAAATAACATCCACCACCAGACCATACCAATAATACGTATTACAGTGTATACAGTAACATCCACCACCATACCATACCAATAATACGTAATACAGTGATATCTAGTAACATCCACCACCAGGCCATACCTATAATACACGTAATGCAGTGATATATAGTAACATCCACCACCAGACCATACATATAATACACGTAATGCAGTGATATACAGTAACATCCACCACCAGACCATACCTATAATACACGTAATACAGTGATATATAGTAACATCCACCACCAGACCATACCTATAATACATGTAATGCAGTGATATACAGTAACATCCACCACCAGACCATACCTATAATACACGTAATACAGTGATATATAGTGACATCCACTACCAGACCATACCTATAATACACGTAATACAGTGATATACAGTAACATCCACCACCAGTTCATACCTATAATACACGTAATACAGTGATATATAGTAACATCCACCACCAGACCATACCTATAATACACGTAATACAGTGTATACAGTAACATCCACCACCAGACCATACATATAATACACGTAATACAGTGTATACAGTAACATCCACCACCAGACCATACCTATAATACACGTAATACGGTGATATATAGTAACATCCACCAC
The DNA here is from genome assembly GCA_944474755.1 of Limnoperna fortunei. Classification (NCBI taxonomy): domain Eukaryota; kingdom Metazoa; phylum Mollusca; class Bivalvia; order Mytilida; family Modiolidae; genus Limnoperna; species Limnoperna fortunei. Next base: position 26,364,787 of record OX104116.1, read on the forward strand.
CAGACCATACCTATAATTAACGTTATACATCGTATACAGTAACATCCACCAACAGACCATACCAATAATACACGTAATACAGTGTATACAGTAACAACCACCACCAGACCATACCAATAATACACGTAATACAGTGATATATAGTAACATCCACCACCAGACCATACCAATAATACACGTAATACAGTGATATATAGTAACATCCACCACCAGACCATACAAATAATACACGTAATACAGTGATATACAATAACATCCACCACCAGACCATACCAATAATAGACGTAATACAGTGATATATAGTAACATCCACCACGAGACCATTCTTATAATACACCTAATACAGTGTATACAGTAACATCCACCACTAGACCATACCTATAATACACGTAATACAGTGATATATAGTAACAACCACCACCAGACCATACCTATAATACACGTAATACAGTGATATACAGTAACATCCACCACCAGACCATACCTATAATACACGTAATACAGTGATATATAGTAACATCCACCACCAGACCATGCCTATAATACACGTAATACAGTGTATACAGTAACATCCACCACCAGACCATACCTATAATACACGTAATACAGTGTATACAGTAACATCCACCACCATACCATACCTATAATACATGTAATACAGTGTATACAGTAACATCCACCACAAGACCATACCTATAATACACGTAATACGGTGATATATAGTAACATCCACCACCAGACCATACCTATAATTCACGTTATACAATGTATACAGTAACATCCACCACCAGTTCATTCCTATAATACACGTAATACAGTGATATACAGTAACATCCACCACCTGACCATACCTATAATACACGTAATGCAGTGATATACAGTAATATCCACGACCAGGCCATACCTATAACTGTATTACGTGTATTATTGGTATTGCCTGGTGGTGGATGTTATTGTATATCACTGTATTACGTGTATTATAGGTATGGCCTGGTGGTGGATGTTACTGTATACACTGTATTACGTGTATTATAGGTATGGCCTGGTGGTGGATGTTACTGTATATCACTGTATTACGTGTATTATAGGTATGGCCTGGTGGTGGATGTTACTGTATATCACTGTATTACGTGTATTATAGGTATGGCCTGGTGGTGGATGTTACTGTATACACTGTATTACGTGTATTATAGGTATGGCCTGGTGGTGGATGTTACTGTATACACTGTATTACGTGTATTATAGGTATGGTCTGGTGGTGGATGTTACTGTATATCACTGAATTACGTGTATTATAGCTATGGCCTGGTGGTGGATGTTACTGTATATCACTGTATTACGTGTATTATAGCTATGGCCTGGTGGTGGATGTTACTGTATATCACTGAATTACGTGTATTATAGGTATGGCCTCGTGATGGATGTTACTGTCTATCACTGAATTACGTGTATTATAGGTATGGCCTGGTGGTGGATGTTACTGTCTATCACTGTAAATATACGTGTATTATAGGTATGGCCTGGTGGTGGATGTTACTGTATATCACTGTATTACGTGTATTATAGGTATGGCCTGGTGGTGGATGTTACTCTATATCACTGTATTACGTGCATTATAGGTATGGCCTGGTTGTGGATGTTACTGTATATCACTGTATTACGTGTATTATAGGTATGGCCTGGTGGTGGATGTTACTGTATATCACTGTATTACGTGTATTATAGGTATGGCCTGGTGGTTGATGTTACTGTATATCACTGTATTACGTGTATTATAGGTATGATCTGGTGGTGGATGTTACTATATACCACTGCATTACGTGTATTATAGGTATGGGCTGGTGGTGGATGTTACTATATATCACTGTATTACGTGTATTATAGGTATTGCCTGGTGGTGGATGTTACTATATATCACTGTATTACGTGTATTATAGGTATGGCCTGGTGGTGGATGTTACTGTATATCACTGTATTACGTGTATTATAGGTATGGCCTGGGGGTGGATGGTACTATATATCACTGTATAACGTGTATTATAGGTATGGTCTGGTGGTGGATGTTACTGTATATCACTGTATTACGTGTATTATAGGTATGGCCTGGTGGTGGATGTTACTGTATACACTGTATTACGTGTATTATAGGTATGGCCTGGTGGTGGATGTTACTGTATATCACCTTATTACGTGTATTATAGGTATGGTCTGGTGGTGGATGTTACTGTATATCACTGTATTACGTGTATTATAGGTATGGCCTGGTGGTGGATGTTACTGTATATCACTATATTACGTGTATTATAGGTATGGCCTGGTGGTGGATGTTACTGTATATCACCTTATTACGTGTATTATTGGTATGGTCTGGTGGTGGATGTTACTGTATACACTGTATTACGTGTATTATATATGTATGGCCTGGTGGTGAAAGTTTACTCTATACACTGTATTACGTGTACTTTTGGTCTGGTGATTGGTTCTATTGTATATCACTGTATTACGTGTCTCGTTAGTTTATAGTGATGGTAAATGATTAACACAATTATGCCATGATTGTGTTAGAGTTTTCACCAATAGGACATGGGATGATTTCGAACGCAGATCACGTCGTTTATCGCCTCCACCCGTGATGTTGCTCAAAATGGGCCAAGCACTTCATATTGTTTAATAAGTACTCTTCATATACACTCTACAAAAAAAATAAATATCATCAAATTGTGGGTATTTCGTTTTTTACTGCATTTACCCATTAGGTCTGGTGTCTTTTAGTCATTATTTCAGCTGTATTCGGATGATTATAAGTTTATATACATCAGTTTTTTTCGAAGGTCATCGAAGAACCAAACAGCAGCCTCCCGCGCCTCTATATCAGAGCACTAATTTTGGTTGAGGGATACAGCATGCGATTTACTCATGTATCATATAAACTCTGTATCGCATGCTGTATCACCAAGGTAGACCAATAACAGCCTCGGGGACCGTTAGGCTTGAGAACTGATATTGGTCGATTGGTTATACAGCATACGCTAAGGATTTTGCCATGTATTTTTTATCGAGAGTATACTTTACCACACCGTATTACATGATACATCAAAACCCAACGGATACGGTCAAAACCCATCTATTCTCATTTAAATAACAAAAGAAAATGAAACATCAACACCCGTTGTATAATCCAGTGGGTTCCGATGTATCATTTTCTTTTGTTATTTAAATGAGAATAGATGGGTTTTGACCGTATCCGTTGGGTTTTGATGTATCATGTAATACGGTGTGTATACGGCATGTACTATACAGGGTAAGGGTATATGCGATACGATACGGGTATTCGATATCCGGAGGGAATATCGGGTTTATGACTCCGGGGATTATATAGACGAAGGTAAAGGACCTTTATTTGTTGAATATAGTAGCACCCAAATCCTGTATTAAGTACTGACGTATGATTACTTGTTTATGGAAATTCTGCCCCACTATTGTACAGTATAGTCGACTTTTAAAAACCTGTAGCATGTGTTAAAGTATGGTTAAGAAATATTTGTATGGCATTCGGCTTATAGATTTTCCACACAACCAGAGTTCTCTTAAGGCTGGTTCTATACCCTCTCACTGTAAATCGGTTTTATTCGGTTTCTTAGTTAATATTGAAAAGAAAATAGCAAAGAAAACACAACACAAAACCAAAAACATAAAAAACAGAAAGAGAGTTACCCGAACCCAATAAATATCATGATCTACCATGGGTGCACTCATGTGTTCCGGACGAGTAAGAAGTGCCTGCCTCTAATTAGACACCAGTCGAGTTACTCACTGTCATCTCCAGGGAAATGTCAAATCCAGGAACAGGAAACACTACAACACTACCTATGACTCAGCGAAGTTTGAGTAGTTTAGCAGTCAACAGCAGTGATCGGTCTAGAAAATTGGAATACCGATCGTAGGATCTAGAATAACGTATAAGTTGCGAAATTTACACAAACGCTGGAGCTGCTGGAATGTTGCTGTCGATGAACGGGAAGTTGACAATTGGAAAGTTGAAGTCATCACGTTTGTCGTAGAGTTTATATATATTTATATAGTTTGTAGTTTTCCTGAGTCTAATTCTAGAAGTAGGTCTATGTAAGAGGCTAACCTTAGTGTATTGGTGGCTCGATAGGGTAAATTGAATGTAAATAGTCACCAAATTTTGATGAGGGACAAAATATCATCAATGTAGCGAGATGTTAAATTAAAGGTCTGGGTCAGTTTCTTTTCTTTCTTCTTCAGTAGGCCTTCAAAGAATTCAGCCTCGTAAGTATACAAAAACAGGTCGGCGAGGAGAGTAGCACAATTAGTACCCATTGGAATACCAACAGTCTTTGGAAAAACATGTCCTCTTTTTCCGTTTTTCTTGAAAAAGCAGAGTTTTTTAAGATCTTTAAGCCTGGTTTTAAGCTGCGTATAGTGTCGAAAAATCATTCTGCTACAATGGGAAAGAGATTTTGACTTCAAGATGTCTATCAGGTCTTTTGAATTTTTTTAATATCCACATTTCCTTTATTCCACTCATGGAGTAGAAAGTATCACTGTATTTTTGAAGTCCCGTGTTTACTGTTGTTAAAATAGTGGTCAGAAGATTTCTGCTCAAATTGTAATCAAATTCGCACACATACAACGTTTTGCGCACTATTTTCCTTATCGAATATATTTATAATATTTTAATTCAGCTTTGTTTGAAACAACATCGACGTCAAATGAAAAAGTTGGGGTTTTTTAATTGTGGCGGTAAAGAAAACGACTAGACATAGATAAACCCGTGTAAATCTTAGAAAAATATATGTTGTATTCTAAAAATTCTTGCACACATTGTGAAGAAAAAAATGCATATCTAAAATGTTATTAGAGTTTTCAATGTGTGAATTTTAAGGTATCCGACCCATAATTGAAGTTACCGTTTAACATTATTTTAAGACCAAAAAATCAATTGTAGTAAATAAATGTCATGCTAATTAATGATACAAATAAAAAATATTGTTTTATTTTGAGTCAATGTTAACAGTTGTGAGCAAAAAAGTTAGTTACTTAAATAGTATTTCCGATGTTTGCCGAACTTTACCGATGTCTGTTCCATTGAAAAACCAATGGACATCCGGGACACCAAATATGATCACGTGGTCAATTATGGTCCAGATACCTTAAGTGCGGCAAATACGTCGAATGATGTAATAAAGTGATGAAAAGTGTAAAAATGTAAGGTTCCGCGTTTAGATATTCAAAATTCTCCCAAATGCAGAGGATATATAATTTAACTAAATATTTGTCAGGCAACAACTATCTATACCCAACACAATATACATTGAAATATTTTTTAAAGGGTTTCTTGCGAATTTACCGTGAACTGATACTAAATTATTATAATTTAATATCAAATATAGAAATTAGGATTTTCATATATAATTTAAGTGCAAATGGCAACCCTATGTGATAAAAGTTATGTGAAGACTATTAGTGGCTGTTCAGGTCAGAATTGCGCTGTTTGTAACGCGCTGGTTTACCAACGGGCTACTTCGTTAAAGTAACGCGCTACTTTGTTAAAGTAACGCGCTAAGTACTTTGTAAAAGTAACGTGCCAGTTTGTAAAAGTAACGCGCTACTTTGTGATAGCAGCGCGCTACTTTTTAAAAGTAGCGCGTTACTTAATTATTAAGTGGAAAAGCAAATTCAACCAAATGTAGTTACCAATCAAATGGAAGTTTACAAAAGTACCAAGTGTAGTCGCATTTTAGAAGAAATGACGCTTAATTCCCCTTTTTTTCATCCCGCGTTAAAGTAATATGAATATTGAAACAGCCTTAAAGCTATCATATTTTTTATAGTTCAAGAAGTTACTTCAGAGCACCCTAAGAGTGCCTCTGCAATTCTGTAGTGACGTGACGTCTTTAATGTGTTTTTGACGTCACAAAAAATGTAAAATAAAAAAAATTAAAAAAGCGTTTTTGAGATTGCAAAAAAATGTCTGACATTTTTGTTTTTTTTTCAAGAATAAACACTTTAATTTAATCGAATGTAAAATATATTTCTGTCTACTTTTAAATTATTTTTTGTGCTCGACCACAATATTTTCTTCTGACAGCTCAGATACCATCCGATGCATGCATGTAACCGTATAGCTCGCATCTGCGAGCTATACGGTTACATGCATGCATCGGATGGTATTTTAGAAGATGGACAGATTCAGTCAACTTATGAGAAGGGCGATGACGAGTATGAGGGAGGACCACAATGCTACCCAGTCAAATGACCAAGAAGATGCTGATTTTGTTATAAGGTTAGAGACAATAACCGCCGATGTATGAAATAATAAGAAAGATCCTTTGAGTAGCTTCTTTACACCCGTCTGTCTTGCAATCAGAATGTTGGTCTTTGATTGTATCTTGTAAAAGTCCAATTATCTCTCCTAAATGATATTCAAGCGCAACGAAAGTTCTTCATGCACATCCCCATATGATGTACTCCTTCATGAAAGTTTCGTCAAAATCCATAAAGCAGTTTAAGAGAAGTTGCGCTAAAGAGATATCTGGACTGACAGACATGGTGATTCCCCAAAAACTTTAATTTTTGAGAGAGGTATGATTCAAACAACCCTACCTTAAACCTTTGGAACAGTTCGCTCATACTAAGGCTGAGCCAGAACCACATTTGCCAACAGATTTGAGCATTTAAGTACTAGTAATTTATTTTGGAATAATTCTTTATAAATCTTGTAATTTAAAAATGTAATTGCATATATGGCAAGGTCAGATTTTGGAAACCTCAAAAATCAACGAGATAAAATTATTTGTATACTAGGAGGTACACGTCTTCTTGATTATGTGAGTTTCATGAAAATCCATTGAACTGCTTATGAAGAGTTGCGGATTGCGGATAAAAGATGGATACCCCTTTGTAGATATAAGTCCTTTTTTTTGGGGGGGGGGGGAGTGCGGCTACGGGAAACCCATGAATCAACTTGAACATTTTTATGCGCCCCCCCCCCCCCCCCGCGACGACATGTCGGGGCATTTGGTTTTACTCGTGTCCGTCCTGCTTTTCTTTTAAACCGTACATGAGAGTGATTTGAAATTCGGCAGGGTAGTTCAGTATGACGAATTGAACGTCCCAAGGGACTTCCAGACCTGTCTGATTTCCACTTCATGTTTTAGAATGGGCCCATTTGAAAAATTAATAATTGAAAATTTAGGTAAAGCTTTTCTTAGAAACCGAAATTTAGTAGGGTGGTTCAGTATAAATCAACTGCACGTCCTAAGCAATTTTCAGCCCTGTCGGACCACTTCCTGTTTAGTGGCCTACGCGGGGTTCATCCGTGTCCAATGGAAACATTCCTTCTTTATTAAAAGAAGAGGTGCACGATCTACATTATGATACAAAGATTGTGTGAAACTTTCGTAAAAATCTATTGAGGGGTTTAGAATAAGTTGTGGATGTGATGGGTACCCTAAGGTGTACAATTAAGGACGGACGAACACCACTACCACTAATCAATCGGGTTTAGGAGGAGTTACAGATAAGAGATAGGTTCCGGAAGTTGTAAGGAAAGGATGGAAAGACACCCTAAAAATTTTATACGGTTGTTTTTATGGTCTACATAATCAGATAATATAAAAACTATGGGTCAGTGTGCCAAAAAATTCTTCGGTATTTGAAGGTAAGTCTAGAGGAGTTCAAAAATCACACTGAAATTTTGAAACATGAAGAGTGATACCTTAAACGTAATCTAATACTTTAACTGAAACAACCAATGGTGGTTGCAATATAGCTCACTCTAGAGTGGGGAATAATAAATCCTTTAACATGATTTGATGTTAAAATGCGAAATAAGATAACACGACGTTTTATTCTACTGTTATATTGTTTAATTTACTACAAAGTTTTTGTCACAAACTTTGTTGAGATGTTTATATGACAATAAAATTTGAATTTGAATATGAATTATTTGTATATTAAGTAATATATAATATCTTTGAGTTGCAAAAAACTTACTTTATTTGTTCAGTAATTTGAGACTCCCATATTAAGTAGCCATCGACCTATATTAAAGCCTCGGACTCGGCTGATACCTCGACCTAATGCGGGAGTCTCGATTTGAGTGGGGCCTGATATGGGAAACCCTGTATCACAATCTATATTTATTTTGACGTTTCTATTACTATAACTACTAAAACAAGTTCTTCAATAGATACATTAAGAACTATAATTATAAAAAAGTATACACACCTTGCTTGAATACTTTCAACAATGTCCTATGGGTATCAGAATTACACAGGCGAACAACATTTTCTATTGTAGACTGTGTTTGACAGAGAAACCTGTCCCTGTCGGAACTCCCCGCATGTAATCTGTTAGCCATTTGTTTATCTGTTTAGAACAGAGAATATAATTGGCTGGGTTTAAAAAGCTACCAGTTGAAGAAACTAACTAGACTGAATCTGTCCATCTTCTTAAATTTTATACTTTAACGCGGGATGAAAACAAGGGGGAATGAAGCGTTATTTCTTCTAAAATGCAACTACACTTGGTACTTTTGTAAACTTCAATTTGATTGGTAACTACATTTGGTTTAATTTGCGCGCTACTGTCACAAATTAGTGCATTACTTTTAAAAAGTAGCGCGTTAAGTATTTCACGAAGTAGCGCGTTACAGTCCTTAAACTGGAATGAGTATAAAGTAGCGCGCTGCTTTCAATAAGTAACGCGCTGCTTTTACCATTTAAAAGTAATGCGCTACTTTCTTAACGTAGCGCGTTACTATAAGGAAGTAGCCCGTTCGTAAAACCAGCGCGTTACAAAACAGCGCAATAATGACATGAACTGCCACTCATAGAAGACCCATTCTCTGCTAGAAAATGCGCCATCGACAGTGAGACATGGAGATTTATTTTCAAAAGTTTTCATTTCAAATTAAATCTTCAGAACACAAATTTTAAAACATCAGAAGAATTTTCTCAATGATATATATTCCACTTTACACGTACAGGGCACTGTTTCATATTTTAAAACATCTCAAATTTCAGGATTTCCTCAACTTATCCTCAACTCAAATATTGGCCAATCAGATTGCTGGAAACTTCAAATTTGAGGAACAAACTCTCAGTTTGAGAAGTTTTATGAAACTGAGACCAAATCAGTCATGACCATATTTGATAAGGGATATAGATGTACAATCTACAAAATGTGGAACGATTTAAATATACTAGTATGTACAGCAAAGTAAGAAAAAGAAATTGAAAAGTGCAAAATACGTGGTGTTGACATGGTATATAACCACAGTCCCTACTCCTTACAACTTATGTTGCCATAAATGATCAATTCTTTAATGTAATTACGGTAATATAATAAATATATAGAGAGTTTTCGGGTGTCTGGTTGGCTTTAGTGTTTGTTAATCTCAGAACAATAATGGTAACCGTAGGTGAGAGTAACTGGATTAAGCTTGCGTGAATGAAAAAAAATATTGCACCAGCTAGGGACTGGGTTAAGCTATTAAAATTCCATAATTTAACTATCGAGATTGGAGAAATCCGATAATCCAAGAGTACTAATGTAAGATTCTGTTTCTCTAATTTTAAAAAGTAGTAAATTTGCGAAACGAAGTACAAATTCTCCTAACCCCAATTTTACGTTCATGACTTGAATACGCGGTAAATTGAAGGTGTTTTGTTTATGACGTCATGAGTTCTTATTGTGACGTTATTTTTTTTAACCAATCAACTGCTGAGAACAACAAATTCACTAGTGACGAGAAATATTTTTTCTACACCGGTCAAGCGGTTGAAATATTACGTCAAAATTAGAGAAGCTACCATCTAAAAAGGGTTTGTTCATATTGATCCCATAACTTTTTTTTACACGTATGTATCCCAAAACTACATCTGTATAAGGGGCCTCTCGAATATAAATATTGAAACGTAGTCCTTAACTACATTAAATAAGCGACATTGTAAATTTTAGGGATGAGGATTGAATTATTCAACCACAGTTAGTAATAGCATTAAACGCGATCTCTAAAGGGAAACAGACACACAAGGGGATTGGTTGTTTCCCGGATTACTTGACCGAGGGAAACAACCTTCACAAGGGTTTATAATTGGTGTATGAGGAACATTAGCATATTCACTCATTGCAATATATACTGTTGAAATTATAGGTGTCAATTTATAGAAACCGTGCATATAATTGTGAGAGTAGATTTATTTCTATAGATTTTTGCAAGTTTATGATTATACAATATTTATTTTTTAAATTATGCATAAATAATCTTTGAGTGCTAAATTGTAAAGCCGTTGTAAATTAATATAAACAGTTTATGAGGAAAATTTACATATTTACTGATTGCAATATATACAGTTGAAATTATAAATGTAAAAAATTTTGTCGATTCCGATTTCCTTGTTCTTTATATTATAGGGTTATTGCATGAATACTGGGAAATATTGTCCCTAGCAAGTGTTATATTGCACGAGCTTGCGAGTGCAATATAGCATCTTGCGAGGGACAATATTTCCCAATATTCATGCAATAACCCTTTTATTATATAGTAATAATATTTTGGGTGCTTTTATGTGATTATTCATTATATTTGCTATTTTGTAATATTTTACTAGGTCAAATATTATCATATTTTTAATCGGTCAATATGACAGATATATATGTTATGTAGATGTAGATAAAATAAAAAACAGATTTCTTTTCAATTATGTGTTTTTATTTGTTTTTCCTTATTGTTGTGAATATACAATATGTATCTATGTTCCTGCTTAGAAATGATCCCCTTGCACACGATTTATTCTCGTTTCGTACAGTTTACAGTCGATTTTTCCTTTTGTTGGTCTATGAATTTTTTAACCTTTACTTTTATCGACATTCGAAATCACTTCCATAAGCAGTTCTGCTAATTCTCCCTTCGAGAGCAGATTGTGTATGTTATTTTAGGCCTTGTTTGTTTACTACACGAGAGTTAACATGGCATTTCCTTATATTAAACCCATCTGATATGGAGGAGAAAGTCAACTTTAATACTTGGTATGAAGTATATTTTCAAGAAAATTTAAATCTGAGAAATTTTTGAAACAATGATTATTGTTTTGAAAAATATTAAATATCTTTGTATGAAACGTTTCCCTTTGTTGCTCGTATTGTGAACAGTATAAAATAAAATTAAACAGTATAAAATTATCTGTGTGTATGCGACACCGTCACGGCGGCGGGCCGGGGGGGGGGGGGGGGGGGGTTACTAGGGATACTTTTAGGTACAGGTCTGCGGACGGGGATTTAAAAACCCTCCTATTCATATATTTTCGCAAGTTATGTAACGGGACTTAATCATATACTGAGTTAATAAATCAGACCTATTCATATATTTTATTACACATTCCCTTTGGAACAAAATATGGATAGATTGTTTGCAAGTTTATGATTTAAATACATTATTTATTTTTCAATTATGCTTTAATTAATCTTTCAGTGCAAAATTTTAAAGCCGTTGGAAATAAACATAAACGGTGTCTTGGAATAATGACCATCTGCAACATATCATTTTTAAATTATCGCGCCATTGAAGATTATCCAAGGAATACATTATCACGATCTAAAAATAGACAGTTGAATGAAGACACACTATAAACAAATAAAGATCTGAAATGAATAAAGACGCACTATACAAATAAAATAACTTTATTACTAACAAGTTATTCCTGCATCTTTGTCAATGTATAACATTATTTTTATTAGTGCAGACAGCACACATCTCTGACGTCACTGTCTCAGTGTCTGATTGTGTTTGTGCTGACAATGTTTGTGCCTATCATGGATGTTCGCAACTAGATATTGATGCAATCGCCATATTGAATTTACATAGAACATCGAACAAAATTGGATGAAATAAAGTCGGTTATGATAAATATAAGTCCGTTAAATATGTTAAAGCTTATTTAACATAATAAATTGTTTATGATAAAACTTATTGGATAAATTTATTAAAGATAAATAAACCATTATTTATGTTTCTCTCGTACTTCTCTCCACTTACATCGTATGTAAACATCATCAAACTGCTCGAAATTGTCAAATAAATGACAAATTATGTAAAGATATGGTCTTCTTTATGTTTATTTCTACAAAATATAACATATATATCTATAATAAACCTTTATTTAATCGAATAAATCATTTTTTTATTACTTCTCTGCAGTTCTCTGTAGTTCTCTGCGTTTAGTATGACCGTCTAGATCTGCCAAGGGTGAAGAGAGGGGGGACCTGATCGTAACACTTGGCTAGCGAAGATGGTATATTTGCTGCATTTATAAGTGAGAAAAACTTATAATCGCCCGGATTGCAAGAAGTGCAATCTGGGTTATAGTATGGTGAAGTCTGGCGGAGGGGTGGGCGGATGTGGATGGGCTGGCAGGCGGGGAAAATAGGATATCTATTTTGTGTAATCAACTCCTACTACAGTTTTCTAGCCAGATCTCTGAAACTTAACATAAAGATTGCAAATATATTGAAGTGATTTGAAAACCTGATTGCCCATAACGATCAATTAGGTCATGGTGACGACCATAAAACTTCTGGAGAGATAGCATCAACCTTCGTACAACAAACCCTTGTTTGAGTAGTTTAGCAGTCAACAGCATTGATCGGTCTTGAAAATAGGCATACAGATCGCAGGATATAGAATAAGGCATAAGTTGTGAAATGTACACAATTTAAGCAAGTGCCACATTTAAACAAAATGATTCGGAAAAAGCAACAAGCTGATTAAAATCCGTTTCTTTAGAGATATATCTTATATAAATTGCACATATTGTCTGGAATAAGTGGAGCATGACAGAATCGATTTTATTACACTAAACGGACAAAGGAATAACGTTAAATTCGGTAAAATATGTAAATTAATGTGAAAAGAACATGGCTAAGCAGTGAATCTCTTAGTTTTTATTATATAGGTTTGACCATGTTTGAATATTTTTATATATTTGTCCGAGGAAAATTCTTGTGATCCAAAAAGACAAATTAAGGGTTGTTAATTGAAAGGACATCATCAATTTAGTTCATAAAAAAATTGTCATTCAGGTGAAATAACTTCAAAATGAGTCTTGTGACAATCTGGGATCTAACAAGTTATTTGTAGGACTTGCCTTACTGATCATTTTTGCAATTCATAGTTCACTGTGATTTTTAGGTTATATTTTAGTTTTCAAGCCAGACCTCTTAAACTTCACAGAAAGATTGCAAATGTATTGAAGATATGCACCTGCTATTATAGAATTGTTCACTAATTTCTTCATAATTTTCCGGACTTGGGAACTTAGTCATTTTCCAGAACATTTGCAGAAGACGGTGCCTATTTTGTGTAATCAACTCCTAAATTTTTTGAACAGACACAAAACCTTCTTCCTACAAATTGTAAACCACTCCTTATTTATTAAGGCACCCCTGCCATTTCAGACTTTCGCGTTTGTTCACTGTTGAATTGTTGAATTATGTATTCTTTTATATATATATATATATATATATATATATATATATATATATATATATATATATATATATATATATATATATATATATATATATATATATGGTGAGTATGAGAATATTTCAGTGACAAATTTATTACAGTTTTAAGTTACAAAGCAAACACTGAAAATTTCATGAAAAAATATGAGTAAGGACATATAATACTATGAGGCGTTGTTGGACAATTAATAAGTTTGTAGGCCATGTCCTTCCGATTATTTTGCAATTTACAGTTTTACTCTAGCTGTTATATTTTTAAATTTATAAGGCAAATACTGACATTTTTATAACAAAATTGCACTGCAGGCAGGGTGTACTCGACTCTAATCTTAATTGACAAGGATTACCGGTTCTTCTACCGCAGATCGGGGGTTTTCTCCGGGTACTCCGGCTTCCTCCTCCAATAAAAACTGGACTCCATGATATAGCTGAAAAATTGCTGACAGTGGCGTTAAAGCACCATTCAAACAAACAAACATAACAATTTTTCTGTGTCCACACTTGTTATACCTTATCATCTGTATATAGCAAATACATAAAATATTAAAATCTAAAAAGGAAAAAAAAATTAAAAACTAGAAAAAACCTAACAAAAAATAATATAAACTGTAAACATGTAAATTATTTATAACAAAATCACAAAAAAATCTCAAAAAACATAAACAAGAAAAAATATATAAAACGTTACAAAATTTGCAAGATTACATCTAATATGATCACAGAAATGTCATTCTTGATAGCTTTGTTTATGCACCATCCTTTTAATTTGTCATTTTTATACCTTATCATCTATATATAGCAAATAAAAAAAATAAAAAAATTAAAATATGTAAAAAAAATTAAAAAAACAAAAGAAACCAACAAAAAAACTGTAAATATGTTAATTATTGATAACAAAATCACAAAAAAAATCTCAAAAAACAAATTAACAAAAAAAGTATAAAACATGATAAAATTACAAGAACATTATTATGATCACAGAAATTTCTTTCTGCCTATCTTCAGTCCTGAATTCCTAAATTTAAATTGTCATTAAATAAAATGTTTATTATATTATTTATTCTGTTTAAATATGTGTGTCCTTTGCACATCTACAGTTCTTTTCCTGGAATGGCTGAACATTGTATGTGTGTCCCGGGGTGTAGGTAAATAGTTCAGGGGCACTGGCTGTTACCTTGTCATACGATGGTCTGTGTTCCTAACACCTTGAAACCATCTACCAGTATTCTGACAACCTGTTATTTAAGGTGTAAAAAACATGGACTTTTATCTTGTGCAAATGTTGGCCTATATCCGGAGTCTACTTCCATTGTCCAGTCCTTGTGTTTCCCAATCCCTTCTCCTGGTTCCTACATTACTGCCACCTATCTCTTAGCTTTTCTTGAAACAGATTGAATTTTTTTTCTCCTGTGATGTCAGAACTTTCTCTAGTATTAGAAAACGTGTCAATTTTTCAGTTTTTTTCTCCCTACCTTGGAAAATGATGTATTGCAAATGAAGTGAAAGTGATGTTAAACACCAATCAATAAGACCCTAATTCTATTTTTTCTTGTAGAGCTAAGGAAGAAACCAGTTACTAATTATATTTCATTTATCAGGGAACATATTATACCTAGATAAAATCTGAAAATTTGTCACATTTTTGAAACTAAGAGGAGAAAATTTAAATGTTTTATATAACTATCTCTAGAAAACATTTATTAATGTTCATCATTGGAATGAAATTTGTTATGAAAGAAACATTAAAAACTTTTGTTTAGTTAAAAAGAGAAATTTAAGCCCAATAAACAAGTTATCAAGGCATTAAAGGAAAGAATAATTTAATTTATTTTGAATGCATTTTACAAATGTTCTTGTAATAAGGAAATATACATGTATTTAAACAAATGTTCAGGACATGTAGCAAGAGAGAGACATCTTAATAATTAAGCATTGCCTAACCACTTTGCAATGAACACATTTTGGTTTATTAAATTTGAGTAAATCATAGAAAATGCAATAAACCTAAAATATTTAGTACATATCAATTGTATAATTCTATATTAATAGTGCTTCATTGTAGAAATGCAATAAAATTGTGTAAATTACAGATTTTACTGATTGGCCCTTTTCAACTCGTCTGTTATATGATGTTTTATTTAACTTTTACATACATTTATTATTATTACACAATTGATTATAAATGTAAAAAAATGAATAAAAATTAATCACAACTAAAAACGCCATACTAGTATTTAAGTTAGGAATGCTGATTTCTGAAATAAAACAAAATTATCTTTTGACATTCTTCTTCTGAATTTAGGTGACAAATTCTCAGATTTTATGGTATTGAGACAATATAGTCAAACAGCTTACTCCGGCACATGTGATCAAAGATACCAAGGTTAACATGATTTACTATGCAAAACAAGGTGCCCTTTATAAACAGTGGTTTGTTATATAAATTGTTTGTTTTAGCTATATCACAGTGTCCAGTTTTTATTGGGAGAGGAAGCCAGATTACCAGTAGAGAAACCATGTTGTTGTATAGAGGTGCCCTGTACATTATTTCTGGTTTCATCTGATTAAACTACAGGTCTTGTAGTGGCAACTTAAGTCTATGGATGTCTGACACGTCAGTACTTCACAAGTTAACTTTATTCTTACGACCTTGCCAGGCCTTCTTGATACTATAGGTAGTGGCTTAGCAAGTACCAATGTTTGACCTTTGACCTCAGAGAACCAAACCAACAATGTCCTACATTTTAGGGGAATATACTTCCAATTATGAAAATGATGTCATCTATATGGAATACAATTACATGTAAGATTATAAATTGTTTAAATGAAATTTTATGCCATTGAAAGCAAGTTTAGCTTTGGAATTGATGTTATTGTATTGGACACAACCAAATTACTATTCAAGGCTGGAACACCATAAACCTTTCAACAGTAAAACTGGAAAACTTTATTGATAAAGTTTTGAATCTTCTAATGAGGGACCTTGGCCACAGTTGTTTTTGTTATATATAAAAAATGTTGTTTAACACAATTTATGAAAACAATTTTTTCAGCATTATTATGGCATCCAGTTTTTGTTTGGGGTGTGTGCCCTGATAGAAAAACCGTTACCTTTGGCAAGAAAACTAGAATTTTTTTTTAAACTTAAGTTTGTCAAGCACACCCTGCCAGTAGTAATACTCGTACACTCCACCAGTGTTGACACTCTCGTAATCCATGGTAGATGCCTTTATGTGGCATTACAAAGGAACATTAAACATGTTAAAACCAATGTCTCACAAATCAGGTATATTTAAATACATGTACTGGTCAAAGAGTAGTTCATACCATTAAAAAGACAGAAGCAATTCTCGCCATTTTTGTGACTGTGCCGTTATTTTTCCATGTAAGTCAATGGAAAAGGCTTCATTTAATAGATTTCACAGTCTTCCATCCAAAACAAAATTATGCTGGTCACTTTTAAAATGCCAATTTTTCGCAAAAACTGTCAAAATATTGGGTGGCGAGAATTACTTGTCGGCGAAAACTACTCCGTGACCAGTATATTAAATGTAGTCCAAAGGAAAATAAGAATTGGTCTCATATTACACGTTTCAGCTTAAAGCATGTTGTCTCTTAGTCAGGTTTAATTTTTAATCTGACGTTTTTTATTTCTGGTGTTTTCTTATGTATAAAGAATTGAATCTAGAAGATGTATATGGATTTTAAAAGTCATTGATACAATCTTGATTTCTTTTGAAAGGATATTTCTTGCAGCAACTTCATTGAATGAATGGCTGAACAGACATTTAGATTATATTTTTATATTTCATTAGTTTTCTTAGGTTTTATGAATTTTTCAGTAATTTTATCGGCATGGATGTGACTGTTGCTATAATCATAGTGTGTACCCAGAAGATACATGTATATACAGCAATTCACTGGTATTCAAAAGATAATGCCATTGACATTTCTGGCAGCTTCATATGCACAGGAAATAGGATAAACATCTGGAAATATTGTAGGTTTTCTTGGTTTTTTTATAGGTATTTTAATAGGAGAGTAGTTCTCGCCATTAAAATTGCCGAAGCAATTCTTGCCATTTTGGTGACAGTGCTGTTATTTTTCTATTCAAAACAATGGCAAAGGCTTCATTTGATAGATTTAACAATCTTCTTTCCAAAACAAGTTACGTTTATTACTTTTAAAATGCCAATTTTTCACAAAATCTGTCAAAAGATCGGGTGGCGAGAATAACTTGCCGGCGAGAACTACACCTTGACCAGAACTTAGATACAGAACAGATGTTAATTTCTATTTTTGGTTCCTTCCTAGGTAATAATGCTGTGTAGATCTTATTGATTCCCTGGTGTTTAATGTCACTTTCAGTGTTATAGTCCCCTGCCATCAAACAATATGTACTCTCTGGAAATTGTAAGCTCTAATTAGTGAATAAAAATGTGAAACACTGTAAATGACCTTTAGTTCTGTAAATTATGTGTGCATTGCTAAATTTGCTGCTGTTATTTAAAGAATGTCAGGTTCTTGCTTTCACATTTTCACTTTTTCCATTGATTTAGAAAATGTAGAAACATGTTAATTATAATTCATTTTTCATTCTAACATATACCTTTTCTTTAGTTGATTTTAACATCACTTGCAAACAGTTGGTACAGTAAATGAAAGTTTCACTATTTTTATTTTACAATCATATGTATGTGGTCTTCATTTGCTGTATCAATGTTGAAATTGAATCGATTGATTTTAAGGGGAATCAGAACTCTTGACCAACTACCATTTTTCAGAAAATCTTGTAATTGATATTTGATTAATTTCTTTCATGATTTATTCTTGGATTTAATAAATATTAAATATAAATGACCACCTAGCTATAATATCATACAAGTTTTTTTTAAAAGGTTTAACTATAAAGCTGTAGCTAAAACGAGTTCAGTAAACGCAAGACAATTAACATTAAGTTTTTAACAAGGGAAGTAATCCTTTCCAAGCAATACAGATTTTCAATAATTTTTGGCTGTAGTAAAAAAAATGTAACTCAGCAACCTTTAATATTTTTCTTTTAAATAAATGTGTATCTATTGCCTGACATTAAAAGTTCTTTGGACTGAGTCTCGTAAATAACAACAACACTGAGTATGCTTTTTATTCATGTCCATTTTACAATCTATTAGTATCATTAAGATTTTGTTGCTCAGCCCCTTGGAAAAACATTCTGTAGACATTATACTTTACTTTTAATTTTAAATATTAAATTCTTTCTATATGGCAAGTTTGAAGAAAATGAATTAACAAAGTATTTTCAGTGTCTGTGTTCTGATACCCTTGAATATTATTGCTTAGAATGTTAAATGGATGGTATCCGTTTCTATGCCATTGAAAGCAGGTGGTCTTAAATTGATTGATTTGAGATGTTTGTGCCCATTGCAAATTTAACAGTATTTCTGTTATATCATGGCACTTAAAAATTAAAGTTTATAAGACCTGTTATTGGGAGTGTTTTTCAGCCACTTTCAGCAATCTTTCAAAAATATCATGGCATCCATTTTTTATTGGGGGAGGAAGCCTGAGTACCCAGAGAAAACCCCTAACCTTGGATAGGAAAACTGGCAATTCTTGTCAAATTAAGATTGGAGTCGAGCGCACCCTGCCCGCAGTGAGACTCGAACCCACAATCATGTGAACAATAGTAGACCAACTAACCTGTCAGCCACCGAGGCCCAATTATTTGGAGTGATGAACTTATATAACTTTATGTAATCCAATTGGATAATTTGTACCATTATGCCCAGTAGTGTGTAAATATTTTTATCAATTTTTATTAATTGCCTATAAAGCCATTTTACAGCTATACAATTGATGCAGGTGGTTAGAATTTTTAGCTGCTAACATACATTGGTAATACTTGTGTAGCCCTTCTACTTTTTTCTGATCAGAGCCAACCAGCATTCACTCAGTATCCGCCCCTCCCCTCCCCATACCCTGGAAGGTAATGGATGTTTGACTTTTTGTGGTCTGAAAATACTTAGAACTACTGTCTTCGTGTTGACATTACAGTTAGGGTACCATATTCCTTGCTATGAGCTTGCAATTTCCAGAAGTACATTTCCACACAATATTTATGTCATTCAGCCATGCCATCACTGTCAGTACAGAGTTAATTTTTGTTCTCTCACAAATTTTGACCTCACAGTCATATCATATTTAGAAATTGGACTAAAAAATCTTTACAACAAACCTGACTTAGAATATTTGGATTTGTGAATGCAAGCCTTTTTAATTTTTTACTACTACATGGAGGTATATTAGCAGGTATATTATTTTATAAGAGATAGATGTAAAATATTGGAAAGACACTTTTTATGTATAAAAAACTTACTTCATTTAAAGATTTTTAAAACAAACATTAATTGATTTTGCAAACAAATTTTAATTTTTGTCTCGCCTTTGATTGATTGATTGATTAATGGTGTTTAACGCCCGAGCAGCAATATTTCAGCTATATTCAGGCGATGAATATGAAATGGATGATAAAATGAACATGAAAGTCTCGCCTTTGACAAATGTTAGACATACAATATACTTAGGATTACCAGTGACAGCTTTAACACATTTTGCTTTATATTTGGTCCAGTGGTGGCTTATGATGAGTACTTGCCAGTCAGTAACTTGACCTCGACCTCAATTTCATGGTCCAGTGACCATGTTAAATTTTTGGGTTACGACATTCCTCTGTAACAATGCTTGGTAGGATGACAATATTTGGTATATAGGTTGCGAATGAATAGAACATGACTCTGGTAGGTGTCACCTGACCTTATCCTCAATTTCACAGTCCAATGGCTACCTTTTTGGATTAGGACAGTTAATCGTTAACCATGCATAATAGGATGACAATGTTTGGTATATTGGTTGTTGATGAATAGTAAATGACTGTCTGGTATGTGTCACCTGAACTTGACCTAAATTTCATTTTGCATTAGATCCGTTTCTCTGTAACCATGCATTGTATATTTTAATGATAACAATTTGATGTCATTAACATGATGCTCATGACATAATTTTATTAGTTACTGCATGAAGGATGCAGGCGAGACATTTTTCTGTGTACCACACTTGTTCCATTAGACATGGTAGTATGACAATATTTGGCTTACATTTACATTATGTTGTTCATCGTCAGGATATGTACATGAAAGTCTGGTAAGTGTTACACGAGTCCAGTTTTAGACAGTTTTCAAAAGTTAGATTTTGTCATTCTCACTGTAACCATACATCATGGTAGGATGTCAATAGTTTGTCTATAGGTTTTTCTTCAGAAACTAAGTATTATAGGTTCAGTGACCTTGACCTATTTTCATGGTCCAGTGTTAAGTTCTTTGATTAGGTCAGATCTTAATTGTTACCAAGTATGGAGTAAGTTGCAATTGACCTTGACCTTTACATTAGTGACTGCTAGGGATGTAAAGTACCACTAATGACGTGGAATGAGGGTGAAATATTTTTCTGTTTTTTTTTACTAAAAAATTTGATTTTGATTATTTTTATATTCACTGTTACTATGGCGCTTACTGTAGATTTTGGCTGATATAATTTGAAATTGGGGTGAAAAACTGACATGGCTGGAATGACAAGGTAATATAAATTATGACTTATTATACATTCTATGTCCACTTTATTTGGACCTTTTAATAATTGTCCTGGCAGGGGACAAAGTGATAGTATTCACCCATTTTTTCCATATTATACTTTTCCAATATGAGTATTGGGACACAAAATCTTGTACTTGATCACCATGAATCCCCTCCTACAGTTGACTCCCATTGTCTTGAACAAAACTGAATTATTATTTTAGATTTTTAAATCAATTATCATTGTAATTTTTAACATGTTTTTCTCGTACTAGGTCAAATTGTAATGTCCAAATAATTTATGTAAGAACTTGTGCAGGCTGTAAAATAATGAGTCATGAATGAATTTAAAAGCTTTTTTCAGTAGTTTAAATTATTATAAATTATATTAATATATTAAAGTTATCTTGTAATGAACTTGAAATGTTATATTATTTGTCTCATTTTTAATTTAAAATGGAATGTTTCTTTTTCTTCTTTATCTCATTTTCTTTTGTTTTTGCTTTTGTTTTTTTGTTTTTTGTTTTTTTTTGTTTTTTTTTTTGTTTTTTTTCCCTTTCAATATTGGAAGAATGATTGTGTCATCTTTGGCTTTTCAAAATAATGTAAATTTGCAGGTTTGATTGATACAAACCTAACAATATGACTAACATGTATTAACATTTGATTAAGGTAGATTGGGGTCAAAAATTTTAAATGATTGTTGATCATCTAAGCTCCCAATAAAGTCTTCAAAAGTATTACTTTTAAGTTTATGTTACATAAATTATATTGGAGATTATGTGGAAGTTCTAATTAAAATAAAGAATAAAAAATGGCATATTTACTCGCACGGTTCATCTTTATCCAAATCTAAGAGAGAGAAAATAAGGAAAATGTAAAGTCATGTTTAGTCTTTTTCAATATTGTACATGCAAATGTTATAACTGAAACATACAATAAAATGTTATCGGGAAATAAAAATGGCATTAGCCCCAAACCACCTTAATCATAACACTAACCACTAAAAACTGCATATAACCTACAAATCAAACTTTCAAATTTAATATTTACTTGCATTGTTGATCATTATCCAAACTTAGGAGAAAAATAAGAAAAGGTACAAGGCCTTCATGTTTCTATTTTTGAACAATTGAAATACAATTAGAAATTATATGTTTAAAATATTTCAATTTATAATTAATACTCTTACAAAAATGCAAATGTAATATGTTGCTGTATTTGAACAATCATTCAATAATGTTTTTTTCAACAATTTATGTGAATGTGAAGATGTTTTAGGTTTGATAATATAAATTTAATTTCTGAAAAATATATATTGGAAATTGACATTAAACTTTTTAGGAATTATTTTTATTTTGAAGGAATTTTATATTGTTTTTCACAGAGTAGCAGAGCTAACATGACATTATTTACAAAACTTGTGCATATGTCTATTACATACACACAAAACATTTTTTGTCTTATTTCTTAATCTTTAATCAGTTATGTATTTGTTTGGTTAGTATGATTTTTTTCTGTAAAAAATCAATGTTTAATAAAATCAGTTGTGTGTTACCATCACAATATAGAAATAATAAAATTATAGTGCAAGTGGTAGCAGTTTACTTGTTCACATGAAAAGTTTACATATTAAAGCTGAAAATAAATGTAATTCTCATTTTACAAAATTCTGGAATTGTTGCTCTCACATTTTTTCCCTCATACTTTCGCTTCTATACCATTCTATATATAGTCATTTGTAAACAAAGGTCAACAGTGGTGACTTGATTAAATGAGAGTTTAATGGATAAAAAATTGGAATTGTGTCAAATTAACCCCACAAGTCCATTTTTTCCTAGTGCTAAAACATTTTCGTTTAATTCCATCGTTTCCTCCTAATATTAACTCTTCTTTCTTCTCATTTCACATACATTTGGATTAATACTGCGACACAAATTTATTGAACATGTTTTCCCAATGGTTGTAACAAATAGGGTGCGATAAATTACCGGAATAAGAAGCCACATAACGTTACACCTGTACATATTTCTAATAAATTCCACAGAACTGCTCAGCGCATCCACTAGTTGGACAGGGGACGACTTCTCGTTTTCAGCCCGCCCTACCTAAACCCCATACTTTTCCAGTTGCATTCAAATTTTTTGTTCATTTGGTCCATCTTTCCCGAATAAATCTTTTGTTTACATGTTCTCGTCCTGAATAAAGCTGAAATTATGCTCGCTTGATGTTAAGCAAATATCTCCAATCAATCAATCAATCAATCAATCAATCAATCAAGCATCATATCATCTGCACCTACATTATTGTTGGACATGCGCCTTTTGGATACCGGAAGATATTCCACAATACTTTGTAAATTTCTTAGATTTGTGTAAGACTTTTGTTTTGAAATAAAGGCAGTTTTAGTTGGGAATTGTATCTTAAAATAATTATACAATTTATAATTTGGGGAAGCATATTTTGTATACTCCTAATTTACAAATATATTTAAGACAAACTAAACAAATGTTGTAGTTTTAATCCTTATTAAATTTTAAAGGTGTTGGTAGAGTCATTATAATTTTGAGGTTTAATTTCAAAAATTAAATGACAAAATATATTTCCGACATGTTGATAATACCAGTGAACACAGATGATCAAGTTCCAGCTGTGACAGGATGTTATTTGCATCTAACTTGATGTATATTGCATTTATATATATGTGTTTCATCTCCAGCAGTGTTAAGTAACACATGTGTTTATCTGTTTTTGACTTTCTGTACTTAACTTTACAAATTAAATCACAAAAGAGAACTTACTAGTTTGAAAAGTTTGTTTGTTTTTGTTGTTTGTTTGTTCTTTCTTTCTTTTTTTGTTATTATTACACTACAAAGGATTGAACTGTGAAATTGTAGAGTCACTTCATAGTTGTTTTTGTTTTTTGTTTTTTATAAAATCATCTTTGTTTTATAATTGTCTATATGCATCAGTTTGGTAAATAAGTGTGCATCGCGTCTTGAATACACCGAATAAACCAGCTTTTGTTCTTGGGGGAGGGGGGGGAGGGTTGCAATTCAAAGGTTTAAACTAGAAAACACTGTAGTCACTGCAAACGCTTTTTATATAAAATCATCGTTGTTTTCTTTTTGTTTATACGCATCAGAAGGAAAATAAATGTGTGTCATCCTGAACAAGGAGTCAGATTCACCAATTTTATAATGTTATACATAGATTTGCAGTGATGAAAGTTTCTGCAACATTAGAACGTCCTATCCTCCCCTTTTTGTAAATATTCGACAATTGTATTTAGCGTTGTAAAAGTAAATTAATATCTATTGTCGAAATATGCCAAACTATATTTAAAATTGCACGCTTTCAAATCTTTACAGACAACAGGAGAATCGCCAACCCTGGTTAAGTACCGTACAAACTTGGATTTGAATCGAGTGCACCATTTCTTTTCACAATGCAAAGTCAAGCACAAAGCAATGCCTCCGCATTTATAAGAGAGAATTTAGTTAGAAAAAAATCTCGGCTACTCCACTTTTTAAAAGTCACAATAATAAACCAGCATTCAAATGTGACGAAAATTGAAATAAAACATGTAAAGATTGCAATAATTCTCCGAATCAATAAAACGCATGTCATATTTCCAGACAACAAAAATTTGAGCAATTTAACGCGTTGTTAATACACGTAACACATTATTTACGTTGTGACTTTTTACCCAAACTTACCCAAACATACCCAAACTTACCCAAACATACCCAAACTTACCCAAACACACATTAAAATAACATTTTATGCATTTCTATTACGTTTAATATACTATATTTTTGATGGAAAATGTAATAAAAGTTAAGTTAACATGACGATTTGCGCTGTTAAAGTCAATTTTAAGAAGCCCCTTATGATCGTGAAAAATGTATACCCAAACACTCATTCAAATGACATTTTTGGTGGTAAATAAACAACAAAAAGGAAAAAGCGCTAATATTATCTTAAATAATGAATATTTAGTAGACATTGCAATTTTAAAACAAAATAACCCAAAAATAGTTGTGTGACCACGCACTGCAGTCATTTGATGTTTGATTTTAGAGTGAAAGATGTGGTGCGAACAATTGCATATTATATAAACACTTGTGACAGGCGATCTTTATTGATTAACAATTATTACTAAATAAACATTTTTGTAGTAACTGGCTGACTTTGAAGTATTGTTGGATACACGGCTTAATTTTTGTTTTGTTTTAAAAAACTTAGAGGTGGGATATTGTGCCTACAAATTTAACGTAGGAACTAAAACTTTGTTACCATCGATAAATTACTCAAATTGAGTAATATATGAATTCATATAAATAAATGCATAATTGCAGTATTTCAATATTCACTAACAACATGAAGGATAACAATAATTACAACTGCAGTGCGTTGTTCTTTAGTCATCGGCAGCTTATTTTTTTTACATAATCCGTCACATTGTCTTTGATATGTTTAAATAGTTTTGTTTCGTTTAGGAAAACCCTGTCAATAGCATTAGTTAAACCGCCCTCGTCGTAACTGCCAATACGAATATCGACACATTTAACGTCTGTCTGTAATCGGGCTTTGGCATGAGAGAAAAATGAATGATATGTGTAATAGGAGCCATCCCAATCAAATAATGTAGGACCAATGAAAATCGGAGGTTCACGCGATGACTTTTTCACAATTGTTTTGTTTTTATGCACAAAGTTTGTAACATATGTTTGTCCGAGATTAAACGTTCTGTCAACTCCAAGAACCCAGTCTTTGTCTTTTTCTAAATGAAGTTTCATATCTTCAATTTGTTGTTTGGTATAGCATATTAAATATGGAGGTTTGCCGTTAGATAGAGATAGACCAGGGTGCCGTTTCATAAAGCGATCGTTACCTTAACGTGCACGTTATCCCATTTAAATTGCATGGGATAACGAGCACGTTAATTAGCGATCGCTTTATGAAACGGCACCCAGTACTGTTTGTTTGTGTTGTCGATTGCGACATGTGTGGTTGGAATAACCTTTTTTCATTTTCACTATTTTCTGTGATATTTATACGTGATTGTCATGTGTTATATTTTTATCATGTTTTTTAAATTGAAATTTTATATGGAATAAATGTGCATTTAAAAATGTTTTTTGTTGTTTATTTAGTACCAATAACGTCATCTTAATGAGAGTTCTAGGAACAAAAACACAATTGTTGAAGACCTCTTTTTCCCTCTTTGTTTATATTAACATAAAGTCAATTTTAAAAAATTCCACCGATTCCCCTGGAATCCCATTTGGTAGTCTGAAAGTACCATACCACTTACAAACTATATCCAAAATTTAGAAAAATTGATCAATGTTAACTCTTTTTAAAGCTCTGGAAGCATCCCTATCTTCAGGGATGAAGTCCGAGACACTCTGAAAACAGGAAATTTGCAATCCTTCCACTAGACCAAATTACTCCTAATCCATTATATTTCATCAAATGTTTAATTTTAACATTTTTTTCAAAGATCCTTCTTTCCAATAAGCCCCAAAAGTAGAACCAAAACAAGAAAAAAGCCAAAGAAAAAAAATTACACAGAAATACCCTATTTTATGGGGAACTACATTCGTGACAACGAGTTGCAAAGGTCATTAATTGTGTTGTTGTTCCAGTTTGGGTAATACATTTTTCACGATCATAAGGGGCTTCATAAGATCGATTTTAACAGCTAAAATTCTCATGTTAACTTCACTTTTATAACATTTTCCATCAAAAATATAGTATATAAAATGTTTAATCATAATAGAAATGCAAAATTTTTTAGTTTAATGTGTGTTTGGGTATAGTTTGGGTATGTTTGGGCAAGTTTGGGTAAAAAGTCACACCCTATTATTTACACTAAAGTCTACCATAAGTTAAGATATTTTATTTTTGGAAAAAATGTTTTCTTGTCTGAAGTAATACGCCACTGTTAGCATTTTTTCGTCCAATTTTTATTTGAAGAAGCCAGAGACCTAGTGATAGCTCATACCCACAACTGTTCGGCAAGAAAACAGATGAAGTCGAGCATGCCCTTAAAGCTATTTAAGTCGTAATATAGCTATTAGGTCCAGTAACTTGTTTTAACATTGAAGAGACAGTTTTTGCACGGTATTCGTATGCATGTATAATTTCTTCACTGTCCTCTGCCTATTTTATTTAATTAGACCCTAAATGTGTGTTGTATTTCTATGATATATTTTTATAAATTTATAAAATAAATTAAAAAGAAATTAAATAAGCAGCAGACCTTTGTATCGTTATGCACTAGAAAGTTAGTTGGAAATACGGAAAAGTAATTTTATTGAAGTAATTGTATAAAACGTATAAAATTGGTTTCCGATTTTAAGCGTCTGACAGGTGTTTGAAAATGTGTCGTGTACCTGGGGTACAAAGGTAAAGTAGAGATGTTGATTGTTAATTTGTTTATTGCAATAACCACAAACAAACGATAATAACCGGTGTGTAGAAATACCGCAAACTACTAGTTAGTGCACTAACAAGGAGAAAAGTGCACTAACAACATGAAGGATAACAGTAATTACAACAAACAACACATAATATCAAAGAGTAATGCATAAATATAGTTTATACCAAGTTTGGTTTTTTTTATATTTTGTAGTTTTAGAGATATTTGCATTTGTATCGGCACGTGCCGATTTTTGTATTGTTAATTACCGCGTCACCTGTGTAATGTGTTTACTCAACCGAGGATCGATAAAACACAACTGCACTAACTACATAATAGAAAGTTCTGATTAATGAAACATGTATTTTATTAAAACAATAATATGGTCATTATAATATATCTTAAATGAGCAATTAACACATAAATTAAGACTTATAAACAACATTGATGTTTGATCCTAACTAATTTTAGATAATTGATAAACAAATATAGACACTTTAAGCGTGGTGACAACAATTTTCAAAAGAATAAAAATTATTTTGTTTTTACTAATTAAGTGAAATGTTCGTGTTGAAATATCTAAATAAACTTAAAACACTT
Source organism: Limnoperna fortunei (assembly GCA_944474755.1). Taxonomy (NCBI): domain Eukaryota; kingdom Metazoa; phylum Mollusca; class Bivalvia; order Mytilida; family Modiolidae; genus Limnoperna; species Limnoperna fortunei. The sequence continues at coordinate 26,393,002 of OX104116.1, forward strand.
TAACTTCCAAGCACCGAAAACATTGAGTTACAGGATACAAATACAGGACCCGATAATAACGTGTTACTTTGAAGTGATTTTATTTAAGTTTTATAACAAATTTATATCTTGATAATTACCTTTAATTCGGAGTAACGATGTCGTACGGGCAGGATAATATTTGATTGATGAAAAGGTGGAGGAGATACACGTATTTCTTGCGATTAATAGTAAAACTTTATTTGTTGGGGAAGACAATTTAAAAAACGTCCGATGTTCACAAAGAAAAATGTCTTTCGTATATATTTCATTATTTTGATAAAATGACATAGGACATTCTAGTTAATATTCTGGATAAAAGTTATAATTTCAATCAATTTGAATGCAAACGGTCATATTTAAAATTCTAAAAACAATATACCAAGTTGTGGTTTAATTACCAATGAACATAGATTAATAAATAAAAGTGTCTACCTTTTTAGAAATACACGTATTTCTCCCATCGGCTTAAAATCATACATTACATAGGTATAAACTTATTAGTCCCTCGTTCATGCATTTGTACACAAATGTAGATGTTAATTTTTCCGACGCAGTCGGTATATTTTCGAATTGTGACCTTTGAACTAAAAGACGCTTACCTATAGTAACATACTATAATTGAAGACAAACTTGCATTTTGATTGGACAAAAATAGTAAAAAAATTTGCGTTCGAGCAATCTACTATCGTATACTCTGAAAAGTATCCCTATTTGTATCTCTCAATTATAATTCCAATTAACAGATTGGTGTTTTAAAACAATTGGTAGTCGTCATTAAACTTTAGAAAAACAATTTTTAAACAAAGAATGCCATTTAGAACTGATATGATAGATCTTGATTTGACCGCCTGCACACGCACTCTCTCTACATCGTGAAATTATTGCTATACAAATGATATCCTACACAAATGTAATTAGGTCATCGGTCGCCAAATGACTTACATGAGACACAGTGATTAATAATACATTTTGTTTACTATACACGCACATCCCATAGAATTAGGGATAAAATTCACTGATGGTTTCGTTGCAATTATTTATCCCCCCCCCCCCTTTTTTTGTGGAATAGCATACACATTACAGATTTCTCTATTACAGTTAATTAGCATTGAATTGACATTTTGTGGTCATGTTAAAACAATTCTAATTAAAATATTTTACTTTGAAGTTCCTTTTTTAAAAGATAGTTCAATCAATAAAATAGTAAACTGTAATGAATATTAATTGATGCATGTAAGTACATATTTGCTTATGAAATTTCTTTATAAAAAATAGGTGTTGTTTGAAGTTTTAAAACGTTAACTAACTTGTTTTCGAGTTAATATACACGCTACATCGCGAGAAAAAAAACAGAAAGATTTGTATTTTTTTTATTTACCATTTTTGTCTTCAACTTCTGAAAAAGCTTTTCATTAGGGATATTTTAATATGTTTATTGTTAGCTTTATGATTTTTAAAGCCATTAATGCCTATCTTCTTTCTTTGCGTCCGTCGTCATTCACGTGCAGACAGGAGATGGAGCTCTAATTGCAAAGTCTCTTTTTGATAATACCCTTTTGTTAAATAACATGTTGAAAAAGGCCATGAATAATACATAAATGTAGCAACCTTATTAGACTTATTTTGATTGGATACAGTTTGCAGCAATTTACCTCCCCAACACACATTAATGAGAGAAAACGTTACTGTTTCTTGTCTCTTTCTTTCGTTTGATAATTTTTTTAAAGTTGTGTTCTTATTGTTGTTTTTTTAGTTTCTACTTTACATACACCTCTAACAGTTAAATGCGTCGACTATCTTTTTCAAAGATAGTACTTGTTTTTTTTGTATCTGTATCTTCTGCTATAAATATTTTTCCATAATGTGTATAATAAATTTATAACAAAAGGCGAATGTATATCTGTTTAGTGTTCAGGGGCCTCCGTGGCTGAGTAGTTAAGGTAGTTCGTCTACTATTGATCACGTGGTCTGTCCATACTGAGGTTGCGGGTTTCATTCCTCGGGCAGGGTGCGCTCGCCTCTAATCTTAATTGACAATGATTGCCAGTTTTCCTACCGAAGGTCGGGGAGTTTTCTCCGGGTAGTCCAGCTTCTTCCCCAAATATAAAAACTGGATATAACTGATATAAATAAAATTCAAACAACAAAAACAAACTATTCAGTGTTCTATTTATTATCTAGTTCAATTCAGCGGATATTTATACTGCCCATATATGAACATGTTCCCAATGACGATGTCAGTAAAAAACAGCTCACGATAGAGATTCACTTTGCTTATTGCCACACCAATATTGAACAAACTTCTTTTATTTTCCCGATGTACTCATATTGAATTGAAGGAGCCTCGGTGGCCGAGTGGTTAGTTCCTATACTATTGATCACGAGGTCAGTCAATACTGAGATTGTGGGTTCGAGTCTTACTGCGGGCAGGTGCTCTCGACTCCAATCTTCGGAGTTTTCGCCGGGTACTCCAGCTTCCTCCCCAATAAAAACTGGACGCCATGATATAGCTGAAAAATTGCCGAAAGTGGCCTTAAACAACCATTCAAACAAACAAACAAACAGCCATGTGCAGACCTAGCTTTGGCTGCGGCTGTGCGTAACTAACTAAGTAAGTAAGTAAGTAAGTATGCTTACCCCAATAATATTTACTGGTCGCTCGTCCGTCTTCCATCTACTACTTCATTGTTGGCCGTCTTTAACTTACTGTCTTTAAAGGTTGCCTCGCTTTACAGTCATAATGTCCGAGATATCAGGAAAGCAATAATAAGTAATTTGAGGTTATCTGAAATCTCCTCTCTGATCATATAATTTTTTAAAACTTAAATATACAGTGTAGTACTTCAATTACGGAATGAAACTTGATTAAAAGGACAAGCCACAAATTACCACGGAGAAAAAGAGAGAGTTTGTATACCAAAGGTAACATATCCATGTAGCTGACGTCATCAAACATACACAGAGATGTCATTCCATATATATTCGGGCGCGTAACTGCCTATATATTAGTACGAAGCTGAATTAACACGATTTTGACAAAACAAATGCAATCTAACCCTGAAATCGACTGTTCATTTTTAGTACTAAATAATGTAAAGCACCTTTACTCTCCAAAATGCACCAAATTGCACCGTTGTTTTCAAAATGTTTAGGGGGTCTGCACCCGGACACCCTCCCCTTTAGTTTTTTTCCACGATATAACTAGTCTAGTTACGCCCATGATATTTTATACATATTTTACACTGATATAGTACAATACTTAAATGAGTAATAAAAGAAACTTAATCAAATGTGGCATATAAATGGACCCAAGATGAAATGGACGGAGTGACACCACATGAAATTTATTTAAAACACGAAATAAAAACATAATACAACCGGTGTGATATCGATTTCAAACAAACACTGTTCAGTTTCTTGAACTTTTTACATATGTCGATTTCAGAAAATATCTAAATTGTAAGTTGTTTTTATAAAACACCCCTTAGGACAGTGCCAAAGTTGTGATTCAAAAGTTATCCAATAGATGGTGATAAGTATAATAAACATCGAAAATACAAAAACTAGATTCAACTGGATTTTACAGAAGTATAGTTCAACAAATTTTAAAATAATACCTCATTTTTTATACATTTTAATTAACTAAAATATGAATATTTCTTAGTTTCAACTAATATTTGCAATAAAATTAAACAAAAACTATAAATTTACTACAGTAGTTTTACCCTTATATATTTTTAATGACTTAAAAGTTGAAAAATCTCAACTGCCGCTGTTGTATGTTACAACCTTACTGCATTGTATAACATTCGTAAATCTTATATCTTGTTTTATTTTCTGTATTAAGAGGATACATATGCATAGCCTGTTATCCTGTTCTTTTGATTCAGAACTTATTAGTTCTATGCTTTAACTTCTCTGTACCTGATTTGCTATATGAGGATAAATATATAAAGATAATTGAATAGAAAATAGCACCCACTGACAATGAATGGACGCTTCATGTAAATGTGGACAAGACAAAAGTAGTGATATTCTCTAAAAGAAAATTTACTCAAAATGTAAAGTTTACGTTTAATGATAATGAACTCGATATTTGTGATTCTTATAACTATTTGGGTATTCTTTTCCATTTCAATAATAATTTTGAAAATGCAAAGAGAAAACTTGTTCAGCAAGCTCAAAAAGCATTGTATTCTGTTTGTTACAAGATAAGAAATATCAATATTTTTATCGATTTACAACTTAAGATATTTGATTCCTTAGTTCGACCTATTTTGCTCTATGGTTGTGAAGTTATTGGTCATGAAAAAAATGATAATATAGAAAAGGTACATTTACAATTTTTGAAGAAAATTCTTAAAGTAAGAACGACAACACCAAACAACTTAGTTTATGGTGAACTTGGACGTTTCCCATTGATTGTTTATATTAAATGTCGGATATTATGTTATTGGAATAGCTTGATTGGCTCTGACAAATTATCCTCGAAATTTGCACTTTTACAATATAATTTGAATAAGAATGGTCTATTAGATACAAAGTGGATCAAATTTGTAAAAAGTACTTTCAGTGAAATTGGTCTTAATTTCATTTTTTCTGATTCTCTACATGTAAGTTCTGTATGGTTGAAAACTCATGCCAAACAGATATTAAAAGATCAATTCATTCAAATGTGGTACACTGAACTTAGAAATATGTCAAGAGGGCAATTCTATCTAACATTTAAAAACGAGTTTGTGATGGAACCATATTTGTTACGTCTGAACTCTACTCAACGATCATATATTACAAAGCTTAGATTATCAAATATTAGATTCTCTATAGAGACAGGACGTTGGAAAAATATCCCAAGAGGCAATCGAATATGTAGTAAATGTAATTCCGGAGAGATTGGCAATGAATTTCATTACCCGTTTGTTTGTCAGTCACCTGATATTCTTGAAATAAGGTTGAAGCATATTCCCCGATATTATGTCAACAGTCCCTGTGAAACAAAAATGATTGGTTTACTGAAACTTTGTTACAAAGAGGTACTTATTAGTTTATCATCTTTTATCAAACAAATATGTCCATTATTCTAATCCTGTGGACTCGCTATCCCCCATGTTTTGAAATCGTTTTTTATGTAATGTATTGTATTACCTGTATTATTGTGTATTAGATGTAATAACTTGCTTATGTTGCACAGAAATGTGCCTGAGTTCTGAAATAAAATCTCTCTAAAATCTCTCTGAAATATCTCTGACAACAAGCTCGGTGTTGTTCTAATACACGTGTTCTGATAAGACATAAAATCATTCATTTTGTAAATTAATTTCCACCCAAACTCCCATATTAGGATAACTTTCTGCTAACTATAGAATATACTTTTACAATAATTGTTTATATAGAGGTCATGTCATGATATCTTGCCTGCACAAGGAAGAGTGGTACTGCCTGAAACATTGAAGGCAATATCACTGTCCCCAGTGCTGGCAATGCCAGCTATATAAGTAACTATTATATTTATTTCATTGAAGAATTAAGAAACCATTTAGTTTACACTGTATTATTTTATTTGTCGCTGTTTACTTTATGATTTGGATTTGAAACAAACATAATTTTACTGATATGAAGTAATAATTGTTAACCGAACTGTATAGGTTTGTTTAGTAAATAAGATCGAGTTTCTAAAATTGAAAAAGATAGAGCTTCATTTTCGGAAACATAACAGTTTATATTCCTATACAATATACTATGTATGTATTATTAGTAAACTGACCTAGTCTTCTTATCCGTGCGACAGGACAAAAATGTGTATATAAAGATAAATTATGAATACACATTTGGTATTTATAATGTGTATTGCTTATATTCTTTACGAAATTTCTAAGAGGTATAAAATATCATTACTTAATGAAATTATAAGACTGATGATAACACAAATCTTTTTGGTTTATAATTTATGCTTTCCCTTAATTTCTCAAAGTTCAGTTTTCCGTTCGTGACCAGCAAGTGTTTTTCACTTCTGACAATGCTTTCATTTGTGTAACGTATCTATGTTTTCAACTTTGTGTGACAATTTATCAACTCTGTGCATATTGTGCATATTATATGTATTATATGTCTACGACTCTCTGTTTTAATCTCTCCGGTATGTCTGTTTTTGTCTATTGATGTCATTTATCGCTTGGAATGAATCTCTTTTATAATCGGTAATTGAGTCCAAGATTGCGGCAATAGTTTACACTGTCAAAGAATATAGGGCCGTACTAGGTAATCCAGTCCATGAATACAGGGCAATAATAGGTAATACAGTCATAGAATCCCAGGCAGCAAAAGGTAATAGTCAAAGAATACAGGGCGGCAATAGGTAAAACAGTCAGAGTACAGGGCGGCAATAGGTAATACAGTCGAAAAATACAGGGCGGCAATAGGTAACCCATTTTATGAATACAGGGCGGCAATAGGTAATCCAGTCCATGAATACAGGGCGGCAATAAGTAATCCAGTCCATGAATACAGGGCGGCTATAGCTAATACAGTCCATGAATACAGGGCGGCAATAGGTAATCCAGTCCATGAATACAGGGCGGCAATAAGTAATCCAGTCCATGAATACAGGGCGGCTATAGCTAATACAGTCCATGAATACAGGGCGGCAATAGGTAATCCAGTCCATGAATACAGGGCGGCAATAAGTAATCCAGTCCATGAATACAGGGCGGCTATAGCTAATACAGTCCATGAATACAGGGCGGCAATAGGTAATCCAGTCCATGAATACAAAGCAACAATAGGTAATCCAGTCCATGAATACAGGGCGGCAATAGGTGATTCAGTCAAAGAATATAGGGCGGCAATAGGTTTTACAGTAAAAGAATACAGGGATGCAATAGGTAATCCAGTCCATGAATACATGGCGGCAATGGGTAATCCAGTCCATGAATACAGGGCGGCTATAGGTTATATAGTCAAAGAATACAGGGTGGCAATAGGTAGTCGAGTCAAATAATTCAGGACGAAAACAGGTTATAGTCAAAGAATACAGGGTGGCAATAGGTAATCCAGTCCATGAATACAGGGCGGCAATAGGTAATCCAGTCCATGAATACAGGGCGGCAATAGGTAATACAGTCAAAGAATACAGGGTGGCAATAGGTAATACAGCCCATAAATTTAGGACGAAAACAGGTTATAGTCAAAGAATACAGGGTGGCAATAAGTAATGCAGTCCATTAATACAGGGCGGTAATACGATATTATTAAGTAATGATTTCTGTATTGACCTAGTTATTGGTATAAGGCTTGCCCGAGGCGAGGCCGAAGGATAATACAGGACAAATAACTAGGCCAATACATAAATCATCACATAATATCTTTATTTATTAACTATTCCAAATCAATTAGGCCACTACAGGTGGGATCGGGCCAATACAGGTTAATTCCACATTGGACTAGTTCATCAAAATATATCATATCAGCAGTTTAACTATTATCTTAGTGAATATTATAACAGTTAATTAATAAAAGGTTTGTTTGTTTGTTTGTTTGAATCATGTTTAACTCCACTTTCAGCAATTTTTCAGCTTTTTCATGGCGTCTAGTTCTTATTGGGGAAGGAAGCTGGAGTACCCGGAGAGAACCCCCGACCTTTGGTAGGAAAACTGGCAATCCTTGTCAATTAAGATTGGAGTCGAGTACACCCTGCCCGCAGTGAGACTCGAACCCGCAACCTCAGTATTGGCGGACCACGAATAGGAGACAAACTACCTTAACCACTCGGCCATCGAGGCCCCTTTATAAAAGGTAATACAGTCCAAGAGTACAGAGCGGTAAAAGGTAATACAGTCGAAAAATACAGGGCGGTAATAGGTAAAACAGTCGAAGAATACAGGGCGGCAATAAGTAATACAGTCTATGAATACAAGGCGGCAAAAGGTAATACAGTCCATGAATACATCGCGGTTATAGGTAATACAGTCCATTAATACATCGCGGCAATAGATAATACAGTCCATGAATACATGCGGCAATATGTATTACAGTCAAAGAATACAGGACGGCAATAGGTAATACAGTCCATGAATACAGGGCGGAAAAAGGTAATACAGTCCATGAATACATGACGGCAATAGGTAGTAATATGGTCCATGAATAAAGGGCGGAAATAGATAATACAGTCCATGAATACATCGCAGCAATAGGCAATACAGTCCATGAATACAGGGCGGCAATAGATTATACAGTCCATGAATACATGCGGCAATATGTTATAGTAAAAGAATACAGGGCGGCAATAGGTAATACAGTCGAAGAATACATGGCGGCAATAGGTAATACAGTCCACTAATACAAGGTGGAAATAGGAAATACAGTCCATGAATACAGGGCGGCTATAGGTTATATAGTCAAAGAATACAGGGCGGCAATAGGTAATCCAGTCCATGAATACTGGGCGGCAATAGGTAATCCATTCCATGAATACAGGGCGGCGATAGGTAATACAGTCCATGAATAAAGGGCGGCAATAGGTAATACAGTCAAGGAATACATCGCGGCAATAGGTAATACAGTCAAAGAATACAGAGCGGCAATACATAATACAGTCCATGAATACATGCGGCAATAGGTAATACAGTCCATGAATACAGGCGGCAATAGGTAATACAGTCCATGAATACAGGGTCGGCAATAGGTAATACAGTCCATGAATACAGGCGGCAATAGGTAATACAGTCCATGAATACAGGGTCGGCAATAGGTAATACAGTCCATGAATAAAGGGCGGCAATAGGTAATACAGTCAAGGAATACATCGCGGCAATAGGTAATACAGTCAAAGAATACAGAGCGGCAATACATACTACAGTCCATGAATACATGCGGCAATAGGTAATACAGTCCATGAATACAGGCGGCAATAGGTAATACAGTCCATGAATACAGGGCGGCAATAGGTAATACAATCCATTAATACATTGCGGCAATAGGTAATACAATCCATTAATACATTGCGGCAACAGGTAACAGTCCATGAATATAGAGGGGCAATAGATAATACAGTCCATGAATACAGGCGGCAATATGTAATACAGTCAAAGAATATAGGGCGGCCATATATAATACAGTCCGTGAATACTGTGGTTCCAATTCATGCCACTTGCCAGCAAAATAAGCTTGATTTCTAATATTTTCATTACGTAAGTCTTTCATCGATATCCTAGATTTCTATTGGTTCAAACTGTTACAGATGACGAACAATCATTCTTTGCATTTCTCAATGAAACCAATAGCTATGTTGAGCACGCGCTTCCTTGACAATGTCCACAGTAAACAAACAACGCGGAGTAATTTTAATCAACACAAATAAATTGTAAACGATTTAATCAGGACCCCGACATTTTTTAAATGAAATAAAATGCAAATATTAGAATTGAATGCATTATTTTAAGTTTCATTGACGAAATTGATGAACGAGCACATTTTCATGATGAAATGCTTCTGTGCTTCATTGAAAATGTGCTTCAGTCAACGCTTTTATACGTAAATGAAACTTCAACAGAATGCATTCAATTCTTAAATGATGATTTGTGCATATGCCTGTTGGAAATTAAAATGGCAGCCACCACAGAACTTAGAATAACGCTCGACACTATGGAAATATGTTTAAATGTTTAAAATTGCTTTTACCACAGGATTTATTAAAGATAAGAATATATTTGGAAGTTATATGATGGAGTTCGACGTTGTAACAACTGAAACCAAACCTATTGGCCATAATATTGGATAGTTTCGAAATTAATATTTTTAATGCTGATTAGAATAATTGGACTCGCCTGTTTAACTGTCCTGTTGTGGCATCCGTTTTATAATCAGAAAGAAAAACACCAATTTTGTATATGACCACCCAATAAACAGTCATCTTCAATTAGTGTTGTAGTTTCTGGGATAAAAGCTTATGAACATTATATGTTTTTATCCTAAATTAAATCAGTTCAATGGTATAAGAGAAGATGCCTTTTAAAAACATTTTTAACATAGGTTTCTATGTTAAACTAAGTTCAAGATGATCTTATGAAGATTGTAACCAAGTTCATTTTAAACTGGCCCAGTGTTTTCAGAGAATAAAATTCAAATGTAAAATTACAGACAACAAAATGAATGATAAATGCAAACTTATGACTCAGAAAGTTTTTGAAGCTTAACATCAAAACAAATTCTAATATCTTCAGAGTATTATAAATCATAATTATCTGTTTACAAAAAGAAATGCTGCAATATGTTGATAATCATACAAAATAGATCAGAAAGAGATGACAGTAAGACTCGAACTCATTTACAGCAATGTCATCATTAGCCGATTAACTACCTTAACCACCCGGCCTTTGAGGTCCCCTAATGCAGTTTGATTTTTTCTCCATTAATGAGATAGCAAAGTCTGAAATTATAGATTGAATGTTCAAACTGGCACATACAATTGTACAATTTATTTAACAACAACTAAAAATACAAGATTAAAATATAAAAACATGATACGATTATAATAATGCAACTGCATAAAAGGCACATTCTATATAGATTTTGATTACAAGTAGTTAAAGTTACACATTAAAAGATGAAATCCCCCGAACATGTTTTTTTTTGTCCACCAATGTTAATTTACAATATAACAATACTGTATAATAAAAGTTTAAATCTATAATGTGCTAGAGATTAGAACCAACCCCTATAAATTGTTACACAATCAGTTCATGTATAACTAATGTTCTTTTTAATTTAATTTTAGCTTCTGGGACTCATTCCACCAGTTATTTGGCCAGACTTTTTTTAATTTTCTGTTTAAACGGGGAAATTTTGAAAAAAAAAAACAGTCAAGAGGGTGAAATTAAGATAAAATAAAGTTGTTGAATATAGGAAGATATATGAAGTGCATACACGTCTATGCACATAAAAATGCATCAATTTGAAATGGCATGTAAACTTTTTCCATAAGATTTATCAGATATCTTCTTTATCACCTCTGTTTTAAATTTTGCTGGTTTATACAGATTGTTTATAGACTTGAACAATAAAAACAAAAGCACATCCATGTCAATATTTTCTGTTAGATGAAATTTATAAGAAGCAATGTCGAGGGAGAAAATAAACACAAAATTTAAATGAACGACTTTTATTTTCATTCCTATTTCGGTCAAATTGGGGTCGGGTAGACCTGTTAAACAGAGAATAAAAGATCTGGTATAAAGCTGGGAAACACACAATCATTAAAAGCCAAATTTTATACTGATGCTCCCTCTAGATTGAAGGCCACATTTTAAAATTTAAAAATAGTTGTTAAAAAACAGGCTGCATTTTAAAATAACAAAAAAGAAGCATAAAAAGTATTTCAGCAAAATTGTGACAAGAATACTACATTTACTGATATATTTGTCTGTCAGAAAGAAGTTTTTAATGAAAGCAGTACAAAATTTCAGCAGTGCTTATTATTGATGCTGCAATTTAATATTTGTTATTTACTACGAAATCTTTTTATGCATCTCCTATATATCTGGAAGAAACAGCAAGTAGGCTTTGTAGTTTCAGAGAAAACAAACTTCAGAATTTTGTCCATCCCGATTGGAGCATTGTGCCATTTTTTAACTTTTTGAATTTCCAAGTAAAGAAAAATTGTCCTTGTGGCAGACAGGTTGAAGTCTCATCAGCACAAAATGAGAAATATACATAAAGGAATTTTAATTCTTAAATCAGGTAAATTTACAATTCAAATGTTAATATTTCATCAAAAACAAGATTTAAAAAGGTAACCATATCTGCAATATTTGGAAGGTCCCATACTTAAATCTTTGAAAGTACATTAAGACATGTAGTATGTTAACATTTCAGTTTGTTAGAAACAAGGAAACTATATTTGCACAAAATTTGGCCTTGTACAGAAGATTTTTTCAAATAAATGCCAATCAGAAACGAGGACTGTCGATGGCAGCAGATTGACCTAATAAATATTTGGACTTGCAATCAAGGAGACCAAGGATTAAACATAAAAATTCCAGATAAATTATAAAGTGGATTTATCATGGTGGCTATGAGTAATCTAACTAGTAACTATCAAATATTAATGCTCATTTATAGAAACTATCAAATATTAATGCTCATTTATAAAATTAAAAGTGTTATCAACTTAAAAAATACTACAAAATATGTTTCATGTACTGAACCTGTTTAAAAAATGTATTTTAATGCCAGAGAAATTTTTATCTGAATTTAACAAACAAAAAGTTGTATGTAATTTTATCACAATGTTAGTGTTATAAATCAGATTAGCTGCAGAACCTTAGCTCTGTAGGTCCTTTGGCTACTTTGGAATTTGCCAGACCATAGATCTATGGTCCCACAAATAAAAAAATAGCCAAGGGACCTATAAAACAATGGTTCACCAGCTGGAATCAAATAAAGAACGCATATTTCTATATTTCTGTTTTGAATGAACTAAATAAGTCACTGAATGTCTTACACATCTAAAAAAAAACTTTTACTTGTTAATTACATAATTTGTAATTATGCAAATTCACTGTCCCCACAGATGTAAATTGCATGATGACCAAGTATTGTATTAGACGAAGTCTATTAACTCTATAGACTACAGAATTACATTGAAACAGGTCTAAGCTGAACCCTGTGTCAATCAGGACCTGTCTAAAAGCAATGGTGTTGTGGGGTGGAAGCTCGTTTTGGCAAAAAAAAAAAACAAACAAACAAACAAAGCACATGAGAGCTAGGGATTTTTTTCATAAAGATTTGTAATAATGTGTCCAAAATGCTTGGTCTCAGGAGCATCTAAGGGGGAAATCCCCCCTCTTTTCACTGAGAGGCTTTCACAACATTTAGTCCCTAGCTACTGAAATCAGACTCCTTCAGAATTTTTGTCAGTACATTAGCCTATGTAAACCCAATACCTGCCTTATCCAAACAAAATTTTAGTCCACACGTGTTCAGCTAAGACACTTTCAATGCACAAAACAATAAATAAAAGATTAATATGTACAAATATATACATAAATGTTAATACATAAAACTGTTCAGTACAACTTATATTAATACAGTGGTCAATATAATTCATGTGTTATTACTGGAAGAAACAATATATATGGCCACACACTCGAATTTTGTCAATACTAGAATTTTTACGTTTTTCCTTCATTAAGCAATGTAAACAATGATCCCAAGGCTAAATTACTTTTAAAATATCGTGCATTTATTGCTCTAATCAAATGACTCCTAAATAATATAATACAGTGCGTTTCAACGAATTTGACGTCCGTTAAAGCTACAAACTTTTATCGTCGAAATTTGAGTGTACTGGTTTACTTCAATGCACTTTTTTACGTTGAAAAGTCTGTGGAAAGATAAGAAGGGATTTGTTAAATTAAGAGATGTATGTCTATTGTTAAATTAAGACATGTATGTCTATTGTTAACATTGCATCTGTCTTTCTTTGGTAAAAAATTTAATACAGTGTAGATGTATTACAGTAGTCTCCCTTTTTTTATAGAACACCCATTCTTCACTGAAAATGTGGTCTTATGAAAGGGTTCCTCTGGTGAGAGGGATATTTTAGTTCAGGAAGAGGGAACTACTGTATAAATTTGGTATATAAATTACAGCTCAAACCTTTGGTAAAATAGAAATATGTATTCATCTTCTAGTTTTGAACAACATTTTTCTATAAAATTGAAAATTGTGTAAAAAACAATCAACTTAAATATATCATAAGGATAAAAAAGGTTAAAAAATATTTGTAAATACTATAATATAAAAAAAGAACTTTGTTGTGAAAAACAAATCTACATAACAAAAGGATACGGTAACAATGTGTCTGTGTTAATAAGAGTTAGAAAAAAACAGAAGTGGTTAATAATTTTACTGTTAATAAGAGTTAGAAAAAAACAAAAGTGGTTAATAATTTTACTGGTGCAAATGTTTGACAAAGAACTATTTGTGACATCATCATTTTTTGCAAATTTGCCAAATGGCATGAAAAAAATGGAGGAGTTAACAACTAACATTTTAAATACAAAATATAGCAGTTGTCATGACTGCCATAATCTATAGCACCATTCTCTTAATTGCACTTTGAATTGCATTATGATCTAAACAAAATGTAATACATCTGAGCTGCAATAACACCTAAAAAACCAGTAAAAACATAGAAAGTCCAGCACAAAATGAGCAAAAAAATAATCAACACAACACATAATTGTAATGTAGATAACTTCAGTAATTCATTTTGTACATTTTATTTCTGACCCATAATTGAAGTTACCCTTTAGTTTTACTTTCGACCAAGAAAAACAGATTATTATTAAACAATTTACATGATACCTTTATTACGACTTGAGTAACATTGCTGCATTTTTGACTTTTTAATACACAAATTCTGTGGCTTTTAGATTGGCCATGCCTAAATATTTGCTCAATGACCATAGTAACTAAAACATTGAAATATTGAATTATTTGGTTCTTGGTAACATTTTTTAACTTTAGAAAAAATTGAACATGATATAATGATTGATCTGACAATGAGCAATATTTCAGCTTTATTCAGGACAAATAAACAAACAACAAATCATGAACAAATGGACATTTTGGAAATCTTTAAACTTTGCAACCTCATAAGAAGTAAAAATACACTGAAAAATCTACAAATGTAAATGTAAATTCTCCCTGAACTACAAATGATAAATACAAGACGGTTAATGGTTTGCTCCAACCAGACATCAAACTTCACTAGTTGTGTAAGGCACAAAGATTGGAAGACAAATGCCAACACGAGATAAAAATATTGTGCAGATACTGAAAACTGGCAAATATACAATGAATATTGTACACCTGATGTAGTGGGAAGTATTGTTACCACACAATACATCAGCTGTTTATGTTTCTGTTGTTTTTTATGGTAGTAAAAGTCTTAACAAAGATGTCAATGATGTCATATGCTTCTCCGGACAACCTGGTACCCAGACTGCAGCAGATACATGTATTCTGGTACCCAGGCTGCAACTGGTACATGCACTCTGGTACCCAGACTGCAGCAGTTGCATCTACTCTAGTACCCAGACTGCAGCAGGTACATGTTCTCTGGTATCCAGACTGCAGCAGTTACATCTACTCTGGTACCCAGACTGCAGCAGGTACATGTACTCTGGTATCCAGACTGCAGCAGTTACATCTACTCTGGTACCCAGACTGCAGCAGTTACATGTACTCTGGTATCCAGACTGCAGCAGTTACATCTACTCTGGTACCCAGACTGCATCAGGTACATGTACTCTGGTATCCAGACTGCAGCAGTTACATGTACTCTGGTACCCAGACTGCAGCAGGTACATGTACTCTGTTACCCAGACTGCAGGAGGTACATGTACTCTGTTACCCAGACTGCAGGAGGTACATGTACTCTGGTATCCAGACTGCAGCAGTTACATGTACTCTGGTACCCAGACTGCAGCAGTTACATGTACTCTGGTACCCAGACTGCAGCAGTTATATGTACTCTGGTATCCAGACTGCAGCAGTTACATGTACTCTGGTACCCAGACTGCAGCAGTTACATGTACTCTGGTATCCAGACTGCAGCAGGTACATGTACTCTGTTACCCAGACTGCAGGAGGTACATGTACTCATGAACATCCTAACAATATAGAAAACAGTGCAAAAAATGGAAAAATAATGATATACTATGTGTCATATGTGAACATTACAAGGACAATGATTACTTTGTATTTAGTTAAACACAGAAACAGTTTAATGGCAAGAAATGTTAAAAATATATGTAGACTACTTTGAATGTAATTCAGAAAAAGCTTATTATGCAAGAAATAGGCAAAATTCATGAATATGTTATGTATGTATGTACAAAAAACTCTATATAAAGAATGATTACTTTGTAAAATGTGTACAACCTATAGATTAGGCCAGAGATTTTTAATTTAATGTTTACCTATCTTGAACAAACTTCAGGCTGGACAGTTGGAAAAAAGTTTCCCCATTATAAACATAATTAATTCTATTATATTACGTTAAAAATACTGAAGGATACAAAATAGTTTAATTTCAGGTACACTGACCAAACAGACAGACAAATACTGGCATCTGTTTGATAGAATGGTTGTTAAATGCCTAGTGAGCAGTATTTCAACAATATTCCAGATCAGAACATGTAATCAATGAATTAATTGGGGAAAGGGGATGGACTCCAAACAGGGCACCTATTATGGTCTGTGACCAAAATTTCCATGGTATAACATGACATTCTATATTTGCCACCTGGGAATATGCTAGTAAGCACTGTGGGTCAATCCTGGGAATGTGCTAGGCACCACCGCAGGTCAAGCCCAGTATTCAGCTGGCATTCATTGGCATGCCCGGATCAGTTATTGCCATTCTGTCTTTTATTTTATGCCCATGAGATGATTTAATTTTTTTCTAAATGTTTATTGGATGGGAAGTTTCCATATTTTCTTTCTTTACAGAAATTCTCTGATATTGACACTTTGAAACAATCAGAATATCTGGTTTTGTTGAAATAAGATAAAAAGAACAAATTGACAGATTTAACATTGGCTTCATTATTTTAAAACTGATTTCATAAGACTGCAGCAACATAACGTTTTGTTAGGTCTTTGAAACAGGAAGTTTTTTTTCATAAATTTGGAAAAAGAATAAATAACAAAACTTGAGCCTTATAGTTAAATGGAAATATATATGTACATAGCACTAAAGAAAACAAAGTACTGGACATGTTTTACATATGACTAATGAAATATTTACAATTGTTAACAGGTTTATACTATTTTATGTTACAATAAATATTTAATTTACTTTTGTTTTTTGTAAATAAATATTTATAAAATACCCAGAGATAACATTTCTTGCAAAATTTACCCTGTTTCAAATTAAGTATACTAAATTAAGCCTTTTGTAGCAGCAACAAGAAATGACCTCTTTACAAATCTACAAGAGAGTTTCTTTATATGAAAGGAGCATGTCACTCTCCAAACATGCCTCCATTCCCGTAATCAAGTGTAGATATAATATGCCAATTAAGCAAAGCTGTGCTGCTCTGTGTATTCAGACCTGGAAACCAGTATGGAACCAGTGTACACATAATAAGACAATTAAGTTGATCAGCCCTGTGTCCATACCTAGGAACCAGTATGGTTTTTGTTTGTTTGTTTGATGGTGTTTAACGCCACTTTCAGCAATTTTTCAGCTATATCATGGCGTCCAGTTTGTATTGGGGGAGGAAGCTGGAGTACCCGGAGAAACCCCCGACCTGCGGTAGGAAAACTGGCAATCCTTGTCAATTAAGATTGGAGTCGAGTACACCCTGCCTGCAGTGAGAATAGAACCTGCAATCTCAGTGTTGACAGACCACGTGATCAATAGTAGACGAACTACCTTGACCACTCGGCCACCGAGGCCCAACCAGTATGGTCCCAGTGTCCATATAATATGAAAGTTAGGTTGATCAGCCCTGTGTCCAAACCTAGGAACCAGTATGGTCCCAGTGTACATATAATAAGACAATTATCTTGAGAAAGTCTGTGTCCAACGTACATATGTTGCAATGTTTGCATTTTAAGAGTAAAAGTCCATGCTATAGTGCCAGTTTATAGGTTAGCAGTGAAGTAGGAAGTATTGATATTTATAGCTTTAACTGACATTAGATCCAACCTGCAACCTACACTAAGCAAGCACAATAATCACTGCAAAGGTGGTACATTCTATAAACACTGTAATAACAAGCATAAACAAATAGTTACAATTCTTATAACACTCCAGAGGTGTTAAATTTTACATAGAACAAGGACAAACAGTTATAATTCTTATAACACTCCAAAGGTAATCAATTACATAGAAGTAAGGACACACAAATAGTTATACAAGTACACATACAAAATAATACTGAATGTTCCATACAACTATAATATTACAACAAATTTTGTTTGACAGTGAAACATAAACCTTAACCAATCAAATTCTTGCAAGAGCATGTATTCCATCGCTTGAAAGGCGATCGACTTAGAGCATGTAAATGTTCACCTGACTTGGAGCATGTAAACATTCATCTGACTAAGAGCATGTAAAGGTTCACCTGACTTGGAGCATGTAAACAGTCACCTGACTTTGAGCATGTAAACTGTCACCTGACTTGGAGCATGTAAACGTTCATCTGACTTGGAGCATGTAAAGGGTCACCAGACTTCGAGCATTTAAACGGTCATCTGACTAAGAGCATATAAATGTTCACCTTACCTAGAGCATGTAAACATTCACCTGACTTACAGCATGTAAATGTTCACCTGACTTACAGCATGTTAATGTTAATCTGGAAGACAATCTACTCATAGAATGTAACTGCTCACTTAAACTTGTTACAATTTGTAGAAATCAAGGATATCATAATATGCTGTCTGACTTACATGTAAAGTTTGTTTTGTTGAAACAGACATAAACTGATAAACATCACCAATAAAGGGCAATAACTCATATAAGGATGCACTCAACCAATTTGATTAATTTTGCAGATCTTGTCTTGCTGATCCACTTTAAAAATTATAGTTTCTGTCTATTAATTATAGTTTTCAAGATAACAGCAAAACAATGTTGCTGATTGTTTTAAAGGGACAGTTTTTCATGTCTGTTACAATTTTTGATATATTTGCGAAAAACACGTGTTGATCACTGTTATATGTGTGGTCATTGTATCTATGTTAGTTGGTTATCGGAACTTAGAATCATAAACCTTATAACAGACAGGTCCATTGATTAAATTAGCTAACCAGTTTCAAAGGAGAACATTTAATGGACTACGGTAAATGAATGACAACTAGGACCACAGATGCTATGTGACAAGTCATGTTCTGTCAAGTTAATCATTTGTCATGATTACATGTACATAGGGATGAGAAATCCATGATAAGCCAAGAACCAACAAAAGACAAGCTAACAAAAAAAAACATGAAACAAACCTTAACCAATAAACAAACTGCTCAGCTAAAAATGATTTTTTTTGTTAATGTAAACTCTAATAAGGCAAAATAAATCTGCTAGTTCATATTGCGAGTTCCTCTTTGAAAATATGTGCATTCAGTAGTTTAAAAGGAGAACAAGAAGTATGAACACGATGATGCAGACAATGCCAGCTATCCCTAATTATAAAGTCTGTTCGGCCAGCCCTACAAGTAACTGATGAATTTCTACAACAGTATCAAGTCTGTTAGGCCAGCCCCATAAGTAACTGATGAATTTCTACAACCGCAGCATGTGTAAAAAAAGTGTTAAAATGTATCAGTGTGATTACCAACATAAGTTTACAATGCAAATTATTACAGATTCTAAAACATTAAAAATAAAAAGCTCTCTAAAAATATTAATTAAAATAAATATTAAAAAAAATGGAATGACTATCACTAGACAGCAACTTATTATTGCGTACCTGTATGAATATTCTAGCAAAATCACGAGTTCCAAATACCTACACAAAAAATATCTAAGAAGAAGGTTGGGTGGGTGTTTAGATCAGGGCATAGCAACCCACACACAAAAACACAGCTACATACACACTGTAGTGCCAGGAAACTCAGAATGCTCTCTTTGGCATTATTTTTGCCAGAGCTGCAGAACTCTAGATATAAAACCATCCCTATTTAAGTCGAGCACAATATTTTATGTCAACATTAACAATGTAGGTCTTTCTGTGTTCAGTAATACACATGTACAATGTGACATAACTCCTGAGATGCAAAAAATTAATATAAACATGTTTGACAACAATGAAAAAAAATCTCATTGTTTATGGAAGAGGTGTTAAAAAAATTATTCCCTACTACAAGTATTTTTCATTTTCACTCCCTTCATGAGTGTAGCAAATATGTAATTAAAAATGTATCTAAAAGATGCCCATAAAAATCATAAAACAGGATACATTTTATAATAAAATCATGCTGAGTAATAATAAATGTCATCAAAACCATACTTAATAAAGATAACTATTAAAAGATAACAGGTAAAAGCTGTCTAACTGGTGTAACACATACTCTTGAAGATAACTTACAACAAAGTAAATAAAAATTCCCTTAAATACTGGTGTATAATGACTAATACAAGATTTTACATTAAATACTTAGTAAATAAAATATCCTTGCACAACCTGAAAGGTCTTATAATAATGGCATAGGTTATGAGATAACTAAATACATGACTAAATCATAACACAGACTCCCTTGAATTGATTGCCTACGTTTTGGTTAGGTGACTTTATCTCCGTTTGCTACACCGATATCTATAACACCGACTCCCTTGAAGTAATTGCCTCTATTTGGTTGAGGTTGTCAGCCTCTCCTACAGTGATCTCTTCATCTGCTGCCTTGTCAAAGGACAGATCTCTACAACATGGACAACACCTTCTGCAGAACAAAACCCACAGGTAGATAGCAACACAGGTCCAACTGGATCCCATCTTAACCCAAACTGCTGCCCAATTCAGTCCAAACTTGTTAATATCTGATTCTGCTGGCCTAGAAAGAAATAAGTAAATAATGTACCATCATCTTATTATATATAATACCAAATATTTGAGGGCATGGCACCATAAAATCTGTGATTAAATATGTTTTCGTCAAAGGAAATTTGAAGTTTTGATTTGATGATATTTAGAACAAAAAAATGTGTCTCGGCAACATAGAATTTGTCAGTAAAGAGATCTCATATTGTAACTGTATACCAAGTTCACCTGAGATGTAAAGTCATCTTCATAAAATAAATAACCAAAGGTGTGACAAGTGAATGAATGGACCTGTACCAGTTTTTATGCAGACAAGCTTAGCCTATTATACTGAACTGTACCAACTTGTAAGCTGACAAGCTCAACCTTTTATACTGAACTGTACCAGTTTGTAAGCTGACAAGCTTAGCCTCTTATACTGATCTATTCTAGTATGTAAGCTGACAAGCTTTGCCTTTTATACTGACCTATACCAGTTTGTAAGCTGACAAGCTCAGCTTTTTATACTGACCTGTACAAGTTTGTAAGCTGACAAGCTCAGCCTTTTATACTGACCTATACCAGTTTGTAAGCTGACAAGCTCAGCCTTTTATTCTGACCTGTACAAGTTTGTAAGCTGACAAGCTCAGCTTTTTATACTGACCTATACCAGTTTGTAAGCTGACAAGCTCAGCCTTTTATTCTGACCTGTACCAGTTTGTAAGCTGACAAGCTCAGCTTTTTATACTGACCTATACCAGTTTGTAAGCTGACAAGCTCAGCCTTTTATTCTGACCTGTACCAGTTTGTAAGCTGACAAGCTCAGCTTTTTATACTGACCTATACCAGTTTGTAAGCTGACAAGCTCAGCCTTTTATACTGACCTATACCAGTTTGTAAGCTGACAAGCTTAGCCTCTTATACTGATCTATTCTAGTATGTAAGCTGACAAGCTCAGCCTTTTATACTGGCCTATACCAGTTTGTAAGCTGACAAGCTCAGCCTTTTATACTGGCCTATACCAGTTTGTAAGCTGACAAGCTCAGCCTTTTATACTGGCCTGTACCAGTTTGTAAGCTGACAAGCTCAGCCTTTTATACTGACCTATACCAGTTTGTAAGCTGACAAGCTCAGCCTTTTATACTGACCTATACCAGTTTGAAAGCTGACAAGCTCAGCCTTTTATACTGACCTATACCAGTTTGTAAGCTGCATCATGACATACAGACTAGCCAAGCAGAAGACACAATGGAAGAAAGCGTAGTTATAAACAGTTCTGTTGGTTTCATTGTAAATCACACGCTGACCTCCCTTTTCACTTGGATTATCGATATGTCCTGTGAAATATCAGTACATTTATTTTCTTTTCTGTCATGCAATATATTTATACAAGGTGGTTCAATTGAAACATGAGGTAGCCAAGGAATGCACTTAAAAATTAAGGTAATCACTGGACTGCAATTTTTAGTTTTCAAATGTATGTGTCCACACTGTCTTATCTATAGGGCAACTTGAAGCACCTTCTAGGGTTGCCTTGTATGTTTTAATAAAACAACCCTGAACACCCTTACATGTTTTATTGGAACAACCCTGAATACCCTTATATGTTTTATTGGAACAACCCTGAATACCTTTATGTTTGCATTGCAATCTTGATCATTTGGATTTTAAATATTGTTTGGGTTTGAGCACCACTGAGTCTTGATAAGACGAAACACATGTCTGACATAGTAAATTCTATTAACTTTTTTATCCAATATAATCCTTGCATACACTGCCTCAGACATAAAGATATTAAACTTACTTTTACTTAAAGGACAGCAGGAACAATTTTCATGTCTTGGTTCTAATACCTGAAAAATCATTTAAATTTATACCATAATGTAGATGTATTCTAAATGCTATTGTACTACCTACAAAATAAACATATGAACAAGTTTGGACAAAGAAAAATGTCTCGCCTGCATTCCGCATCAGTAACAAAAAAAATTATGTCATGAGCATCATGTAAATAACATGTTTTTTTTTCCATTCATAGACAAAGTGTAGCAATGATATCTTGGGAAGGGTAAGATGTTTTGGTTTATATCTACTCCTATATTTCATTGCTGTAGATTTGGTTGCCTGTTGACATCGATCATATATACAAGCTAATTTTTACCCAAAATTTGATTTACTTCTATTAATTAAATTGCAGCAGTTGTCTTCATTTAACAATACAAATATAAACACTACAGTTTAACTGCTCAAACAACTCGCCATTTACCTCTCGTGATTCTCTTCTTATCCCAAGCTTGTGAGATTCACTGGATGAAGTCAAGCTGAAAAAGATTTTGTCTGCTAATTAAAATGTCTGAATGAGAAGATTACAATCATTTAATTCTGAAAATAAACATTCTCAAAGAAGGTCCACAAACAATGGGTGTTTATTTCATAACAAACTACATATAGCAAAACATTAAAAAATATATACTGTAGGAGTTTTATGAATCTATTGAAAATAAAATGTCCTAGATACTAAATATTTACTGTTTACTAAGACCTTCCAGAGTTATTTCCCTTTGTCTGCAGCTCCTTAGTTACTGGTGTTATTTTTTTACTATAAAATATTTGTTTATTCATTTTTTAGTCATAAAATATTGACACTTCGCATGAAAAAAGCTGGTATTGTTGATTTTCTATTGGTAGACAGAAACTCATTATCTTTTTATTAATGTTTTTTAAACAGAGTAATACAGATTTCATACAACTACCAGTTGTATTTATTTGTTATAAATCCCAAGACATTACATGTTCATTTTAATAAGTAATCTTTAATTTATTTAACTCTCTTATAATTACCAAACAATACTTTACCACCTTACATATCTCTAATGCTGTATATTTCATGTTTGTTTTGTAATGTGATTGTTTTGTGCTTGCTTTCATTGAGTTAAAGAATCAACCCCATTCTTCTGATTTTGCCTGATCTACAGTAACAAACCAAGTCCCAGAATCCTCTGCTGTCCAGTGCTTTTAACTTTGAGGATTCTCGTACTATAACAGACATATACAGAAACCACATATGTCCCTATGTCATAGTACATTTCATAGTATAAAATTTTGGATGGGTGATAAAAAAAAAAGAACAGATAAAATTGAAAACTACTTTCCAGTTTTTTGTTATATCACAAGATACTTACCATAAAGAATGTTTCTTTTTAAGTTTAAAAAAATAAAAGGTCTTTATAATAAAATCCAAGCTGATTCCCAATTTGATGCAACAAATTAAGTACTAGTAACAGCGACACAATCAACAAGACAAGTTTTTTTGTACCTTGCGTGAACAGCCATGATGAATGTGATGACCAATCCTGCATAGGCTGCCACCATATCACTGTAGGCAAAGGACGGCTGGGGGCGACACATCATATGGGTGGTATTAGCCAGAACATGAACACTCTCTTCAGGTCCTGACAATTTCTGTAACTTCTTGAGAATACTAGAGTCTGAAGGTGGTTCTAGTTGACTTAGCGGCTGCGTCTGTGCCATAGTCTGTAAGACTCGTGTTCTGACCGTGTCAATAATCATCGTGACTGTAATATATAACACTGTCTTGTAGTCTATGTACATTTTAAAATTTAGACTAAATTGGGATATTTTAGCGCCTGGATATTTTGGTGGTTTTTTTTCAATAGACATGCAGTTTTTTTGGTGTGTGTAATTTTGGTGGTGCACTGTCCAAGTTGTCAGTTATTCTGGCACTTCAACTGCATGACAGGGAAATGTATGTCTCAAAAATTTTTTTTCCCTTTTACTTTACATTACATATGATTGGGGAACTGGTAATTTCTGTCGAAGAAAAGGTGCCACAATATACTGTTATATTGCGATCTTTCTATATTGCCCCTCTATAATGTGGGTCACTTATAACAATTTATTGCCAAAATTGACTTTTCTTGAATTAACATGTACTGGTAGTTTTCAATATAAGTTCTAATTGTTATAATGCAGGGTTTAAGCGAGGATTTTTGAACCATTAGTCACTTTTGCATTAGTATCTTTGGCTATGCTTAATCGTGTGTGATGGTGTGTACACACAATTAAGTGATTAATTATATAAAATATTAGGTGACATGTCTATTACATAATACTTTGATTGCCTTGGGTCATAAACTTGTACCTTAGTTAAGATGTTTGGATTTACCTGTGTTGATTTTGACAATGAAAATTTTGAAATTGCAAAATTTTATGTGGTGAAAAACCTTCAAAATATTGCGAAAGTGGCAAGCCCAAGCTAAATCACTGTAGAATGCCACCCAGACTTATTACCTCAATTGCACTGGGTCAAAACAATGGCAGTATAATAGAGTGCTGTTATTAACTAAAGTAAAGATTTTGTTGTTTTATCAATGTGTAAAATGGTGGACCCAAGCACATTTTGTATGAATACAATTTGTGCATGGCCCATGCTTTTACACACCCATTAACCTAAAAAAAATTATTTATGCAATTACATTACATACACAAACTTTTATTTTAAAATAATTTCATGAAAATCATGCAAAATGCATTTTATGTGACTCGAATGTCTCTGTATTATGTACCGTAGCCGTCATAGAGGAAGAATGTTTTCTCAACTTTTATCAACTGAAAAAAATTTCATGTTTTTGATTTAACTATAGTATAAACCAATCAATTTTATACAAAACAGAGGGAATGTAATAATTTGAAACAAGTGTGGACTGTGAGCACGCTCACAAAGGGATACCCCCTGCTTTGCTTTCAAGTCCAATTATCTTCCCTTATTGATATCCGAGGTCAATAAAAATCCTTCATGCACATCTACATATAATGTACTTCCTTTATGCTAAGTTTTATTAAATTTGATCAAGCGGTTTAGGAGGAGTTGTGCTTATAAGGGATGTGGACAGATGGGACAGTCAGACAAGTTTGCGGGGGGTATAATTAAACCATAATTAGTCTTTTTAATCTGTCTATCTGTAACATATTCTTACTTTCTTCTGGTGGCTCACTAGACAACGCAGACCATGTCAGGTACATTACATATGTACTGATTATAGAAGCCTGTAAAACATTGTTGTTCTTATTATCTGAAATATACAATGTAAAACATTATTACAAGTTTAACTAGTTTGAAAAACAATGGCCATAATTCATACTGATAAGGAAATAATGGTCATACTTCATAGCACTGAGACAGAAACATTGGCCATACCCACACTATATATTACTAACAAAATACAACAAAGAAAGTTGTCTCTTTAGCTTGGTTTTAGTCCTGTACTACATGACTATTAACATAAAATTCAGTTACAAGGTACTCAATAATTTGTAACTCTACTTTTAGAATCTTTAAAAATATATATTCACACAGAAATGAAAACAACTTTGGTTAATGCACCATACACACTCACAGTGTACTTACATTTAGTTGCTATAGGTAACAGTGTGATAAAGGACAATAACACACACAGTCCTGCATTGACAGCTATAAATACTTTGTTGTGTGTACATCCATTCACACTGGTGTAATTAAAAAATAACATGATGGTCCCAAATATACACAAAGCATACAACACCCCTGCACAGATGATGGTCCCTAAAAGAAGACAGAAGATCAAATATACACAAAGCATACAACACCCCTGCACAGATGATTGTCCCTAAAAAAAGACAGAAGATCAAATATACACAAAGCATACAACACCCCTGCACAGATGATGGTCCCTGAAAAAAGACAGAAAATCAAATATACACAAAGCATACAACACCCCTGCACAGATGATGGTCCCTGAAAAAAGACAGAAAATCAAATATACACAAAGCATACAACACCCCTGCACAGATGATGGTCCCTAAAAAAAGACAGAAGATCAAATATACACAAAGCATACAACACCCCTGCACAGATGATGGTCCCTGAAAAAAGACAAAGAAATCAAATATACACAAAGCATACAACACCCCTGCACAGATGATGGTCCCTGAAAAACGACAGAAGATCAAATATACACACACATATAGCCCCCATGCACAGATGATGATCCCTTAAAAAAATACAGAGAAAATCACATAAAAACCACATAAATATTGCAATACTATAACTCTTTCACCCAAATAAAACAGCACAAAACAAAGAAGTAAAATGGGAAGTGTAAAACTTTTTAAATAATAATTGTACATTAATACAATGTTCCCCAGTTATGTTGTAATTATGGTTTTGAAAATTTTTTAGTGTAGGTATGCAGATTTAAACTTAGCTATCAGCCCTCAGCCAGCATCATTTTGTTGCTTATATCCCTTTGTTTTAGTTTGGGCATTACATGCATAAAATCAAAAGGATAAATGCCAAGGTTGACACATACCTGATTCATTAAAACATGTTCTCATTTCATATTTAACGGAGGTAAAAAATGAAAAAAAAATTTTTTCCTCGGTACCTAATGCAATTATCCCTGATCCCTGTAAAGTCAATTCCTTATCCCTGTAGTCTATCCCTGATCCCTGTAAAGAAGATTAGTAATTTGGTATTCATAATGGGGGAAATGAAATTGATTTTGACAATTTTTGCATTCAAAACCATTCAGCAGATGTTTATACACCAGACTAATATTATTAAGAGGGAATTTTAGCATCTGGATGTTAAACGATGCATGATATACTGGTAATGAGGAAACAATCTACATCTACAAACTGTTATAATCTTTGCAGGAACTACATAGCCTTTACTGACTTACCACAATAGCCAATCAAGTTTCTCTCATTTCTTTTTAAACCAGTCCTACAATGATAAGCAGAAACAATCTATTTATTTGAAATGTCTAATGCATCCATACACATAAGCAGACAGGATACAAACAGTTCCAGAAGAAACAAAGCCAACAGGAAACAGCCAGTTCCAGAAGAAACAATTCCAACAGGATACAACCAGTTCCAGAAGAAACAAAGCCAACAGGATACAACCAGTTCCCGAAGAAACAAAGCCAATAACCAAATTTTATCACAGAATCTTTTCTACATACTGGTATACTACAGCTTATGGTGAGTAATTATACAGATTTGAAATGCATATAAATTACAACAAAACAATGCAAGTTTTTTTTTTTTTTCTTTTATTCTTAAAGTAACATAACACGATATATTTAAATTATTTAGGTAGTTTATGCTGATTTCTTACCATTTTGCATTCCATGAATGTGAAAAATCTACCAGTAATATAAGCTGGAGTATAATGAAGATGAAGCCTCCAACCATCCCTATGTACATCCAGTCTAAAAAAATATAAAATGGAAATAAAACTTACCAAAAAAATCTAAAGATTTTACATCTAGTGTACACATGTATGACCAAAAAACAATGTCTTTGAATAACAGCTTGGTAATACACTAAACATGTATTAACTCTCCACGCTATCAACCAATAGGTTAGAAGAGCTAGAATTTTGACCAATCCTGTCCCACTTAAGCAGTATAAAGTGGAAAAAGGAAAATCCTTCTGTGCTGTTTAAGTACATTTCATACATGTATGTAATGCTTTAATTTGCAACTCAAAAGGATGAATAAAAAATACTAAAATAAAACTGCTTAATTTCCAATATGGCTGCTGAATATTAAAAAGATCTAACAATAAATCAAGACATGTGTTTTAGTGGCATACATAAAATTACTTACAAATACTGTATGTTGGAGGCATAAAAAAACTACCAGCACAACAACCAATGAGGATCAAAAACTTCCAAAACCAAAATCTGTCAGATAAAAAGAACATTGTTGAATACAATATAAATAATAAAAATGGAAATATATATTTTGTTTTATCATAGAAAGTACTGGGTAATAATAATACCAGGCATTTGCCATGCTTTCCTTTTGGTTCTTTATCAAAAAGATTACTATGTGTATATTAATCACTGCAGCCTGTTGATACAGTTTAATTTATTGTAAAAGCAGAATAAATATGTGCAATACCCATTATGCCATGTTCCTATGCACTGCTCAATTGTATTGTAAAAAAAGAATAAATATGTGTAATACCCATTATGCCATGTTCCTCTGCACTGCTTAATTGTATTGAAAAAAAAGAATAAATATGTGTAATACCCATTATGCCATGTTCCTCTGCACTGTGCACTTGACGAGACACACAAAGTCATCACACACATGAAGAAGCTGAACACAACCATACCAAGGCAAAGTCTGTACACAGCTTTATATCCTGTTAACATCTCACAGTTTGGACCCGCATTTAATTTCAAACATGTATCATTGAAACATGGTATCTGAAAAACAATTAGACACAAAGTGTGAAACTTTAAGAATTACAGTTTATAAAAAAATACATTTTTTCTTTCAAAGCCCCTCTCACCAGTGAGACCGTAATAGAACTTATGTACTGAGTATGTTAACTAGAAAAAATGTGAGCAATGCTTACTAATTGATACCCACTGCTTCCCAAGTTAAAACACCTCAAAT
Organism: Limnoperna fortunei; assembly: GCA_944474755.1. Lineage (NCBI taxonomy): Eukaryota > Metazoa > Mollusca > Bivalvia > Mytilida > Modiolidae > Limnoperna > Limnoperna fortunei. The sequence goes on from OX104116.1 coordinate 26,422,028, forward strand.
ATCAATCTGATCAAAATGTTAAATACATGTATCAGATACACAATGGCACTTTGTTTAAAAGATTCTGGGAAAGTTTTATCAAATTCCATTCAGTGGTGTATGTGGAATTGTGGATAAGAGATGGGTACCACTTTAAGTCAATTCAATGACAAAGTCCATGATTTGCTCTGGGAAACCCCAAATATCATTCTAATCGAAATGTTAAATATCAGGTCACAATGGCAATATGTGACAAAGATTCTGTGTTAGTTCATCAAATTGCAGTCAGTAGTGTAGGAGGAGTTTTACTTAAGAGAAATTGTAACGAACTGACTGACGGACCGATGAACACCCCTTTATCACTAAATACCGTCCTAATAATAATAAATTTAATACATCACATTCTATTAACTTATAAAATACATGTACATTTTCAATCAAATGAAAATGATAAATCACAAAATTCAATGCACCCATACCTATCTAATGCTCTATACAAGTAAAGAAATCAACAGTTAAACAAGATCAGTGATATCTACATGTGTACAGATAAACTCGGTCGGGGAGGTCGACATGTATACAGGTAAACAAGATCATGGAGATGTATAAAGGTAAAATAGATCACTGAGGTTTATACAGGTAAATAAGATCAAAAAGCTCTAAACAGGTAAATGAGATCAGATATATATCTATACTGGTAAATCATGCAATCAATTTTATTATACTATTTTTATGGACAGACAAAAATGTGTTACAGTACATGTACTGAACTATCGAAATCACACTCATACAAACAAAAAAACATCATAAATTAACATGTTTGTTTTTTATCTTTAAGTAAATCAATCTAATTACAATTAAATCTTTCGCTTGCTCCCCCCTTTTTATTATTGGTCACTGCGTACTTACAATGCAGCGACCAATAACAAAAAGGGGGAAGCAAGTGAAAGATTTAATTAGATTGTAGTTAATTGAATTTATTCTAAACATCTTGAAAAATGTTGACTTCTAAGTATTAGTAAAAATGTGTTAGCTATACATGTATAAACTAATTTTACTTACATTTTCCATGACAGCTTGTTCAAAGTTTGGTGACAGCATAAAGCAGGCAATAAGAAATCCAATCACGAAAAATAGGGTGTACATAACACGTGTTCCTGTCGACTCATTTATAGGTGGAAGGCAAAAGCAGCAAAGACCACATGATGCTGTCCACAAACAACATTTGGCCTGAAATGAAATGTGACATTTAAATAGCAAGAACTTGCAACTTTATATTTCATATTTTAACAACTGCACATACTATAATACAAACACAAATTCTAAGATTTATTAAAAAGAGCAACAGTAATGGAGGAATACTAAATTAATTTGTTAACAAAATGTGAATCCAGAGTATAAGAGATATATATGCATGTAACCAACCTTTCTTATATAAAACCTATTTCATGTGATAGTCAAAAGAGGTGGGGGGGGGGGGGTATATTTACTTAATTATTTGTAGAGCAACTGATACTATTGTAAAGGATTTGTACTTCTATCTACAATTACATGTTTATTTAAATCAAATTACATAATTTATTATATAAATAAATTTTGTTATGTTTATTAGCATACTTTAGGCTAACTTAAATGTTTAGTATTTACATCAAAAATGATTTAATTTTGAATTTAATTAAAGTAATCCATAACTTTTGTGACTTACTTTTATTATGAAAAGAAGAGAACTAATTTTATTCCTCTTTTCTACTGCATTTTCATAACTGATTTAGTTATTTTTATTTATAACATACCTTGGTTTTAAATTATATATTTAACATACTAGTATATCAAATTTACACTTTTGGGCTTTCTATTTTCTGTGTTAGCTTTTTTTCGAGATCATTTTCACTTTTCATTTAAACAATTCACAAATAAACAAGGCATCTCCTACTATTACACATGTACATAACAGATAAATCATTAACCCCTACCATGACTTATTCTTGATAAATCTTGTGAGAGTTTGGGATTCGAAAAACCTCCAGCCTGGATTCTACATGCATGTATATGTACCTTTGTAACCTAGAATTTTATATACATGTAACCTAGGCCATGTAACACAAATTGCTTATACCTCTATGTTGTTACCTGGATTTTTCATCATCAATCCATAGTTCATCCATTGAGACTGACCACTTTCCTAGTGGTTCAGGAAAGATAACTTTGATTGACCCATTTCCAGTTTTACATGATTTATCTCCCTTTTTACTTCAAGTTAAAAAAACTATGGCTATCATCACTAAAAGACTATGATAATGAAATAAAGATTTTGCATTGTTTTTTTGTATCGTTTGTCAATGCGAATTAAATTATCATCTAATTAACCTCATTAGTAAATGTTACCATAGCCATTGGCAACTGTTACTTGTAAGCTTGTTTAATCAAGCTTTAAAACAGCTGGGGTTCTACCTTAGATTAGCATCAGGTAAATGGGGTAATAAACATCGGTTAATAAATTAACAATCATGTTTACACAGCAGGGGGTTTAAATAACATATTCCCTAAGATTTTGACACCTGTAATTAACATGACGCGTTAAAATTTATCAGTGACAATTGTCCATTTCATACGTTTTCAACAGGACAAACTGCGGCTAGCCGCATTTTTTGGTACTGGAAGTGGACACTAGGTGTTGTTTTTTAAATTGGACAGTCGTCAATTAGAAGTGAATGACTAAAAAACTTGTATAAGAATACTGGAGACACTAATCAATGCCTAGAACCTTCTTAAAAATGGAGTTTTTCAAATTACATGCATAACAATCCTTTTGATCACTCATTTGTTGGAGTGTTTCAATAAACATTAATTCTGAATGGTCCAATTGTACACAAATTGCAAACCCTGTCAAGTTTAACACTATAAGGTAGGTTATCTGCCCCTTTATGCTATCAGGAATGAACATTGGCGAGAACTACTTGCTGACCAGTATCAAATGGCCTGTGGATTTCAAGACATCCTTGTCCTAAAATGTACGAATACATGCAACATGGGCTTAAGTCGAACCTTTAATGAAGCAAAATCCAAAGCCAAAAGTAAATGTTTACAAAAATAGCAGGGTAATCTTTGTTGTGATTTTTAAGTTTTTCTGTAATATCAATGTATGGATACATTTCTGTATTACCTGAGAAGAACAACAGCCTCCCATTTGCCCAAATGATATGGCTGCAAAATTAAGGTATAACAAAGAATCTTCGATTGCAAAATATTTTTAAATCAAATGTCAAAAACTGGACATAAACCGGCGTACAAATCTGGGATGTCAGTGAATTACAAAAACATAACAACAAGCAATTAAAAAAAGAATGAACATTTTAAGTCGTCTGATCAGCCCTTAAATTATCATAAAAACTCAGTAAGAAACAAGTAGTATAATGTTCAAGAAATGCACGAGAGCTTTAATATCGGAGTTTGGTAGACACAATTTAAAGGGGTAGTACTTAAATACGCCTGCATACGCCTGCCGTAATAGAAGTACGCCTGCAGAAAAAAAGTATACGCCTGCCATCATATTTATACATTATAATAATTTTTTATGGTGTATTATGATGTAAAATTAGTTTTAGAATGAATAATATGTATTTTTTTTTAGTTTTCAATAAAAGTTTTGAGGAATAACAGGTCATTCATTGTAACGGTGAATTGACAACATGGTATAACGTGCAAGCGTAGACTGTTCAGATGATAGGTTTGGTTAAAAGATGGAAATTGAATATCATCCGAAATATTAAAAATATTAGGTTTAAATGATTTGTTACCCATGTTTCACTATATCAATATATATTCACTATTGCAACTGTAGACCAAAGAATATGAATACGGTTTTTTGTTCTCTTAGAATTTCTAGGTGATAATGTTCTTATTATAATTCCAATAGAATTTTCAAAAACACCATTAACTGCTGGATAAAGAGATCGAATTGATTTGCCAATGACATTTGAAGCAGCATGAATGACAAAAGCTCGATGGGTGCAGTTAAAGGAACAGGCCTGCAGTGATTCATCAACAGTATCACTAACAATTAACAGTCAGTCCGTCGTGTCTATGGTCGTCAATGTTAAAAGCCCTATTCAAAATAATTTCAATAGATGTAAGGTACCTTAATTCAGTAGCTAATTTTTCAGTTTTTGAAATTCCAATGGATATGGCATTAAAAAGACAATTGCCATTCCCTGTTGTCTCCACAGGCCAGAAAATCTGAATTGTTACCAAAAAGAGTGGTCGCTATACTGTCAGAGATCCTAATTATTCTAATTACATCAAATTCCTTTGAAGTTGAAATTATCTCACTTCTGAACATAAATCATAACCTGTCATTTTAATTGGATTAATTGGATTAGCGGTAATTTAACAATTAAAAAGTTGAATTTTATATATTCTGTATATATATTATGTTGATTAATTGTTACGAAAGTAAATTTTCATATTATTGATGTACTTGCGCATCAAATACATTTCTATCGCCATTTCATATAGATAAGAATTCGTAACTCTTGTAAACCATAACTCGACTTTATGACATTTTTATTCCAATAAAAGTAAATTATTATAAATAAATGAATAAATAAATAAATAGTCAAAATGTGGGATTGCATAAACTTATTTGATATAAGATATTTTGTTCAGTGCACATACGCGGTATATACGCGCGTCCATACGGACATGACTTAACATAAAGTATTCGCTTAAAAAAAGATAATAAATAAATAAAATACCCTTTTTAAGGTTCAAACTGATTTGTTTTACTATTTAAAGTTATTTCTTGGGGAAATATAAGTCACAAATCGTGGCAGGCGTACAGTTTTTTACAGCAGGCGTACATTTATTACGGCAGGCGTATGCAGGCGTATTTAAGTAGGACCGATTTAAAGTATTCAACACAGGAAGTTGCATGTTGAGCCATTGCAGTTATCATCACATCTTGTAGAAAATGGGAAAATTAAACGTTTCCATGTTAAGATATTTAACAAAAGAAGATTTCAGGGTGTTAACAGCAGTAATAATTTTAAATATTACCTTTAAAATCAAATAAATCACATGAATTGATCACAAGCTCATGAGTGCAGCATGTTGACTTATCCCTGTTCCCTAATGACATGTTGAATGAGATATATTTGGTTTTTTTATAGCGAGCATCGCAGATGCGAGCTATACGGTTACATGCGTGTGTGTAAAAAAAGTCACGTGATCCATATGAACAAATCCATTTCAAATGGTAGCTGAGCTATCCGAAGAAAATATTGTAGACGAACGAAAAACTATATAATATAAAAGTAGACAAAAATAATGTTGGCATTGATAAAATTAAAGTGTTTATTTTTTAAATTACTACAAAAATGCCAGACAATTTTTTTTTCAATCTGAAACGCTGTATTTAAAATTGAGGTTTGTGAGGTCACCAACACATTAGATAAGACGTCACGTCATCAATGGAATGTAGAGGCACTGTTAGGGGCTCTGAAGTAACGACATGAACAATGTGCGATGCTTGCATTTAGGCTGCGCCTACATTCATATTATACCATATGGAAACCCCTTTGCACAAGTCTCACCTACTTTTTAATGAATTGTGAAATATCTGGTAGTATCAGAGTTGATTAATTCATAGTAACGTTAGGGCTGTGCTAATAAAAATAGAAAACTGATCAATGAATGGAAACAATGACAGATACGAAATTAGTATGCAGTACCAAGTGTGTAAAAATCATATGGCTCATTAATATTATAACAATTGATGATTTTGAAATCCCAAACTCATGTGTACTCGATTTTTCGATAACAAAGAGTGTGTGGGGGGGGGGGGGGGAGGGAGCAGGGGTATGTGATATGTCTGTGTTGTAATTATGGCTTGTTTATTTGTTAAATGCTTGTTTATTACCTCATGCAGAATTTTCATGAACTAACAATAAATGACCTCCACAATAAACCTGAAAATGTAAATTTAGATGATTTTTTTATACAAAAATAAAAAATAAAATTTTAAACCAGATATATGTTACAAATAAAAATGTCTAAATCAGTTTAAAATAGAAAAACACATAAAAAATTTTTATGTTGAAAGAAAGTTACAAAGATGATGATTTTTTAAATTAAAGATTTCAATATTTTATGTGGAAACTAAAAAAAACAATGCAAATTATATTTCAGTACTTATAGAATGAGCTCAAACTTACCAAGGACCATATATAATGTCCTCTGAAACTAACACACATTAAAAAGTAAAAGAACTTTTGAAAAATGTATATAATAATATTTTATCAAAATTATTAAGTTAGTAAATGGCAAAAGTTTATCAAAACATCAGTTGATTTAAACAAACTATTAATCTGTGGAAAACTTTATGTTGAAAAAATGATCGAAAGAATAACAATAAGTTTCGGAAAGATGTGTTGTATTCATTAAATGTATTATTGAAAAGGAAAATTGGAGAGGTTGGAATGACTTCCTTTCAAGTCCAATATTGTACAACCCACAGATCAAAAAGGTGGAAGAACAGCTTTTCTAGAAAAATGGAATGATAAAGTTTATAAAACTCAGTGGCTGCAAAAAAGGATAAATCACAATATATTAGTTACCATACAAATTCTTAAAATTAAAATTACTGATAATTCCAAATGCAGCTTCTGTGAGCATAAAAGAAACTATAGTTGACATCTTTTGGATTATGATTGTGAATTGGTTTAAACTTTATTCCAAGAAGTTAATGCTTGGCTTATTAATAGGGTTATGATCATTTAACAAACATCCTACTGTTGTAATTAACACATATTTTCCACCCATTTTATTTTTACTGGATTTTGCACACTTGATTCACTGCATTATGTTTGTACTTTTTGAAGACTTTTTAGCAAGAAATAATAGGTATCAGTGCTAATATCTATGATTTGACCTTGTTAGACCTTAAATTGTATTCTGTTTTTAGTCTGTGATTATTCTTCCTCAAGTACCAGTGAGTGAGAAAAGGCCTTTGTTTATGTAAATCACAAGTTTGTTATTGAAAATGATACTGATTTCAACAATGTTCAAATAGCTATTACTTATGTACTGATGACAAATATTTATTAAATAGGTTGAAATGGGATTGAAAAATCATGAAATTGTACCAGGTCCTTTGATAGCGTCTATTGCACATCTTCATGGTGGAGGTTGTCACAAAGTACTGAGGGAGCTGAGTAAACACAGACTGGTGGGATATGAACATGTTGGTAGAAAAGGTATGTATGCTATTAAATAATTGAATTCTATCAATCTCAGACTAAATGTAAATGGGATTTAAATGCCAAACAGGTGGTGGGCCCAAAGTTTTCAGTGTCCTTAGTCCACATAGTGAATGTTTGCTCATGGGATTTTATGCTAACCAGTTAGGCCTTAAGTTTTCCAAGTCCTTAGCCCATATAGCGAATGCTCATGGGATTTTAATTATAATGGCCAGGTGGGGGAGGGTGGGGGCCAAAGTTTTCAGTGTCCTTAGCCCACATAGTTAATGTTTGCTCATGGGATTTTAATGCTGACCAGGTGGGCTATGTTTTCCGAGTCCTTAGCCCACATAGTGAATGTTTGCTCATGGGATTTAAATGCTAACCAGGTGGATCTTAAGTTTTCAAAGTCTTTTGCCCATGCAGTGAATGTTTGCTCATGGGATTTTAATGCTGACCAGGGTATAAGTAAGGCTCAAAGTTTTCAAAATCTTTAGCCCATGCAGTAAATGTTTGCCCACAGGATTTTAATGCTGACCATGTGGACCCTAAATTTTCGAGAGTCTAGCACATGCAGTGAATTTTTGTTCATGGGATTTTAATGCTGACCAGGTGGGCCCTAAGTTTTCAGAGTCTTTAGCCCATGCAGTGAATGTTTGTTCATGGGATTTTAATGTTGACCAGGTGGGCCCTAAGTTTTCAAGAGTCTTAAGCCCATGCAGTGAATTATTGTTCATGGGATTTTAATGCTGACCAGGTGGGCCCTAAGTTATCAGAGTCTTATCCCATGCATTGAATGTTTTTTCATAGGATTTTAATGCTGACCAGGTAGGCCCTAAGTTTTCAGAGTCTTTAGCCCATGCAGTGAATGTTTGCCCACAGGATTTTAATGCTGACCAGGTGGACCCTAAGTTTTCAGAATCTTTAGCCCATGCAGTGAATGTTTGCCATGGGATTTTAATGCTGACCAGGTGGACCCTAAGTTTTCAAGAGTCTTCAGCCCATGCAGTGAATTTTTGTTCATGGGATCTTAATGCTGACCAGGTGGGCCCTAAGTTTTCAGTGTCCTTAGCCCACACAGTGAATGTTTGTTCATGGGATTTTAATGTTGACCAGGTGGGCCCAAAGTTTTCAGAGTCTTTAGCCCATGCAGTGAATGTTTTTTCATGGGATTTTAATGCTGACCAGGTGGACCCTAAGTTTTCAGTGTCCTTAGCCCACACAGTGAATGTTTGTTCATGTCAGAAGTATTTGGAGATGTTATTTTGGTGATTTTCTGAAATTGTTGGTATGATGTTAACAGAAAATGTCATTTCAAGATTAATAATGAATACACAGTATTAGATAGGTACATGTAATTGTTTTTTTGAATGGTGCATACATGTAACACCACTTTCAGCAATGTTTCAGCTATATCATTTCATCCAGATTTTTTTCAGGGATAAAGACAGAGTACCTAGTAAAAACCCTGACCTTCACAGGAAAACTGGCAGTCCTTGTCAATTAAGGTTGAAGTGGAGCACATATGGTGTGCAGTAAGACACACAATATGTGATCAGTAGTAAATGTCTTACTACCTTAATCGGGGCCTCTGTGGCTGAGTGGTTAAGGTAGTTCGTCTACTATTGATCACGTGGTCTGTCAAAACTGAGGTTGCGGATTAGAGTCTCACTGCGGGCAGGGTGTACTTGACTCCAATCTTAATTGACAAGTCTTGCCAGTTTTCCTACCGAAGGTCGGGGGTTTCTCAGTCTACTCCGGCTTCCTCCTCCAATAAAAACTGGACGCCATGATATTTCTGAAAAAATTGTTGACTATTGCGTTAAAACATCATTCAAACAAACAAACTTACTACCTTAACCACTTGCCCAATGAGACTTCTTAAGTATTTGGTCTAAAAACATGTACTAGTATATATGTAATTGAGAGTTAGTCTGAAATAATGTGTTTACATGAAAAGCAATATACACAATTATTGGTATATGTATTTTACTTATTAAATATTGTCACTATATTTTATTTTATTAATTGTAATTATTAATTATACATCTTTTGACATCTCTGATGGGCATATAAAGTTATTTTTGTACATTGATTAGCTGAAGGATACAGACTGACAGTAGCGGGTTATGATTATCTGGCACTGAAAGCTCTGGCTAGTAGAGAGACTGTCTATTCTCTTGGAAATCAGATAGGTGTTGGAAAAGAATCAGGTAAAAAGTCAGGTTCTAATATTCTATAGGTACTGATTGGTGGTAAATAATTTATAAGACACACTATGTATGGGAAAATAAAGTTATATCTAACATAAATAATATAGAATGTTTGAAAAATATTATGGAATGATTCCCAATTTTTGAATATGTTATAAATCATTCCTTATAATTTATTTTTGACACTCATTCATTTGTTCTATTCCAAACATTACCGGTAAAAAGAATAATCTCATTAGAAATACAAATGAAAAAATGCTTTATTGCAAAGTTGTACAGTATAAACAGTTTCTCAATATCTCAGAACCAATCAAATTTTGAGATACAAATCAAATTTAAATAATTGAACAAAGTCAATAATCATGTCAAATGTTCGTAAAATTTTTAAAGTTAAAAAGCAATTTTACCAGTTAAAAAATTGTTCCATAAAACATGATATGACATCCACTGTGCTGTTATAATTGTTTTATGACATTCCGCTCTAAATATTCCACTTTAATTCTTGGTCTCTTTAATATTTTATAGACAGCATAAATATGGTTGTATGGTTCTATATCACATTGTACTGGTAGATGTACATTTCATTCTATTTCAATGTTGACAGATATATACATTGTTGCCGACAAAGAAGATCACCAGTACGCTGCTAAGTTTCATAGGTTTGTATGTCTTATCTTATTGTAGGATTTCTCATTATAATTTTATAAAGAGCAAATAACATTAAATAAATCTACATTGTCATATATTACATACATGTTTGCTTTTTGTGCCAGTTCAATAGAACCACATGATTGTCACTAAAGTCATCTCCTCTTTGTATACTTAGGCATACACAAAATAGGAACATATGAATGTCAGACACAAATAATCTGACATTCATTGTTAAGATCTGCTTTTATTTAGAACAGATTTTCATATTATGAATATTGGATTTTGGTCTTACCTGTGATGATATTTAATGGAGATGAGATATATATTATGGGAATCTAGCAGCAGCTGAGTAAACACTTGACATTTTGCTTTCTATCTTTATAAGGTTAAGCCTTAGGTCCTTCAAATGTAGTCCAATTGTAGCTTATAATGAGTACTTGCCAGTCAGTCACCTGTATACTGTCCTTTACCTCAATTTCACGGTCCAGTGACTATGTTTTTGGATTAGATTTGTTCCTCTATAACCATGCATTGTGTATATTTTAAATGATGACAATTTAATGCTACTTACATGTTGCTCATAAAGTTTGTTTTTCATTACGGATGCAGTATGCAGGTGAGACATTTTTCTTTGGTCCACATTGGTTCCTTGTAAACTGCAGTAGGTAATTATACAGTGTGAACCTTAAAATGTTAAGCAAGACAAGATCTGTCAATAAGTTAACATGACTGACATTGTCAAATAATCTGAAACCAGTAAGACAATTTAAACCGAAGTTGGCCTGAAGTGATGTGTTATATTGTCTAATTTTTGTCATCACAGATCAACCAACATGGCTAATATAACAGTTACAATGCAGCTAATCTTAGAAAATCCTTTGTGAAAATCTTATGGGAAAATTCTTTTGATTTTTTTACAGTTTGTATTATAAATTTTGGCATGCAAGCATCTGTGTATCCAAGTTAAGTATGTCAGTGGAATCTTAGTTTCCAGCCTCAACATGCTGATCTAGTTCACTGATTGTTTTCATTATTAGTCCTGATTTGCAAGATATAAGTGGTAAAAAAACACCAGATTTTTGTTTTGTTCAATCAGGTCATATTTTAATTTTAATATTTGATCAGCTTGGGTAATTATTAAGTCTAATAGCTACTTGATTGGAGTTGCATAATACATCAATGTCAATTATCCACAGACATATATTACCGGTAGATTACAGGCTGACATATTTAATCTAAACAAAACATTCTACATGAATTATTTAAATTCTGTACTGTAAATTCAGAATTATAAATTGTACTATAGATTTTATTTAAGCTTATTTCTTTCCAGATTAGGAAGGACATCATTCAGGCAGCTGAAAAACAAGAGAGATTACCATAAACACAGAAACAAGGCCTCATGGTTGTATCTGTCACGGTTAGCGGCTATGAAAGAATTTGCGTACATGAAGGTAAAATCTGACTTTAAGTCACTGCAGGGTGTACTAGACTCCTGGCAGGGTGTACTATACTCCTGTCTTAATTTTCAGTTTTCCTGGCAAATGATGGGTTTTCACCCAGTACTGTAGCATCTTTATAGAATAAAACTGGATGCTGAAAATTGCTTAAAGTTGTGTAATACTGGATGCTGAAAATTGATAAATGTGGTGTAAATTTGGGTGCTGAAAGTAATGTAAAACTGGGTGCTGAAAGTGAGGTAAAACTGGATTCTGAAAATTGCCAAAAAGTGTAAAATTGGATGCTAATAATTGCTGAAAGTAGTGTAAAACAAGATGCTGAAAATTGCTGAAAGTGGTATAATGGATGCTGAAATCTGTGTTTATCTGGACACTGAAAAATGCTGAAAAGTGATGTAAAATTGGATGCTAAAAATGCTAAAGTGGTGTAAAACCTTATGCTGAAAATTGCTGAAAGTAGTGCTGGATGCTGAAAGTGGTGTTTAATTGGACACTGAAAATTGCTGGAAGAGGTGTAAAACTGGATGCTTAAAAGTGCTGAAAGTAGTTCAAACTGAATGCTGAAAATTTGTTGAAATTGGTGTAAAATTGGATGCTGAAAATTGTTGAAAGTGGTGTAAAATCTCATTAAAACAAAAAGCAAACTTTTGGTAGATCTGTAGGTGATCTCCTTTCAAAATTGTGTTTGATACCCCAGTTCTCCAACCAACGATAGGCACAGTTACTAAATATAAAATAAATATACATGTAATGTCAATATATCTGGATCTGGATGTCATTTTCACCTAATATGCACATAGCAAAGGCTAATCTTCTCTTCTCTAATTATAATCACTTTATCAATAAAAGCAAACAAAACATGTTATACATGATCCTCTGAGCAACATTGTATCTGATATTTCAATCCACCAAATAAGATCACCACCATGACTAAAAAAAGAAAAACTTTTAAATAGCTATTTATGCTTCCTTTTTCAGCCAAACCAGCATAAATTTAAGTATGGTCTTGTAATGAGCAGAAATTAATTTTATAAATAAATATATAAATGTTGTGCACATTAATCAGTACAGGATGGTGATAGAAGTAGGATCTGGGTTAAACCCTGACTACAGATATATTTATTCCAACTAAAGTAACTCAGACTCAAACCCTTGAACACCAGTGATTTTTTCTCGAACACCTATAAAAGTACGAAACTTTGCCCCTATATAAACAATGTTGAAATGCTTGTACACAGATTTCTTACTGGAACTTAATTAATAAGCAGTCCAAATTGTACAATGCCATTGTAAAAACCAAAAATAACTCGAAATAAAATTATTTACATCTTGTGTGATTAATTGTTCATCAAAGGTGTGAAGCATATTCATACTTTTGCACAAAACTAATCAAGAAAAATAAGTTATTATTTTTATTGAAACGAGAACATAAATCCATACCTAAAATAAGCTTATATACCCAATACAGGGAAGAAACACATTTTTATTGATTTTGACGACAAGAAATTTTATAAACTAATATCAATTTTTTGTTTGCTCATGAACCAGTTCTATAAATCACAAGCAATCTTAATTGACAAGGATTGCCAGTTTTCCTACCGCAGGTCAGGGGTTCTCTCCGGGTACTCCAGCTTCCTCCCCCAATAAAAACTGGACGCCATGAAATAGCTGAAAAATTGCTGAAAGTGGCGTTAAAACAGCATTCAAACAAACAATCAAACAAATATAAATCACAAGACCTGGTTTCTCTATCTCCAGATGACTCAAACACTTTTCTTCTGTCCCCTGAGTACAAGCCATCAAAGATTGACTGTACACATGGTACAGTATATGTCAGTAAACGTGAAACTATGAATTTATTACATTATGGAAGATGTATGTTTCTTCGAATAAATTTTAATTAAAAATGAATAGTACATCACTAATACATGTATGCACTATTCAGCTTTTGGTTTGTTATTCATTAATTACAACAATATTGCTTCTTTTTTATTAGGCTTTATACGACAGAAAGTTTCCAGTTCCAAAGCCAGTAGACTTCAACAGACACACAGTTATAATGGAGTTACTTAGTGGTCACCCATTGTAAGAATTATTTTCTCTCGTCTTTATTTGCCTATATGTTATACCCATCAAATATTCCAACGTAAAAAATTGCTTCAATGTTACCTGCAGGTGTTAATGCACCCATGTAAAAAATAGTAAATATTGTACATACAGCTCTTTAGGGGTTGTGGGGAAATAGTATTATCTAAAACAGACAGTTGGGGACATAGTATTATCTGGAACAGACAGTTGGGGGACATAGTATTATCTGGAACAGACAGTTGGGGGACATACACTACAAACACCAAAACCTTAATTCCCGCAGAAAACCTTAATCTCCGGTGGAAAACCTTAATTTTTTAAGGAGTCCCGATAAAATTAAGTGTTGGTTTTTTAAATTAAGGTTGTCCCCTGGAAATTAAGGTTTTCCCTCGGAGATTAAGGTTTTCCCGCGGAGATTAAGGTTTTTTGTTGATTGGACCCCTGGGTCGGTTTTAAGCCCTCTGGCATTATTGTTGATAACGATCATCAGTTACTCTGCATATACTGTTCTGTAGATGTATGACAATGGTTATAAATCTATATATTTATGTATAAAATTAATTCTTGTCGAAAATAAATATGTACGAAAATCCCAATATAAATTATGAATGAACGTGAATGCATTTTCTATCAACCTTATTTCAGAAAAGGCGTGTATTTAAAAATTATTACTATACAAATTATTAAAATATAATTTTTCAAGTTACCGTTAAGTTATTATTTTTCCATTTGAAGATAGGTAGGTAAGAAATATAGAGCAATCAATACACGGACCGAACTTGCAATACACATCCGCCATACTGTTTTGTTTACCTGTATACAAAAATGAAAGGAATAAAGGACGGATCTTATCTTGACTATATCTGTTTAGGTTACGTTGTAGTAACCAATACTGTATTTTATACAACAGATATTTAATTATTTTATTAAATTAATTTTTTTTATTCGCAGGTTTATGGTAAGTTTATGGTATTCATATTATTGTTCAAAAAATCTAACATGTTGTTTCTTTTGCATTTTTAACCTTTCGTTGTGTTAGCTTTATATTTTTATACATTTTTATTATTTAAACTTGTTTAAACTCGTTATTTTTACGTTGGGTTTCTAATGATTTTTTTTTATTTCTTTAATTCGAATTATGGTAATTGTTAACAAAAAATTAAAACGTGTTATTAGTTATGAGTTTTAACTTTATAAACTTTTAGTTTTTGTTATATTTTAATTTAAGAGAAATTTATTTTCAATGAAAAGCACGTTTTCGCCGTTTCCTGTTATTTTCTATTAAGCTTTAAATTGTTTCAATTTACAATTTATAAACAATAATACATTCATTTTAAATCATTTAAAACACATTTATACTGTTTTATTTTACATTGTAATTTAAGAAGCTCCGGTTTGGTATAATTAAATAGCTAATGCTGTAAGTATCGTAAATAATATTGTTATATCTTTATAAAGTATAAAGATATGTATATATTTATATTTTCTATTGTATTAAGAATTAATAAGGCAAAGTAATTTAAAACAAAATGTCCTCATAGAAAAGTAACTAATCTGGGCCTTATTCTCTATAAATCCTGTAGGCGAGAATGGGAAGTATGAATTCATATTGTGCATCATTTGTACCCCTGCCCGCCAGTATGAAGTTATACAAATTATTATGTTTTTTTTCAGAACCTTCAGAAAAATGCAATGCATGCCTTGGACTCCAACAGAGCACATCATTTTTTGTGCAGTATTGTTCTGCGGAAGAAATATTGTGTACATGATCTATAATACAATATTGGACTATATGAATTGTTAGATTGTGTATAAATAATTAGTTTTGTAGTTATTGTTCCACTACATATATTATTTATTGTAGCACATTATTGGTGGATGGGGGCTGAGGGGGGGGGGGGGGTTGCTATTATGAATCAGCGTCCACAAGGCACCGTGATAAAAAGGAGTCCAGAATGCATCACCTCACCTGATGAGGTTGTTAGATTTTTGTACCGATCGATCTAACATTCAATTCGGATGTGTCTCCGTTAACCGCGTATATATATATATATATATATATACAGACGGGTTTCAACAAAATCAGCAATATATCGCTTTCAAAGAACACAGCTAGCATTACAATGTGCAGTTTGAACAGCTTTACCGTAAATTTGATCCACGGTACCATTTCTTCCAAGTTGGAGTAGTATGTTGAAAGAGAATTTATATTGTACGTTTTTACCACAAAGACATTATGTATCATGCCATCAGTTTCCGTGCATATATCTATGGTTTTATGTATTCAAGAACGATTCTCAATGCTGTTCTATGAATTGTACAAATATTAAAAAATAAAATAAATAACCTCCACCTTTTTGAATCCGCGCATGTTGAATGTTATTCAATATTTGGTCGTCAGAGCAATACCTATAGTGGGCATTGTGATCAGGATTGTGATGCAACTGTATTTTAAAATAATTAGATGTATATTATTTCTTTTTAACTGTTCGAATTCTTGCAACTGGAAAAAAACAAATTAACACATGTCGATCATATTACAATCTGTCTTCATTGGCAGATAATAAGCTTCATTCTGATTGGTTGATTATTTCCTTTGCTCTATTGTATATGTATTTATGTTCTCTAATTAGTAAATGATGACCACTAATTTGAGCCTAGGACTTTAATTAACTTCAAACATTAAAAATTAAATATCATAACTAATTATGACTATTAATATCTGTAGTGTGATTTTTACAATTAAGCCCCAGTACCAATTAAATTGATTTTCAAATAAACATTTATTTATTGAGTTAACTTGTAACAAGAGCCATATTGAGAAAATACTACCGACACTATATATAACAGCTTTGTATGGAAATATGCCTTCACTTTTAACTATGGATCGGTATATGTGTTATTGTTCCTCCTGTATTCGTTACAATGGAAAATCTCCTATTATGCGCACTGTGATGCAACATGCATCACAGATGATTAAAGATGGCTTTACGCCAGAAACCAGCCCGTGGTTGCAGCAATTATATAGAAGTAAAGAAGAGACTATCTCAGTAAGTTTATTGCATAATCTTAGAGTAAACATTTCAAATTGGGAACATATAAAATTATAAAAACATATAGATTTAGCAAAGTAACAACAAAATTTAACAACAGTAATTTTCATGAACGTAACAAACATAACAAAAATAACATTTTAAGCTGAAAACACAAATCGTCCTCTCCTGTCATAGGATGGTGGATCTAACTTTTGCACAATTTCTTCTGGATAGACTGTACTAATGTCTTCAACTAAGAAAACTGAACATCACAATAAATAAGACAAACAGATATGCAATGATACAAAAAAATAAAAATAATATATAAACGTTAAATTTTTCGGATGCTATATCAAAAGAATTGTACAAAAATTCCTACTTTATTAATTATTCAAATGTTCGCAAATAGAATATTTAAATTGATTTGCCTCTCTAATAATAATAATAAAGCAATTAAATTACTTAAAACCACGAACACATTCATAAATAAAATATAAAAGAAAAAAAAAAGAAAAAAAATTGCATGAAGTTAAAAATTAAAAGCTGAATAGAAAATAACAGAAAACGGCGAAAACGTGCTTTTCATTGAAAATAAATTTCTGAGCAAATTAAAATATAACAAAAAAGAAATGTTTATAACGTAAAAACTAAGAACTTGTTATGAATGCAAAACAAATAACACGTTTAATTTTTTTTTTATATTAACATCATTCCAATAAAACAAATAAAATCGACATTTATAACAAACAAAATCATTAGAAACCCAACGTAATAATAACAAGTTAAATAATAAAAATGTATAAAAATATAAAGCTAAAACAACGAAAGGTTAAAAATGCAAAAGAAACAACATGTTAGATTTTTTGAACAATAATATGAATACCATAAACTTACCATAAACCTGCGAATAAAAAAAATTAATTTAATAAAATAATTAAATATCTGTTGTATAAAATACAGTATTGGATACTACAACGTAACCCAAACAGATACAGATATAGTCAAGATAAGATCCGTCCTTTATTCCTTTCATTTTTGTACAGGTAAACAAAACAGTATGGCGGATGTGTATTGCAAGTTCGGTCCGTGTATTGATTGCTCTATATTTCTTACCTACCTATCTTCAAATGGAAAAATAATAACTTAACTGTAACTTGAAAAATTATATTTAAATAATTTGTATAGTAATAATTTTTAAATACACGCCTTTTCTGAAATAAGGTTGATAGAAAATGCATTCACGTTCATTCATAATTTACATTGGGATTTTCGTACATATTTATTTTCGACAAGAATTAATTTTATACATAAATATATAGATTTATAACCATTGTCATACATCTACAGAACATTAAATGCAGAGTAACTGATGATCGTTATCAACAATAATGCCAGAGGGCTTAAAACCGACCCAGGGGTCCAATCAACAAAAAACCTTAATCTCCGCGGGAAAACCTTAATCTCCGAGGGAAAACCTTAATTTCCAGGGGACAACCTTAATTTAAAAAACCAACACTTAATTTTATCGGGACTCCTTAAAAAATTAAGGTTTTCCACCGGAGATTAAGGTTTTCTGCGGGAATTAAGGTTTTGGTGTTTGTAGTGATAGTATTATCTGGAACAGACAGTAATGTTCTATGTTCAGTTATGAATGGGAACATGAAACATATCAAAATACCATTGAAAACAATATTAATCAAATAATTTGACATTGTGTTATATGATGTTGATGTTAACAGATGTCAAGTGAAGGAGTTGGGAGACCCTGCTCAAGTGTACAGTGACTGTATGGAGCTGATAGTCAGACTGGGTAACTGTGGTGTCATACACGGGGACTTTAATGAGTTCAACTTGATGATTGATTCTGAAGGGAACATAACCATGTATGACTTTCCTCAGATGATATCTACATCACATTTTAATGCTGAATGGTATGTTTTAAACAATTGTACCTGTGTTTCATTTCCTACAGCTACAAGTAACAGTCCTTGGTCAGATGTTGTTGTAAATTGACATTCAATTTTCTTTTTTCCTACATCAGCACTTTTTACTAAGAAAATAGTAGAGAGTGATCATCATGCTCCATAAAAATCCAACATTGTAGGTATTAACAATCTCCTGTCATTAAGAATCACTGTAAGAGAATAAAGTCTGTATTTGTATTTTGTTTGGGTACAATGATTGCTGAAAAATATTTGACTTGTTTAAAATTAAAATTCTGACAGGTTTGAATATTTTTATTGTTTGGATTTTAATGCTAAATTCAGCATTTTTTCAGCATTATTATGATTTTCTCTACCTCTTTAGAAATAGTCTGGCTCTAATTTACTTGCATTAATCCATTTAAGGTATTTCAACAGAGATGTCACTTGTATCAGGGAATTCTTTGCTAGAAGATTTAACTATGAAAGTGAATTGTATCCATGTTTTTCTGACATAAAGTAAGTTTTTTGCATTCAGTATTGTTAATTGGTAGATTTCTACCAAAGATAAATACTTAAAACCAGTTTTGGTTCTTCTTTCTGAACAGTTTTAGAAACATGCCTACATTCAGTCGTATCAAAGCTTCTGTTGTCTGAAGTCGCTGCCACTTCATTTCACATAAAGAGTTCACTGTTCCCTGTATGTCTTCAATGGTTACATGTATTACATTTAAATGATCCCAATGGGAAATGACTTTCTGTTGACATCAATTTTAAAGTGCATAGTTAATAGGGAAATAGTAGAAAAGAGAAAAATAATCAAACACACAGCCGACCTTGGTCAAGATTTCCTAACCTTGTAATTTTAAGTTGTAATATCTAGGATATGGTGTTTATAAACTTCATACTAGTACCACACTTAACAGTTTCATGATTTATTCATAAGGCGTACAGATGATTTAGATGTTGAAGTTGCTGCCAGTGGATATACCAAAGATTTAGCACAGTCTTTTGATGAGGTAGTATCTTCTATAATAGTTTTGATGTGGTAGTATCTTCTATAATAGTTTTGATGCAGTAGTATATGCTATAGTATAGTAGTTTTGATGAGGTAGTATCAGCTATAATAGTTTTGATGAGGTAGTATCAGCTATAGTAGTTTTGATGAGGTAGCATCAGCTATAATAGTTTTGATGTGGTAGTATCTTCTATAATAGTTTTGATGCAGTAGTATATGCTATAGTATAGTAGTTTTGATGAGGTAGTATCAGCTATAATAGTTTTGATGAGGTAGTATCAGCTATAGTAGTTTTGATGAGGTAGCATCAGCTATAATTGTTTTGATGAAGTAGTGTCAGCTATAATAGTTTTGATGTGGAAGTATATGCTATAGTATAGTAGTTTTGATGAGGTAGTATCAGCTATAATAGTTTTGATGAGGTAGTATCAGCTATAATTGTTTTGATGAGGTAGTATCAGCTATAATAGTTTTGATGAGGTAGTATCAGCTATAATTGTTTTGATGAAGTAGTGTCAGCTATAATTGTTTTGATGAGGTAGTATCAGCTATAGTAGTTTTGATGAGGTAGTATCAGCTATAGTAGTTTTGATGAGGTAGTATCTGCTGTAGAAGTTGTAATGAGGTAGTATCTGCTGTAGTAGTTGTAATGAAGTAGTATCTGCTGTAGTAGTTGTAATGAGGTAGTATCTGCTGTAGAAGTTGTAATGAGGTAGTATCTGCTGTAGAAGTTGTAATGAGGTAGTATCTGCTGTAGTAGTTGTAATGAAGTAGTATCTGCTGTAGTAGTTGTAATGAGGTAGTATCTGCTGTAGTAGTTTTAATGAGGTAGTATCTGCTGTAGAAGTTGTAATGAGGTAGTATCTGCTATAGTAGTTGTAATGAGGTAGTATCTGCTGTAGTAGTTGTAATGAGGTAGTATCTCCTATAGTAGTTGTAATGAGGTAGTATCTGCTATAGTAGTTGTAATGAGGTAGTATCTGCTATAGTAGTTGTAATGAGGTAGTATCTGCTGTAGTAGTTGTAATGAGGTAGTATCTGCTATAGTAGTTGTAATGAGGTAGTATCTGCTGTAGTAGTTGTAATGAGGTAGTATCTGCTATAGTAGTTGTAATGAGGTAGTATCTGCTATAGTAGTTGTAATGAGGTAGTATCTGCTGTAGTAGTTGTAATGAGGTAGCATCTGCTGTAGTAGTTGTAATGAAGTAGTATCTGCTATAGTAGTTGTAATGAGGTATCTGCTATAGTAGTTGTAATGAGGTAGTATCTGCTGTAGTAGTTGTAATGAAGTAGTATCTGCTGTAGTAGTTGTAATGTGTAGTATCTGCTGTAGTAGTTTTAATGAGGTAGTATCTGCTGTAGAAGTTGTAATGAGGTAGTATCTGCTATAGTAGTTGTAATGAGGTAGTATCTGCTGTAGTAGTTGTAATGAGGTAGTATCTGCTATAGTAGTTGTAATGAGGTAGTATCTGCTATAGTAGTTGTAATGAGGTAGTATCTGCTATAGTAGTTGTAATGAGGTAGTATCTGCTATAGTAGTTGTAATGAGGTAGTATCTGCTGTAGTAGTTGTAATGAGGTAGTATCTGCTATAGTAGTTGTAATGAGGTAGTATCTGCTGTAGTAGTTGTAATGAGGTAGCATCTGCTGTAGTAGTTGTAATGAAGTAGTATCTGCTATAGTAGTTGTAATGAGGTAGTATGTGCTATCATAGTTGTAATGAGGTAGTATATGCTATAGTAGTTGTAATGAGGTAGTATCTGCTGTAGTAGTTGTAATGAGGTAGTATCTGCTATAGTAGTTGTAATGAGGTAGTATCTGCTGTAGTAGTTGTAATGAGGTAGTATCTGCTGTAGTAGTTGTAATGAGGTAGTATCTGCTATAGTAGTTGTAATGAGGTAGTATCTGCTGTAGTAGTTGTAATGAGGTAGTATCTGCTGTAGTAGTTGTAATGAAGTAGTATCTGCTGTAGTAGTTGTAATGAGGTAGTATCTGCTGTAGTAGTTGTAATGAGGTAGTATCTGCTATAGTAGTTGTAATGAGGTAGTATCTGCTATAGTAGTTGTAATGAGGTAGTATCTGCTGTAGTAGTTGTAATGAGGTAGTATCTGCTATAGTAGTTGTAATGAGGTAGTATCTGCTGTAGTAGTTGTAATGAGGTAGTATCTGCTGTAGTAGTTATATGCTTCATTTATGAAGACATATAATGTATTATATCTTGACATGTATCATGCAGAGGAGGGAATATATGTAGAGACATGCCTAAAACACGTTTTAATGAGCTGCCATATTTGTTTGTGCATCAAACAAAATAATTGCAAAATTTTGTTTTTATTTGTGAACTTCTACTACATTGTATTTGCTCTATTAACTGGAAATTTACTGCACATGTTGTTGTTAAGTGGTCTTATTTTTCTAAGAAACATTACATGGAAACAGTTTATATTTTTTCATCTTTTTTGTTTTATAATGTTGTTCTGGTAGTATTTTCTATAAAAATATATGAAACAAAAAACTTGTCTTATATTTAGATCGTCACCTGATGACATTATTGCCATATGTCATGGGTGTGAAAAGCAGTTATTTCAATAAACATGAATATTAAAGTGCCATGTTATAGTCATAAAGGATTTCATTACATATACTTCCATCTTAGGCTGAATTGAGTTGTTTAACAAAATGATTTCTGTCTTGACAATTTAAAACATTTGTTTATGGGATGTCTTATTCATGGAAACTTGATCAGACATTTTGTTGTAAATTGTGATCATGTCAAGCAATCATAACTGTTTCTGGACCCTTTAATTTGTTATACTTAGGTACATGTAGGTCTGACCATTGATGGCTTAGTGACTATTTGGTTTTTTTCAATCTGTTGATAGTTGGTTTTGGGATACCTAAGCATATACATATTGTGTTTTTTTTTTTGGTAAAGATGAAAATTTACCAATTTTTCTTAAAATGCAATTTTAGTTTACTTTGATTATTTTTGTAAGTCTTGTTCTCTTCAAAATGATCGCATAGCATTCATTTCACTATTTTATTTATTATTCAATTTTGATAGCATCTTCCCCCTCTGTCTCGTGCTATCAATATATTTGTCCTGAAGGGTCAGGCTTTTTGTTGTCCAGTTGATAATAGTTACTGACTGTATATTGAGATCCATTGTGACATACTTATTTGGACTTGCAGTGCTATAGCTTCCCTTGGCAAACCTGCATGTCATTCTATAGTAAATATTTAAGTTCTATTCTAAACATAATTGTTTAACACTCTTAAAGGGTTTTTTATTTCTGTTCTGCAGGCAGCTGACGAGTTAAACATTTTAAAAGGACCTGAAGATGAGTCATCAGCTGGCATAGAAACTGAGGAGTGTGGTGGTGACAAGACAGATTCGACAGGAAGTGTTGGTGACAATACAGATTCAGAAGAAAGTGGAAATGATGATAAACAGGATATAGAATTAACAGACCGAAAGGAATGCCAAATATCTCCCAATGACAAACCAGAAACAGTTAGCGAATTTATAATTATTGCTGAGAATAATGAAATAACAAAAGATCGTGATTTTAATGAACAGAGTGACAGTGAAGAGGAACTCGAGGATTTAAGCCAATCAAACAGAGAGTATAAACCATTCAGGAATGAAGAAAGTATGGAACATGTTAACACACATTTAAATACAAGACAAAGAAACTCTGACAGTATGTGCAGTAGCAAGTCGTCCGTAATGTCACATGAACTTGTCAGGGAAAAGGTTAAAAGACAGATGAAATCATCAAAACAAAAACAGCAAGCAAGAAGGATACGAAAAAGTGGTGAAGCATCATTGGTGACACGACAGAAGAGAGATACTCAGAATGACATAAAACAAAGCATGGGGGCTGTTTGGGGGTTATAATTCTGTGATGAAAATAACAATAAAAATGAATGTGAACTATCCACTATGGTTGTCTGTGATTTAGGTGATGCTTGCCACTTGGCAAATCCTTTTCTGGAATGTCAAATATATTTTAAATGTTGTTGTCTACTTAAAATGTTAAAAATTGAACATTTTTTATTTAATTTTTAGCTCACCTATTGTTATCACTTTGCGTCCGTCGGCGTCGTCGTCGGCGGCGGCGGCGGCGTCTGTAAACTTTTTACATTTTTATCTTCTTCTCTGAAACCACTTGGCCAATTGAAACCAAACTTGGCCATAATGTTCATTGGATGGACCTTTACAAAGTTTGTGTTTTTTATTTTGATTGGTAAACCAATATGGCCGCCACCTCAAGACTTAGTTTAACATAGGACCCTATGGGAAAAAAGTTAAAAGGGCTTCTTCTCTGAAACCGTTTAACCAATCAAAACAAAACTTACTAGCAATATTGTTTAGATGGTCCTCTATAAAGTTTGTGTTTTTTAGGCAATTGGAAATTCAAAATGGCCGCCACTGCAGGACTTAGTTTAACATAGAACCCTATGGGAAAAAGTTTTAAAAGGCTTCTTCTCTGAAACCGGTTAATCAATGGAAACAAAAACTTACTAGCAATATTGTTTGGATGGTCCTCTATAAAGTTAGTGTTTTTTATGGCAATTGGAAATTCAAAATGGCTGCCACCGCAGGACTTAATTTAACATAGGACCCTATGGGAAAAAGTTTGAAAGGCTTCTTTTCTGAAACCGGCCAACCAATGGAAACAAAACTTACTAGCAATATTGTTTGGATGGTCCTCTATAAAGTTAATGTTTTTTATCCCAATCTGATATTCAAAATGGCCGCCACCGCAGGACTTAGTTTAACATTGGACCCTATGGGAAAAATGTTAAAAAGGGCTTCTTCTCTGAAACCGGTTAACCAATCAAAACAAAACTTACTAGCAATATTGTTTGGATGGTCCTCTATAAAGTTTGTGTTTTTTATGGCAATTGGAAATTCAAAATGGCCGCCACTGCAGGACTTAGTTTAACATAGAACCCTATGGGAAAAAGTTTTAAAAGGCTTCTTCTCTGAAACCGGTTAATCAATGGAAACAAAAACTTACTAGCAATATTGTTTGGATGGTCCTCTATAAAGTTTATGTTTTTTATGGCATTGGAAATTCAAAATGGCTGCCACGGCAGGACTTAATTTAACATAGGACCCTATGGGAAAAAGTTTGAAAGGCTTCTTTTCTGAAACCGGCCAACCAATGGAAACAAAACTTACTAGCAATATTGTTTGGATGGTCCTCTATAAAGTTAATGTTTTTTATCGCAATCTGATATTCAAAATGGCCGCCACCGCAGGACTTAGTTTAACATTGGACCCTATGGGTAAAAGGTTAAAAAGGGCTTCTTCTCTGAAACTGGTTAACCAATCAAAACAAAACTTACTAGCAATATTGTTTGGTTGGTCCTTTATAAAGTTTATGATTTTTATGCCAACTGGAAATTCAAAATGGCCGCTACCGCAGGACTTAGTTTAACATAGGACCCTATTGGAAAAAGTTTTTAAAGGCTTCTTCTCTGAAACCGGTTAATCAATGGAAACAAAAACTTACTAGCAATATTGTTTGGATGGTCCTCTATTAAGTTTATGTTTTTTATGGCAATTGGAAATTCAAAATGGCCGCTACCGCAGGACTTAGTTTAACATACGACCCTATGGGAAAAAGTTTTTAAAGGCTTCTTCTCCGAAACCGGTTAATCAATGGAAACAAAAGCTTACTAGCAATATTGTTTGGATGGTCCTTTATAAAGTTTATGTTTTTTAAGGCAATTGGAAATTCAAAATGGCCACCTCCCCCGCAGGACTTCGTTTAACATAGGACCCTATGGGCAAATAAAAAAAATCTCTATACAACTGGTTAACCAATGAAACAAAGCTTTCTAGTAATATTATTTGGATGGTCCTATTTAAAGTTTATTGAAAATTACAGGACTTACTTTAACATCAGGGAAATGCCATCTTCATTGCCTATAAAATCAGGTGAGCGATACAGGCTCTTAAGAGCCTCTGGTTTAAATCAGTGCAGGTAAATCCAATAATCTTACCTAAGGTACAAGCTTATGACCCAAGCTAATCAAAGTAATGATATATAGACATATCACCAGACATTGTTTAATCCTTTTATTACTGTGAACGAATGCAATCAAGCATCCATCGTTATTGTCATCAGACGTAAACTTTTAACATTTTAATCTTCTTTTCCAAACTTGGCAGGAATGTATATTGGGTGGTTCTTAGCAAAGTTGAGTTTTGGGTGCTGATCTAATATTAAACATGGCTGCTATTGCAATAAATGCATTCTGATTGGCTGAATTTTTAAAAATCTTCTCATTAACCGCTTGGCAGATTGATTTGAAATATTGCAGAAATGTACCCAAGATGGTCCTCTACACATTTTTCAGTTGTTTGTGCCAATCCAAAATACAAGATAACTGCCATCGCAGGACTTAGTTTACAATAGGATCCTATGGGAAAAACATCTCAGAAGCCGTTTCACACAATTTATGAAGAAATGAAGGTTGGATAGTTATCCTTTTATTTTGATTTTTTCGAGGCAATTGCAAATTCAACATGGCTTCAAGGGCCACTGATGTTTTCTGATTGGCTGAAATTTCAAAAATTTCTTACAAACTGCTTGGCAGATTGATAATGTACCTTAGATAGTCCTTGACAAAGTTTGAATTTTTTATGCAGATCCAAAATCCAAGATGGCAACCACTGCAGAACACAGCTTAACATATGACCATAAAGCAAAACCATACAAACAGCTCTGAAACTTATCCATACAATTTAATAAAAAAATACAGAACTGAATTTGTCTCCTCACAAACTGAGGGCAAAAGGAATTGTGATTTTGTAGACATGTACCTCAGACTGTCCTACGAATTTTGAGTTTTTTGTTTCGATCCAAAATACATGATTGCTGCCAACATGGAACATCACTTAACATAGTAACCTATGAGAAAAACATCTTCTCAGAAACTGTCCTACAAATTGCTGCTGATTAGAAATTCAAAATAGCATACTAAAAACAGCATCTTCACAAAAGCTTGTAATATCAAAATTTGCAAAAAAAGTTGTGTCTCTTAAAAAGTTTTGTAAGTCAGGTGAGCGATACAAGCTGTTAAGATCTCTAGTTTCTTTCTCTGCCATTCAGCATTTCTAGAATGCATAATTAATTTTTCTACTTTTTTAGTATTTGTGGCATTGTTGGCAAAATTGAATCAAATAAGGTGTTAAAATTAACAAATTAGGTGGTGTGGAAAATCAATTAAACTGCAAAGATATTTGGTCAGAAGGTCTGGGTTTTAAATTAATTAATTCCTGATTGATTCCACATTCTTTGTTATTATGACAATGTTTAGTAATTGAAATAGTACAGATTGTGAGTTTAAGTCTCACTGCATGCAGGGTGTGCTCATCTCCAATCTTCACTGATAAGGATTGCCAGTTTTTCCTACTGAAGGTCAGGAGTTTTCAGTTCCACCCCAATAAAAACTGGACACTATTATTTAACTGGAAAATTTCTGAAAGTGGCATTGAATAACATCAAAACACGAGTTAATGGAATGGACAGTAAATTAATGCTTGATCATTAGCCATAACTCTAAATCAGATTATACACTGAAGATAAAATCTGTCAAATGTTAGATTTTTTATTTATATCATGTTTGATGTATTTGGAGGACAAATTTTTTCATCAGACTTGGTATTCCAATGGGTAATTATTGTGCTCGCTAACCTGTTTTTGTACTCCTACGAGGCAGTTCCTGGGAGGCCTGCTGAAAAAGAAAGAAATGACACTGGCCCAGATTTTTAATTTAACATTCTGCTATATTGATGATGTATCATCTCTGAGCTATGCTAAATTCATTTACTATTTTCATTAAATCTACCTTAGCAGGCTTGAAATTATATTTAGGTCGGCCTCTTACTTAAACCTTCTAAAAATAGACTTGGGGGGGGGGGAGGGGGGAAACTACAAACTAGACTCTACGATTGAACTTTCCCATTGTCAACTCCCTATTTATCTATAGCAATATTCCAGTCTCCAGTGTATGGTGTGAACATTATACATTATGCTTGATTCTGCACTCTGGATTCCGATTTTCTAGATCGTTCAATTATATTGACTACTGAAGTAAGGATATGTTGTACCTAAGTGGATGTTATCCCATCAGAAGTTCTATTGATTGTTATGGGAAATCAATCTTGCAGGTACTACCTGACATTAAGTCATAGGTAGTCTTTTGTAATCCTGGATTTGACATTTACCTAAACATGACAATAAGTAACTCAAAGGGTGTCTTAATTAGTTGCAAGCACTTCATTATCATCATTCATAGCAGCTACAATTCATCTACTCTCAATGCCTTCAAAGAGTTTAGATCCTGCAAGGAGTTTTTCACAATACTCCCTTATGTCAGGCTTTCTGTATTATAGCATGACAATGACCCCAAAAAGAAAAGATGAGCAGCTCTGTGGGTCATGCACAGGAAACTCTCAATTGCACAGTGTTTTGGTATAAAATGGAAATTCTTATTTACACCAATCTAATTAAAATTATATCTTCACTTGGCTCCCCCCTTTTTGCTATTGTCACGGCGACAATAGCAACCAGAGGCTCTTAAGAGCCTGTATCGCTCACCTGATTTTATAGGCAATGAAGATGGCATTTCCCTGATGTTAAAGTAAGTCCTGTAATTTTCAATAAACTTTAAATAGGACCATCCAAACAATATTACTAGAAAGCTTTGTTTCATTGGTTAACCAGTTGTATAGAGATTTTTTTTATTTGCCCATAGGGTCCTATGTTAAACTAAGTCCTGCGGGGGAGTTGGCCATTTTGAATTTCCAATTGCCTTAAAAAACATAAACTTTATAAAGGACCATCCAAACAATATTGCTAGTAAGTTTTTGTTTCCATTGATTAACCGGTTTCGGAGAAGAAGCCTTTAAAAACTTTTTCCCATAGGGTCGTATGTTAAACAAAGTCCTGCGGTAGCGGCCATTTTGAATTTCCAATTGCCATAAAAAACATAAACTTTATAGAGGACCATCCAAACAATATTGCTAGTAAGTTTTTGTTTCCATTGATTAACCGGTTTCAGAGAAGAAGCCTTTAAAAACTCTTTTCCATAGGGTCCTATGTTAAACTAAGTCCTGCGGTAGTGGCCATTTTGAATTTCCAGTTGGCATAAAAATCATAAACTTTATAAAGGACCACCCAAACAATATTGCTAGTAAGTTTTGTTTTGATTGGTTAACCGGTTTCAGAGAAGAAGCCCTTTTAAACATTTTTCCCATAGGGTCCAATGTTAAACTAAGTCCTGCGGTGGTGGCCATTTTGAATATCAGATTGGGATAAAAAAACATTAACTTTATAGAGGACCATCCAAACAATATTGCTAGTAAGTTTTGTTTCCATTGGTTGGCCGGTTTCAGAAAAGAAGCCTTTCAAACTTTTTCCCATAGGGTCCTATGTAAAATTAAGTCCTGCGGTGGCAGCCATTTTGAATTTCCAATTGCCATAAAAAACACAAACTTTATAGAGGACCATCCAAACAATATTGCTAGTAAGTTTTGTTTTGATTGGTTAACCGGTTTCAGAGAAGAAGCCCTTTTTAACATTTTTCCCATAGGGTCCAATGTTAAACTAAGTCCTGCGGTGGCGGCCATTTTGAATATCAGATTGGGATAAAAAACATTAACTTTATACAGGACCATCCAAACAATATTGCTAGTAAGTTTTGTTTCCATTGGTTGGCCGGTTTCAGAAAAGAAGCCTTTTAAAACTTTTTCCCATAGGGTTCTATGTTAAACTAAGTCCTGCAGTAGCGGCCATTTTGAATTTCCAATTCCCATCTAAAACACAAACTTTATAGAGGACCATCTAAACAATATTGCTAGTAAGTTTTGTTTTGATTGGTTAAACGGTTTCAGAGAAGAAGCCCTTTTTAACTTTTTTCCCATAGGGTCCTATGTTAAACTAAGTCTTGAGGTGGCGGCCATATTGGTTTACCAATCAAAATAAAAAACACAAACTTTGTAAAGGTCCATCCAATGAACATTATGGCCAAGTTTGGTTTCAATTGGCCAAGTGGTTTCAGAGAAGAAGATTAAAATGTAAAAAGTTTACAGACGCCGACGACGACGACGACGGACGCAAAGTGATAACAATAGCTCACATGACCCTTTGGGTCAGGTGAGCTAAAAAGGGGGGAGCCAAGTGAAGATATAATTTTAATTAGATTGTTATTTACACTTGCATGAAAATCTATTATTCCTTCACCCAAAAATCAGGCAGACCATAGAATTTACAAGTATGCTGAAAATAGTCGCACCAGGTTTGGCTTTAATGGAATAACAATATAGAATCTTTATAAACATTTATTATTATAAATAAATAAAATATTGTGTACATATACACAATAAGGAATTACTATATTTGAATAATGATTAAATTCTGACACCAATGAATCACTCTTCACAAGTTATGATATCATTTAAAACAATAATATATTTCTTTGGAACTTTTAAAGATTTGGAAATTTTGAATATAAATTTATTTGAAAATTTTGCTAGAGATAACCTAAATTCAAATGTTATTCATCATTTAAACTTTTCTATATACACATTTAACATAACACACTCTTATTTTGGAAAGACTTCCATTTGAACCCCAACTAAAAATGTGTTATTTCGATCGTAAAAAAGAATTTTGCACTGGTTGGCTGCCACTGGTGAACCCCAGTCATGCATAGCCAATTGGGCAAGTGTGAGCCATGTGAACTACGTGTATCTTGTGATGGTCGAATGCATTGCATATTTTTTATTGGGGGGGGGGGGGGGGGGTTCAATTGGAAGTCTTACCCTTATTTTTATAAAAACTGTTATGTTAAATAAGGTACAGACACATGTGAGTCTGATATTTTTGAAATCGTCTATAATTCCTTCAAAGTTCACAGTTAACTGAGAAATTCATTTTGATAATAATTGTCCTTACTTATATTGCACAACAGTAAATTAATTTACATTGATTATTCAAATTCTTCACCCAGTGTTTTTGAAACTTTTCAAATCTGGAGGTCATGATGACCCTCTGCAGCTGAGTTTAGGGAGTCAAATACAATTTTCAAGGGTCATATTTATTATTCAGTTTTGATGATAAAAATCTTGTATCGAACAATCATGACAATGTTGCAAACTAGAGTAAACAATATATACCACAGCCTAAAATTACATTTAGAGAAGTTGTAATTTCATTTCTGCATAAATTAATTATACCTCTTATATTACACACATATCAGGGCCCAGCACCATAAACATTTTCTTTGCTGAGAATTTTTTATTCTAAATTTCATCCAATCAAATCGATCTTTTTCCCTTGTTGTCATGGTAGTTGAGTAAATTCTAATGCTGAGCAAAATTTTTTTACTCAAGTAGGTTTTATGGCGCTGGGCCCTGGTGTATGAAAAAAACATTGTGTTTCATGTCAATATCCTAATACAATTGATTTCAATAATTGTTTATGAAAAAAGAATTTGATAGTATCATACATGTGTATCTAACCAGAATTTAAAAGAAGGCAATTATTTAGTGTGACTTCTCTGGAAACACGGCAGAGATAAGATGAAAGCTTATTATTTTCTGTTAGTTTCTTTAACATAGACAAGGTCTGTACTGTAGTGTAGAGGGTAGAGGTATTGAACAGCTGAAAATAACTAAAACTGTTGAAACTTTAATAGATATCTGAATGCAAAAAGGATAATATATTTTTGTCAAGTATATGATCATCAGTAAACCAAGGTCGTTCTAAAGCAGATTTCTGAAAGATTTTGGAACAGACGATTGCAAAAGTTTGCACTTCGTACTGTTTGATCACTACGTGCGCTAATTCGATCCTACTTCAAAAACAATCGTTTTTGTCATTCTCATTTTGGAATAAACTTATCAATTTTATCATCGCCGGTTGACTGTTTATTTGTTTAAAGTGTTGCCTTAATGAAATAAAATGTAGTGTAATTCAAAGGTAGGAAGCGTATCGTTCCATGATACAACACAAAACTTTTAGAGTTGAAGATAAAGTCCAAGGACTTCCAGAAGTAACGAACTGGTTACCGTTGAAAATAATCGTTTTCCTTAAACGGCAACACAAAGGATACCAGCTTTTACATTTTCCCAAAAAGTATGCGTACGGTAAATAACATACGCTGCCGAGACGAGTGTAAACCATTTTTGTTAGATAATTTGCTGCATCATGATGACCCTCTGGGTAATATTTTTGGGGGTCAAAAATGTTTTTTATGCATAAATTACGCACAAATTTGCGTTAACGGAAACGCTGTCAAATTCTTCACCCACCTATCAAAAAGAACATTATTAACAAGAGAATACATGTATACACATATTAATTCCATCAAAAGTAATTTGAGTTCATGCATATACAAGAAAATGTTTTTTACACAGTTAATGTCACTTATAAAAGTCCCCATATGCATAATAAACAATACACAAAAAAGAGATATTCAAAATTTGGGACTTTTGTGAACTTAAAGAATATTTTATTGTATGAAAAAACACCTTTGACAAAAAGATATAACATACAATGTTGTCCTTCGGATTTGCTCCATGTTATGTTTGGACATTGTTTAACAGCAATAAAAATCTTCAGAATTGCGTGTACATTTTAAAAAAACACCAATGTAGACACATGTTATAGTAGACACTACTAATTTTTAAACTTGGCTATCACCACAGCAAAATTTTATGTAATTAACATATAATAAATTAAATTTATAAAGTAATATGGATGATAGTAATAATCTGGAATAATTTATTTCCATTGTTATATCTATTGTTGTAATCTGTAACAGTCAAAAACAAGGCCACTATCAGTTTGTTTTCTTTGATCCACCGTCACCAGCTGTTACTTCAGTTTTCAGATCCTTTTCTGTTGTATTCTTCTGAAATAAAGTAAAATCTTGATTACAATTAAAACTTTTATGATGGCCACTTGTGAACAGTTTATTTTTAAATATTAGAACAACTTAATTTAGCTGAATACATGTTAATTCAATTATCTATGTTACCTGTTTGCTGTTAGTTTTCATTTTGTAGGAGAAACAAATACAATAATTTTTTGATTAGTTGATCAACATCCAGCAAGCAGAATTTTAGCTATATTCTGGACCAAAACAAGTTCATATACTGTAAACATTTAGTCCTGAATAGTGTAAAAAGATAAAAAGAAAGCAAATAAAGAACTGTTATTACCTCTGCAGAGTTTTGTGTCTTATCTTTTGTACTTAGTGGACACTTGCCCCCAGGACCCTGCAAACAGAAAATACATATATAAATTTTAAGAAGAATATAACACACTAACCCCCCCCCTTATTTTTTGTCCTTTAAAATCAATATCTTTTATGAGATTTTATACCTTTTTTACTTCCTTAATATATATTTCTCATAAAAAAATATTTGTAGAACTCAAATAACAATAACAGGAAAAAGTCCATATAGTAAAGTATACTAAATAAATTAAAATCGAACACAAAACACTGTTTGTGATGTGTGATGTCATAGATTTGGTACTGACCTCTACTTCTTTCGCCGAACCTCCTGGTAAATATTTCAGCATTGAAGGGCAACATCTCTCCATTATAGGTCTCAGATATCTGTGGAAAAACCACAGAAGAAATGGAATGACAATACATGGTACACAAACCATTTTTGCGACTTGTGATGTGTTTTCACGGGAAACGAAAATTGTAAGCGGAAAATCGACACTGAAATAACTGAAAATTCCGGATTTATAAGATAACAGTGTAAACTAAACAGGAACCTATAATAAATCAACTAATATACTAGTCCCAGAACTAAAGAACTAAAATTTTCCAAGTGCCTGGGGTGATTATATATGTGTTAATTTTGCCGTGAATAACATTGAAAATTGACGTAAATTATTTCTGTTTAAAGATTTATATCTGAAGAAGACCATCAGTTGGTCGAAAATGTTTTCTTATTTATTTATAAAATAATCCAATTTATCCAATACAATAATTGGAATGTTAATGTGAACTTAATTAATTAATTAATTTATTTATTTTATTGTATTTGAAGATTTGCCGGCATCAATTGGTGATTTGATGGTCGGAAATTAAGTTTATTGGCGACGCGTAAACTTTTTAAACACTTAGACCTGAGATTTTTTAAATAATACTTATAAACCAGCAGATTTCATTTCTCTGTAGATACAGATGACTTAACTGGTGTTAAAACAATAAACTTTCTAATGTTTAACGAGCGCTGACCAGGTGATAAATTCTTATACAGTTGTTACATAACCTATTTTATTTATTCCATTATAGTACAACCAACTGTGTACATCTGTTACAGGGGCGGATGCACCCTCAAATGTAAAGGGGGGGGGTCCAAATTTGTCATGATGCCGACCTCGCAGAGGTCGTATTACGGCAGGGGGCTTAAGGCCCCTTGAAGCTCTGAACGAAATGGTATAAAATCCTGCATTCTGACGATTTCCTGACACCTAAAACATGTCCGTTAAAATGTCATTTTGTTATGCTAAAACAAAAAAAGAAAGTAGGGGTCCAGACCCCATGCTTGTCAAAACGAAAGGGGGGGTCCGGACCCCCTGGACCCCCCTCTGGATCCGCCACTGTGTTAACGGCCATCCTCCCAAGTCAGAGGTTCTGAGCCCGCGTTCGCTCCATCATCACGTGATGATGGAGCGAACGCGGACTCAGAACCCCTGACTTGGGAAGATGTTAACGGCTGAAACAGATATATATATATATACAATATTAGTACATGGTCAGAAAATATACAGTTTATTTGTACGAACCTTATAAACAGGTAGAAATGCGAGGCTCTGCCGAGCATTTCTCACCTGTTTTGCGGCGAGTACAAATAAACGTTATATTTTCTGACTATGTACGAATATTGTTTTTATTCTGCAACCAGAAAATACATTTAATACTAATGGAAAACATGAAAAAGTGCACTTCTAGCCGATTTTTTACTTGAAATTTACGGCGCGTATTCGATTGATTGCCTGACGTCACAAACAAATATCGTATTCGACCACATGTCGTAAACCAGAACAGAATACTAAATATCGTTAGAAGTAAGGACAAGGGGACCAGGAGTGACGTCATTATTTACAAATAAAGCTTTGCTTTATTCGTAGGGTCGTATTTGTATAGTTGAAGCGGTAGTTGCAGAATAAATGTTATTTCTCTCCCTTTCATCCTGGTGGATCTCAGCAAAGCTTTCGACTGTCTACCACATGATCTCTTACTTCTCAAACTTAGTAACTATGGAATAAAGGGTCCATCTCTAAATTTAATAAAAAAAAATACCTATCAAACAGAAAACAATGTGTAAAATTAGGTCAATTATCAAGTACTATGCTAGAAATATATAAAGGTGTATCACAAGGGTCAATCCTTGGGCCAATACTTTTCAATATTTTTGTAAACGATATTTTTCTGTTTGTAAAAAAACTGTGATCTCTATAATTATGCTGACGACAACGCATTATCAAAAACGAGTACTTCATTAGAAACAGTCATTTCATCACTTGAAGAAGATAGTAGATCTCTAGTGTCATGGTTTGCTGTAAATAAAATGCAGACAAAGCCTGACAAATTCCAAGCAATAGCACTAGGCAACAAAACCCATAAACAGAACATCATTTTTGATCTAAATGGCAACAAAATCAGCTGTGATGATGAGGTAAAACTCCTAAGGATAACATTTGATTTCAAACTTGATTTTAATACACACATTTCAAATATTTGTCACAAAGCAGCGCGCCAATAAAACGTACTCAAGAGAATTGGATCCAGCCTCAGTCGCTTAGCTAAACTGACCATATATCATTCATTTATACTCCCCAATTTAAGCTACTGTCCACTCACATGGCACTTTTGCACAAAAAAAAAACACAATAAAATTGAAAAAATACAAGAACGCGCCCTCCGTTTCATATATGACGACTATACCAATGTCAACCATTTACTTGAACTATCCAAACTTCCATCATTAAAAGTCCGTAGAATGAGGACCATGGCACTAGAGACCTACAAAATCTTGAATAAATCTAGTCCAGTTCTCCTCCATGACATTGTCAAAATAAAACAGAATTCTTATAATTACAATAACATAGCGGATATTCCCCGACCTAAAACGACAAGGTATGGTAAGAAGAGTTTCAGCTATGAGGCGGCAAGGCTGTGGAACACCCTGCCAGATCAGACAAGAAGATTATCTACTTTTGGTGCCTTCAAAAATTTTATTTCGAATTGGTGTTTCTCGGAAACATATGTTACTGTAATGCCTGTAAAAGGTAATGTCCTGTCGCCACAGAGCAGAAGTCTTCAAACCTGTTTTAAATGCTTCCTTCACTTTTTTTATCGCTTATTAAAAGCTATGTTAGCTTTGTTGCATAATTTACTGCTCTGCCTGAAAATGTTTTACTTTGAACATGTATGCATGAATTTTAGTTTCTTAAACATTTTCTTGCTTTTAATGCTAAAGTTTCAACAATTTATATGTTTTATCTGCTTATATGCTTTACCATTGTGTGCTTTATTTTAGTGCTTGTACATTATGATATATTACCCCATTTGCTCTGTATATTTTACTTATACTAGCTTCTTTTAATGCGAAGTTCAACTGCTTATATTTAATGCCTCTCATAGTGTTTTAGTGCTGTCAAATTGCTTTGATTATGTCTGATGTTGTGTGTATTTGAAATGTATGTTGAGTATGTCTCTCTTGATGTTATATGTGTGCTGCTTTTATTAATTTAATAATATGTATTGTTTTTGTTTTATAATATCAGTCGATTTAAAGGGCGTGGGCTAAAACGCGGAAATGAAAAACCGGAAACATAAAAACACATATGTTTTAGTTAATAACTTTTTAATGGGTTAACAAAGAATAAAAATTTAAAATGCCTCTGGAAGATATTTAAAAGATCTTTATGGAGATATATAGTTTAATGCAATTAGTTATTATCAAAGTACCTAAAAGTTGACCGGAAATGTTTTTTTGCTAGTTTGCATATATCAAATTTTCAGATTAGAACCCAGATATCTCCAAAATGCTTCACCCCTGAATTAACTTTAATTAGGAGAAATCTGTTAAGGTTGATGAGTTTTTGATCGACTAGAAACGTTTCCGGTCAACTTTTCTATACTTTGTCGTTGATCAATTTTTAAAAGTTATATATCATTTTGTAGCTAATGCTAAGGGAATCACGAGGCCCTATTCACATTTTGACCGGGTTGTAAGGTCGTTGAGAAATTATATTTCAAAGTTGAAAGTTCGCACTTTTACTTTTCATACCAGGTATTCTTCCTGCGAATTTTTCTATACTTTCCTTTTAGTAATATTTTATAAACTATATATCATTTTGAAGCTAAATGAATAACCTTTATCAAACACTAAGACTTTTTTGACCGGGGTGAAGCATTTTGGAGATATCTGGGTTCTAATCTGAAAATTTGATAAATGCAAACTAGCAAAAAAACATTTCCGGTCAACTTTTAGGTACTTTATTAATAATTAATCGCATTAAACTATATATCTCCATAAAGAACTTTTAAATATCTTCCAGAGGCAGTCGTAATTTTTATTCTATGTTAACCCGTTAAAAGTTATGAACAAAAATATATGTGTTTTTATGTTTCCGGTTTTTCCATTTCCGCGTTTTAGCCCAATGATTTAAAGAGCTCTTCAGAGCTCATGTTTGTCATGTTTATCTGTACATATATGTATTTGTGCCACCTTTAAATAAAATTTACTTTACTTTACTCCACCTTACGTTACTTTACGTTCAAGTGTATAGTGTCTGTAGTGCACGGTACACCCTAACTGCGAGTTTAATGTCAACAGTCGGAGATGTATTCTCCAAACTAGCGACAACCCCACTTGTATCTGTTCGGAACTGTTGGACATTTCATAGCTTTGATATAAAGAACAGAGAAAACAATAATGCCAAACACTTCCGTTCATCTTTGACATGTCAGAATGTACTGTCACTAAAGTTATCTAGAGTTTCGACAGGAGCAAACAATGTAGTATTTTTAGAATAAAACATACACCGGAAAAGTTGGCATGAGTAGAGGTTATGTTCGACCGAATAGCCGCGGTTCTCTTTTAAAAAAGGACGAAGACCAACAACATGCACAGGTTCAAAATGTCAAGAAGTCGCGGGTATACGTTTTCGGAGATGCAGACATTGAAGAAGACGAGATTGTCGAATATGAAATGTCAGAGATGCGGTCAAGAAGCAAGGCAAAGAAGCAGATGCCGAAAAAAGATGAACCATTGTTCTTTGACAGACAAATTACAGATGGTGACACCTTACAAAGTCTCTCTTTGCAGTTTGGATGCCCGGTTTGTTTTAGACAAATTTTGATTCTTTAAAAGTTTCCAAACAAATATTTATGTCATAAGATATCGAACTTTGTTTTGGCACAGTGCTAATTCTTTCATAAAAACCCTTTTGAACAAATACACACGGAGGTTTATAATAAAACAAGTTAATATGAATGTAGGCGCAGCCTTAATGCGAGCATCGCACATTGTTCATGTTGTTACTTCAGAGCCCCCTAACAGTGCCTCTACATTCCATTGATGACGTGACGTCGTATCTAATGTGTTGGTGACGTCACAAACTCAATTTCAAATACAGCGTTTCAGATTGAGAAAAATTTGTCTGGCATTTTTGTAGTAATTTAAAAAATAAACACTTTAATTTTATCGATGTCAAAATTATTTTTGTCTACTTTTAAATTATATATTTTTTCGTTCATCTACAATATTTTCTTCGGATAGCTCTGCTACCATCTGAAAATGATTTGTTCATATGGATCATGTGACTTTTTGTACACACACGCATGTAGCCGTATAGCTCGCATCTGCGATGCTCGCTATTAATCAGAACATGTATAAGCCATTCCATCAAGGGCCCAGTAATGGTACATGGTCTCTTTGGTACTTGATTCTAGTCATTTCTGTACCTGTTTTATTATCCGTACTTTGAAGTAATAGGAAGCACAGCTAGCAGCGGGCAGCGAAGCGGCCCACGAAGAGCGGTGAGCTCTACAGCAATTACGTATCATGTGATCAAAATGAAATCACATGATAAAAATCTGCTTAATGATGATATTGATTTTTTTTCGTCTGGAAGTTGATATCGTCAAAAAACTGGAACAAAGTGAATAAAGAAGCACTAAATTTAATTTCAAAGAACGACTTAAAAATAAATTTGACAACGATAAAAAGTTAATGTTATATTTAAAAATGACAACAAAAATTTCATACTATTTTTTGCAATCTCTTAATGGATCTTTAAAAACTGACAATCAAATTACATTTCATGTGACGTCACCATTACACAGAAAGATGTCACGTGACCACTGGAATTTAGAGGAACATTTAGGGTGTTCGGAAGTAACGTCAATTATGAAATGCACATTATATATTGATAATAAAAGACTATATTGTCTGTGCTCGCATTTTGGCAATGCCTACTCCATATTAAATGTTGTTATTGTCTGTATGGTCAATAAAAAAAAAAAAGAATAAGAAAATGGGTTGTGTAAATTTATAAATTTTAATATGAATGTAGGCGCAGCCTAAAATGAATGCGAGCATCGCACATTGTTCATGTTCATTACTTCAGAGCCCCCTAACATTGCCTCTACATTCCATTGATGACGTGACATTATAATGTGTTGGTGACATCACAAAACTCAATTTCAAATACAGCGTTTCAGATTGAAAAATATTTGTCTGGCATTTTTGTAGTAATTTCAAAAATAAGCACTTTAATTTTATATAGCCGTTTGTAAAAAAAAAGGCAAAAATACCCAATGCATTCAGAGTAGCCCAGGTGTTTTTTCAATGATCATATTTTGGGTCTCGTGCAATTTGGCAGATTGTGTACATTAGTGAGCTTCGCTTCATTCGCATACTAACTTATTATTTTTTGTCAACAAAAAAATAAATGTTCTTCCAGAAGACTTACCCATCATGTGCCCACAACCCACTGAAAAGACATACAATTTACTTGCATGTTTAACCACCATGTGCCAACAACCTACTGGGTATACAATTCATACTCGTAGCCAGAATTTTTCAAGAGGGGATTCGAAAATGTAAAGGGTGGTTTGATTGTTAAAATTTTTCTGACTTTAATATTGCTTAACTGATTTTCAGCTGTTTTTTTTCTATTTTTATCAAAATTTCTTGTCCAGGGGGGGGGGGGTGTTTCATCCTAACCCCTCGAACCCCGGCTGGCTACGAGTATGCAATTTACTTACAGAAGATTTACACACCATGTGCACACAACCCACTGGGTAGACAATTTACTTACAGAAGGTTAACCCGGAAAGTTCTCAACCCACTGGGTAGACAATTTACTTCCAGGTTTACCCACCATGTGCCCACAACCCACTGGGTAGAAAATTTACTTACAGAAAGTTTACCCAACCATGTGCCAACAGCCCACTGGGTAACAATTTACCGATAGAGTTTTACCCATCATGTGCCCATAATCCACCGGGTAGACAATTTTTTGTTAGAAGTTTTACCCACCATGTGCCCACAACCCGATGGGTAGACAATTTACTTACAGTTTAAACCACCATGTGCCATAACCCACTAGGTAGACAATTTACTGATAGAAGTTTTTTCCCACATGCGCCCACAACTGTCTGTGTAGACAATTACTGATGCAGGGTTTACCCACCATGTGCCCACAACCCACTGAGTAGACAATTTACTGATGGAAGTTTTACCCACCATGTGCTCACAACCCACTGAGTAGACAATTTACTGATGGAAGTTTTACCCACCATGTGCTCACAACCCACTGAGTAGACAATTTACTGATGGAAGTTTTACCCACCATGTGCCCACAACCCACTGGGTAGACAATTTACTGATGGAAGTTTTATCCACCATGTGCCCACAACCCATTGGGTAGACAATTTACTGATGGAAGTTTAAACCATAATGTGCCACAACCCACTGGGTAGACAATTTACTTACAGGTTTGACCACCATTTGCCTGAACTCACTGGGTATACAATTTACTTAAGGTTTACCCACGATGTGCCCACAACCTACTAGGTAGACAATTTACTGATAGTAGTTTTACCCACCATGTGCCCACAACCCACTGGGTAGACAATTTACTGATGGAAGTTTTACCCACCATCCATGTGCCCACAACCCATTGTGTAGAGATTTTATTTATATTTTTAACCACCATGTGCCCACAACCCACTGGGTAGACAATTTACCGATAAAGTTTTACCCACCATGTGCCCACAACCTACTAGGTAGACAATTTACTGATAGTAGTTTTACCCACATGTGCCCACAACCCATTGTGAAGACAATTTACTGATAGTAGTTTTACCCACATGTGCCCACAACCCATTGTGTAGAGAATTTATTTACATTTTTAACCACCATGTGCCCACAACCCACTGGGTAGACAATTTACTAATAGAAGTTTTACCCACCATGTGCCCAGAAGCCATTGGGTAGACAATTTACCAAAAGAGTTTTACCTACCATGTGCCCACAACCAAATAGGTAGACAATTTACTTAGTTTTACACACCATGTGCCCACAACTCACTGGTATACAATTTACTTACAGAAGGTTTACTCACCATGTGCCCACAACCCACTGGGTAGAAAATTTACTTACAGAAAGTTTACCCAACCATGTGCCAACAGCCCAATGGGTAACAATTTACCGATAGAGTTTTACCCATCATGTGCCCATAATCCATTGGGAAGACAATTTTTTGTTAGAAGTTTTACCCACCATGTGCCCACAACCCGATGGGTAGACAATTTACTTACAGTTTAAACCACCATGTGCCATAACTCACTAGGTAGACAATTTACTGATAGAAGTTTTTTCCCACATGCGCCCACAACCGTCTGTGTAGACAATTTACTGATGCAGGGTTTACCCACCATGTGCCCACAACCCACTGAGTAGACAATTTACTGATGGAAGTTTTACCCACCATGTGCCCACAACCCACTGAGTAGACAATTTACTGATGGAAGTTTTACCCACCATGTGCTCACAACCCACTGAGTAGACAATTTACTGATGGAAGGTTTACCCACCATCACCATGTGCCCACAACCCATTGAGTAGACAATTTAATTACAGAAGGTTTGACCACCATGTGCCTACAACCCACTGGGTAGACAATTTACTTAAGGTTTACCCACCATGTGCCCACAACCCACTGGGTAGACTATTTTCTGTTAGAAGTTTTAACCATCATGTGCCCACAACCCACTGGGTAGACTATTTTCTGTTAGAAGTTTTAACCATCATGTGCCCTCAACCCATTGGTAGACAATTTACTAACAGAAGGTTTACCCACCATGTGTCCACAACCCACTGGGTAGACAATTTACTGATGGAAGGTTTACCCACCATCACCATGTGCCCACAACCCATTGAGTAGACAATTTAATTACAGAAGGTTTGACCACCATGTGCCTACAACCCACTGGGTAGACAATTTACTTAAGGTTTACCCACCATGTGCCCACAACCCACTGGGTAGACTATTTTCTGTTAGAAGTTTTAACCATCATGTGCCCACAACCCACTGGGTAGACTATTTTCTGTTAGAAGTTTTAACCATCATGTGCCCTCAACCCATTGGTAGACAATTTACTAACAGAAGGTTTACCCACCATGTGTCCACAACCCACTGGGTAGACAATTTACTGATGGAAGGTTTACCCACCATCACCATGTGCCCACAACCCATTGAGTAGACAATTTAATTACAGAAGGTTTGACCACCATGTGCCTACAACCCACTGGGTAGA
Source organism: Limnoperna fortunei (assembly GCA_944474755.1). Classification (NCBI taxonomy): domain Eukaryota; kingdom Metazoa; phylum Mollusca; class Bivalvia; order Mytilida; family Modiolidae; genus Limnoperna; species Limnoperna fortunei. Next base: position 26,464,515 of record OX104116.1, read on the forward strand.
CAATTTACTTAAGGTTTACCCACCATGTGCCCACAACCCACTGGGTAGACTATTTTCTGTTAGAAGTTTTAACCATCATGTGCCCACAACCCACTGGGTAGACTATTTTCTGTTAGAAGTTTTAACCATCATGTGCCCTCAACCCATTGGTAGACAATTTACTAACAGAAGGTTTACCCACCATGTGTCCACAACCCACTGGGTAGACAATTTATTTACATGTTTACCCACCAAGTGCCCACAAGCCACTGGGTAGACAATTAACTTACAGAAGTTTTACCCAACATTTGCCAAGCGGTGTAACGCCAAGACATTTTTGTTTTCAGTAGATTTCAACAGTTTTTAAGTTTTAATTTTATAATTTATAGGTGGCTGAACTAAAGAGGGTGAACAATTTCATATCAGACCAGGACTTCTACAGCCGTTGTTCAATTAAAATACCAATTAAGCGCTACTCCTTTTTGACTGAGTTGATTGATCAGAAGAAAGACCAAGAAACACCAAACAAGGTTAAAAATGGAATGACAATAATTGATGAAATAGAAGAGGAACTTGGTCATAGAAGCTTAAGTGAAACTGACAATGAATCCTTGCACGACTTTAGTGACCCAGAAACTCAGAGACAGGTCATTAGAACTATAAGCATAAATGAAACATTTCGAAGTCAATCTAGGGAGGCCAAGGAATTCTTAAAGAATATGGACAAAGATTTATCAGAAATAAGAAAAACCAGGAGGGAGCGTAATTCTCTTGATGAGGTTGTATCTTTATTAACTAGTCGTACAATTCATCCGTTTTCAAGACCACAGAAGATTAATTGGATGGATTGTGGGATCAGCTTACGATGGATTATTATAGTAGTTATATGTATAGCCATATTGGCACCGTCGATATTTATATTGCTGTATTTTACAATGAAAGATAAATCTTGATAGTTTTTTTGATGGTATTATAGAGATTTATTTTAAATATACAAAACAGATTCATTTGGAATGGTTGATTATGTGAACAAAATTTTGTTCATATATTGTTTATTTGTAGTCTAATTCTTTGCTTTCCTTGTTTAAATTCACTGTATTATTTGAGTATTTGATATCTTTAAGTGTTTATTAACCAGTATTTACAACATGGATCTAGGGAACAAGGCCAATACAGAAAAAAAATGTTTAATAATATACAGATATTGATAAACAGAGCAAGTAGAGAACAAACAGGAATGTCACTTCCAGTAATCAGTATATAAATATTTATTTTAAAAGCTTGCACAGTTGCCAGTTTTATAAAAAAATTCTAATAAGAAAAAATGTGTAAATGTAATTTCCCCAGTTGGTTGGAAGGAAAGCCATATTGGCATCGTGGCTGGCCAATACAGCTAAAACAGTTTTCTTGGACACAATACAAATTACTATTAAAGCAATAATTTGATAATAAATAAACCCAGCTATTGTCATGTTTTGATGGTCTCAGACCATAGTCACAATGTTTGTCTTGACACAGTACAGAACATATTTGTTGTAGGAGTTTGTGTTACCTTTTTTTTTAGATTTGTCTGTTCATTGCTTTTGTTTAATCCATTGATTAACTTGTAATTTGTATTCTGCTTACATTCCCAGTTTTATTGGGTTTGTGTTCTTCATCATTAGTCTTGATAATTGGTGCTTGTCTTTTCTGTTTATCATCAGGTCATTTTGGTAGTCCTCTGTTGATATTATATGATGGTTTCTTGATATTTTTTTAGCTTTGGGAGACCTACTGCATTCTTTACAAAAACCTTTATTCCTTACAGTTGATAGCAGATTTAGTAACCTGTTCATAACAACATGTTTTGCATATTGACTCAACAGATTCAACCATAGGTAAACTTGTCATGTTTTGTCATAATGTTTATTGGTTTGTCTTTTACGTAGAGTATGTTTATTTTAATCAGAAATTCAAAATTGCCATATTATTGAGTTTGAAATGTGTAAATAGTCCAGTCCAATAATTAACTAAGTCAACAAAAATTACTAAATTCATTGAAAAAAATACCTTATAAGTGGGTTTTTTAGTGGTGATTAAATTTTCGCTATATTCGTGGCAAAAGTTGGAACACTAAAAATAAAAATGTGTGAAATATTAAGATAAATGATAGAGATATTCATTATGATTACAAACCACGAAAATTACATTACGCCAAAATAAACTCACACAGTTTTTTAACAAAAACGCTAAATTTTCCCCATGTGAAAAAAACACCACTTATACGGTAAAAGAAATGACAATAACAGGGGATAAACAACTGTCTTTGAATAGTAATTGCCATGGATTGGATGGTTTTTGTTTTTATAAAAATGTGCATCACCACAGGATCTAATTTACTATGCAGAAAATTCCATCTTTATTTTCTTTATAAATAAGTTTTTCACATCTCTTGGTCCTTAAATCTGTTATTGTCCTTAAGATCACATTTCAAGGACCTGTTATAGAAAATATTTTTTATATAAATCTTGTCAAATCTCAACTTTTTCTAAACAATTTAGTTTCGAACCTGTCCATGTTGTGTCTGCTTTCCAGAAGTTAACCTATTCTTGCCGTACTGACAATAACAGTTTTAATTGGTTTTAAGAACCTGAGATATGAAAACAATATTGTACATGAAAAATAACATTTAATTGTAAATCTAAATCATATGTATATATTCATAGTTTTTTATCTGATATTACTGTATGTTATTTCCATTTAACTTGATGGTGATATACAATATACAGATCTAGTAATTCAATTTATGTGTACAAACAACATTCTCACATATTTATGTTCTTAATTAGACATTTGATTCCTGTTCGTTTGTGATACTGTTAATTTAGAAATTTGTTTTAATTTTGGATTTCTATCAAAGTAATAACCAATTGCAAATTGATTTGAATAACAATGACCTGAAGGGTAATAATTATATGATGGCAGTTATTAAAATACATGTGGTAATGTCATTTTCCAAAACAATGTCGCAATAAAAACGCAAGCAAAAATTTCCGAATTTACAGTAGACTAAATATACCATTATTATATTTATATATTGGTTGGGAACAGAGTACTGTATATGTCTACTTGTTGAAATGGAAATCTGTAATTGTAATTAATTTCATGTGTATCTTGACACTTTCATGGCCGACTTTGAAGTTGTTCCTTTTAAAAAGGATATACTGTTCACTTTAAATTGTTTGCACTTATTCAATTATATTTTGTCATAAAAGAACTAAAAAAAAAAAATAACAAAAATATAACCATGGCAAAGTGTATAGAAATAGAATTGTACATGCTTTAAGCTTGCTTGTATATATTGACAAATATGGATAAATTATCTTTTTTAAAAACTTAACACAATTTTAGATGTGATGATGCAAGTTATCATAAACAATCCGAACAAACAACGAAAAACAAAATAATTTTGGCCAAATGAGAAAACAATGAAAACAGTTGGCATTGTTTATTAGAAGCAAGCCGTTTAATTTAGTCATGAGCACTAGTGAAGCTTTAAAGTTAAGGATGCAATAGGGCAAAATTATATGATTCTATCTTTGTTCAGACAATGAAAAACTAATGAAAGATGGTATAACATGTTAAGACAATGAAACATGACTATCTATAGATGTTATTTTATTGTTACCAATAATTTTTCATATGTTATCAAAAAATGAATTTTTCCTAACAAAGGTCCATGTCTGAACCATGGTCATTTTGCTCTACTAGACTATGGAATCACAGCCTTGCATATATTATTGTGATTCTGTTTTGTTACTGTAAGAAACCAAAGGATCTGTAGATTGTTAAAAGATTGATTCTGTTGAAAACGAAGTACATGTACTTTGTGTCTGTCTAGTTTATGATGTGTAAACTAAATATCAATTATTATTCATTGCATTTTATTAATATTTTAAATGCAACTTTTCCTGAAAATTATACAGTCTATTTTGCAGGACAAAATAAAAAAAAATAGAGATCTTTTTTTTTTTTTAAATTTGCAGCAGATCAATTAACGTAATACATTTAATTGTGTAAAGTCAGCAGAAATCTGATAGTTTACTGGTTTATAGGAATATGCTGAAAATCTTGAAGAAACAAGTATACTGAAACTCCACCTCATTAGTTCTTAATATAAAATATGATACTGGATCAATTTGTCTATAGCAGCTTATGGTATGAATAGTTTCTCTTTGAAGTCAAAGATTTCGAAATCTGTGTGTAATTCCAGGGTATGTCGGAATTGTTGTGAAGTTAATGTAGTATTGGTCTGTCATTATTATTGCTGATAGACAATAGACATGAAGTTTATAGGTTCATTGGGTTTTGGTTGAATATTTTACCATAATGGTCATCAATATTCATTAATGGCTGGTAATTGATGACTTGTTAATGGCCTCTACCATTTCACTGATTTTACTATCATCAGTTGAGTTGCAGATTGTTCTTGTATCTTATCATAGTTACAGGGCATTGTCCTGCTTGATCTGTAGATTTTTGTTGGCTTCCATGAATAATCCTAGTTTTTTCAACCAACAAAAAGCTCACATTAGAACTGTTCTCATTCCATATAGTTGACTAACATATATACTTTTTTATAAATGCTAATTTTAAGCGAATGATTGCCTCCTTCCTGAAAACCTTAGATCACATGTATGGTGCATTTTTATTTCTTTTTTTTTTTAAGATTATGCTTTCATTTTTTCAGCATTTAGTAGTTTTTTAACCATTGTTCCCCATTGTGTATAGTCATTATAGAAAAGGGAGTTAAACTAGAGGCTCCCAGGAGCCTGTATCGCTCAACTGAAACTGAAATTTCTTCCTTTTTATCTAGTTTTTTATTTCCTATAAGGAATTGTCTAACATTTAATGCAAAAGTGCATTAATTTTGAAGTTTTAAGGGGAATAACTCCTATAAAGAGTTGTCGTCCAACACACATGAACCAGAAATAATTTTTGCAAATCTTGAAAAGCTGAATAATTTTGAATGGAAAAGACTTTCTCAAGCTCTTACAGTTTTCAAGATATTGAGGAAAAATGGGGGAATTTTGGGGAAATAACTTCTCTAAAGCACCATCACCTCATTTGATAATATTGTACAGTTTTTGATGCTGAGGATGGGGGCACACTTCAGATTTCCTGTATCTGTTATACTTTTAAACTATAAGCCAGAATCTATCTTGACCCCCCCCCCCCTCTACCCCAGTTCTATTTTAAGCCAAAAGCCACATTGGTGGTCAGCTGTCATGATTTGCACAATTTTGGTAGAGGATGCCCTAAAGATGAGGTGTGCAAATTTTTAAATCAATCCCTTCATTGGTTTAAGAGGAGAAAAATTTTTTTTTTAATTTAAATTGATTAAAAACAAGTTAAAGAGGAATAACTCCTAAACAGTTCATCAGATAATCTAAGTAATTTTTTATAGCTCTCATAGAGCTGAACAATTAAGCAATGCTACTGTTTTCTCTAGTTCTAATATTTCAACATTTTTAGGAAAAAATGGAAAAAAATGATCAATTTTTTATGATTAATGGGCAATAACTCATACAAGGGGTCATACAACTTCAACTCAATGAAGAATTTAGTAGAGCTTTTGATGCTAAAGAAGGAACGTCTCTTTGGTTTTTCTGTATCTGTTATACTTTTTGAACTATAAGCCAATAACTGTATTTTGACCCCCCTCCCCCCTAAGTTGCAAAGTCTTACAGAAGTTGCAAAGCAAACCTTTCAGTGGTTTCAGAGGAGAAGATTTTTTTTAAAATCAATCAAATTGATTAAAAAAAACAGTTAAAGGGGAATAACTCCTTAATGGTTCATCAGACAATCTTGACCCTGCAGTCACTTTAGTAGCTCTCATAGAGCTGAACAATTTAGCAATGCTATCTTTTTCTCTAGTTCTAATAATTTTCAAGATTTTAAGGACAAACTGGCAATAACTCCTACAATCAGACGTGTTTTCCTGTATCTGTTATACATTTTGAACTGTAAGGAAAAAACTGTATTTTGACCCCCCAGTTCGTTTTTAGCTGTGGCGGCCATGATAACTGGACTGCAGCCATGGTTTGTGCAAAGTTGATAGAGGATGATGATAAGTGCAAAGTTTCAAAGCAAGAAGAGAAGATTTTAAAGAAAAGTTAACGACGATGACGTTGACTGACGACAACAGACACTGAGTGATGGCAATAGCTCACCTGACCTTCAGGCTGCTAAAAAGGCCAGTGTTGTGTTGAATAAATAATTATTGTATCCCTATTTTGCAGTACTGAGTACTTTTCTATGATCTTTATATGCAGTATTGTTAATTTCACACAAATAACGTGAGATGGGCCCATCTCACCTCACTGCCAAAACATCGTTCACAATGTTACACTTAAATGATAAACAGATTTACATTTTATGAAACTTGATGCATGTTCTCATCTCGGGGCTGGCATACTTTTATGAGATCTGGACCAGAAATCCATCTCGCTTCAGAAAAACATAAATAATCTATATAGTATATGTAATCATTGAATTTCTTGTTGGATGATTGTACGCTTTGTTCTGTAATTTGGAGTTATTAATATAGGTGTTTAAATGGTCATATTTATGGCGGGGTGCATGACAATTTTCAGAGAAGATCTTCAGCCAATCAATAATTGGTCCATAGCATGTCTGAATTCTGCATGAATAAACCTTGCAGAGAATCATCTATAAAATCATCTATCTTCATTTGGAGCCTGGGGCTAAGTGGTCTCTATATAAGGTCTTGCCATCCACTTTTGATGTGTATCAACAAACTCAACATCTAGGTTATGAGTTTGAGCCTGACTTCAGGCAAGTGTGTGTGTGTGTGTGTGATACCAGCCTCAATTGACAACGATTACCATACTCCTGTCGAAGGATGTGGCTTTTCAGCTTTCTCACGCAATATAAAATACACCCAATTATAACAGCTGAAAAATTGCAACATATGTCATATGCAAGAAAACAGAGAAATACAATTCAAAGTGCCTTGTATTTAAATTTCAATACATCTGAAACTAGTATTGTCTCTCTAGCAGCCATTTCTAGTCTGAACAGCACAAAATGTGGACATTTTGTAGAGGAGCACCCATTTTTCCTTAAAAGTTCACTTTATTGGCCAAACTGTTTAACAGAAGGTTTTTTTGTTTGTTTGAATGGTGTTTTAACGCCACTTTCAGCAATTTTTCAGCTATTTCATGGCGTCCAGTTTTTATTGGGGAGGAAGCCGGAGTACCCGGAGAGAACCCCCGACCTGCGGTAGGAAAACTGGCAATCCTTGTCAATTAAGATTGGAGTCGAGTACACCCTGCCTGCAGTGAGAATCGAACCCGCAATCTCAGAGTTGACAGACCACGTGATCAATAGTAGACGAACTACCTTGACCACTCGGCCACCGAGGCCCCGTTTAACAGAAGAAGATTAAAAAGTTAACAGATGAAAAGTGCTGGTAATAACACAGTTGGGTGAAGATTTTAAAGCTGCTGCCAAAAATAGCCTTAATGCTGTCTTGTTGTTCTTGTTGAATTGAATGAGGTAAAAGGTATCTAAACTAAATAAACATTTAAAGAAAATGGTTGTTGTGTACCAAAGAATAAAAGAAGAAAAAAGGGACAAAAACCTCTAAGCTATACAGCAATCGTTATTAACTAGATAATCATCATATCAGTGAGATGGTACCCATCTATATGGGCCCCGCCATTGAGGTAAAAGTCAAAGGTCATCAATCATGGTATGCGACACATTGCCTTGATATTATCTACCCACATTCCAAATATCAAACGTCAACCTCAAAAGATAAAAAAACTTACAGCCCTGACATGAATTTGTCATTCAGAAAGCAATAATGTGACCTTAAGGTCAAAGTTCATGGTCAAAACAAAGTATATAAATAGTTTCTCAGATTTTCTTTAATCTTTATATGCATGTACATGTACATTTTTACTAATTTTCTGCAAAGCAGAAAAATAGATCATGATCACAACTATGTTTTATGCACATTCTCTTGATTTAAAGTCAGATAATGGTTCAATTTTCTAAAAACTGTTACAATATTTCTGTATTACTTTACACAACAGCACGAGACTAGGTAGGTCTGGAGTACCTAAAGACTGAATACTACAGTTCTGGAAAGTTCAATAAATAGGACCATCTCCATCATCGTCATCATCATCATCTCCATATGTCTCACCATTATCAAAGTATGTCAAAATGTAGTCTGTTTCCTGTAATTATAACAGAAAAAGGTAATAACAAAATACCAAACACTAAGGAAACTGTCCAAAAAGACTCCACAAATCATTCCCAGAAATCAGCAAACTTTAGAACTAACAACCAAAATATAGCAATTACAACCTAAAGAATAACACTTTAAAACAAATACATAAAAAAACGAACAAAAAGAACTAGTTTTTCACAGGTTTCTATAAGAGAGTGAGAGTATGTTGTTTTAAGTCAATTGAACAAATTTTTTCAGTTATATCTTGGCAGGGACTAGACCTTTGTCAAGTCCACGTGTTAAAATTTGTGCTTGGTACTAGACACACTGGGATTAGTGTTCACAGTCAGACATGTCTGCATACTCCAGCATGTTATTGGTACTAAGAGACAACCAGTCATCTTTAGCTTAACCAGACACTGGGATAGACCCCATGATCTCCAGTAAAGGAGGGTGGAAAACGGAAAAATGGAAGGATCGAGTGTAATTATCAGATTTTTAAAACTTACCTCTTCTTCTTCAACATCATCAACAACATCTTCTTGATCTTCTTCTGTCTTTTTTTCAGACTTTTCTTCCTCGTCTTCGTCTTCCTCACCTTCTTCCTCTGACAAAGCTGCTTCTTTCTTTTCAAGTTTCTGTTCAAAGATAGATAAATAAAACATAAATGTCACCTCTAAGATTACTTTAAAATTGCATAATGCTGGTATTCAGAAAACCATTAAAAGTTAAGTAAGACTGGTCAAATTATTAATAAGGGCCTGGGTGGAGGAGTGGTTAAGGTAGTTTGTCTACTATTGATCATGTGTTCTGTCAACTCTGAGATTGCTGGTTTGAGTCTCTGTGGGCAGGTTGTACTCGACTCCAATCTTAATTGACAAGGATTGCCAGTTTTCCTGCTGCAGGTCGGGGGTTTTCTTCAGTACTCCAGCTTCCTCCCCCAATAAAAACTGGACGCCATGAAATAGCTGAAAAACTGCTGAATGTGGTGTTAAACATCAAACAAGCAAACAAATTATTAAAAAGAGTTCTGTCCAAAAAGCACTGAATTTGACCTCACATTTCTACATGTTTTGCAGTGACTACAAATAACTATATATTTCCAGACAACATATGAATATTGCATATATACATGTATTTATTGTCTGTTTGTTTGTTTTAATGGTGTTTTAATGCCACTTTCAGCAATTTATAGCTATATCATGGCGTCCAGTTTTTATTGGGGGTGGAAGCCTGAGTACCTGGAGAGAACCCCGACCTGCAGTAGGAAAACTGGCAATCTTTGTCAATTAAGATGCGTATATATTTAAACATAAATGTGTCCACAACATAGCAAAATGTAAGAACATGTATATATGTACATAGGGAATAGCAAAATCTTTATCCCATGGTGTGTAATACCAAGGGATTATATTGGTCCAAAGTGGGTAAGGGTAGGATACAGAATTGTGATACATGGGAAGGAGTATGACACAGGGGTGCAATTGAAGGTATGGAACCAGAATCACAAATGTATATTCAAAATTCTAGTATCTAAGTCCAAATCGAAATATATGATATTATTCTATAAATCTTTGCCCTTTTCAATATTATCTAATGATCGTGATAACCTTACAACTTCAGCCTAAAAGCTGTTATCAGGCATGGGATAATACTAGGCCCAATATGGATACACTGTATTAAAATCGTCAATGATAAAAAACACACATTTATGTCATCCTCCGAAGTACAGATAACTCATTCAGATTCATATGGGTCAGGAGAACTTCAAATAAATTTATTTAGATAATTTATTAAATGAATTTTTGTAGCTGATTGTACAATTCCCATTTTTGGACTATTTTAGGTGTGCCTTTGTGTTCCTTGGGTACCCATCAGGGATTCTATATTGGAGAATTTTTTTACTGACATGACACCCTGAAAATTTAATGTAATATAAATTATGCTAATTTTGAAAGGGTTTCTCATGATGATCACTGCTCAACAAAACTTAGTGCATTAGTGAGAGCAAAAATGTTAACATTTTCATCTATGATCTACCAATTAAGATACAGTTGTCAGGTGAACACAAAGACTCTCAAAAGGCATATTAACATGTAATCAAGCCTTGCAGGGGGAGGGGGCAAATACACTAAAGCTTTTACCAGACAAGTAAACATGAGAAACAAAGGTATGATACACGAATATACTTTACCATGAATATGTAAAAATACACATGAACATACACTGAATAAGAAAACAATATATGTGTTGGTAAAGTTAAATATACAGTCAATGTAGCTCAATATTGCACTATTTTCTACACCATTTATTGGAATTGTGTACCTCTAAGGCTTTAGTAATGTCTTTCTCAACTGGTTTCAGTTTCTTCCTTGGAGGGATGTTTGGTTTTATAGCAGCTATCTTTCTGACTTTCTTCTCTTTTGGTTTTAATTCTTCTGGAAACAATCTCCAGTCTACAAACAAAGTTATGTTCCCATTTCTTTTAAAAATCACAATAACTTTAACAGATAATCTATGTAATTTGACTGACATGTTCTTCTGATTGTCAATGGATTCAAAATCTGTTAAATAAATGACAGAAAGTTGTGATGTTTTTTCTGTTACCACATGGGATATTTAAACATCCATTACTTTACTTGTAATGCCAAGTCTTAAGATACATACATGTCATAACCCTGTTCTGTTTATGTAACAGATACAATTTTTGCTTGGCAGGTGGGATCATCAAAGGAGAATTTGTTTTCCTGTGATGGCAGCCACCTTATAGTAACAACCAATTTATTCAGAAATAATCTTGAACAAAATTCCAGCCATTGACATGAACAAAGGACAGTCCTGAATAAGACAAAGAGTCAATACAAAATTTTGGAGAATTTCTCCACACAAATGTTTCTTATACTTCAAGTATTATATTACATTTAAATAATGTTAAAAAATACAGAAATAAATAAAATATATAGCACTAATGACAATAAATGACCCACAAACGAGATCATTTGTATTTGCACTACCTGATTTTCAATGTCAACCATTACACCATACCTGGGGTCCAGTGTCATCCGTCATATCCTACCTGGGTGACTGCAATCCTTCTAGGATTCCAGTGTCACCCTTTACATCATAACTTGGTGTCATCATTTACACCCTGTATAAGTGACACTGTTGTCCTTTATACCCTAGCTGGGTTCCACTGTCACCCTGTGTACCCTACCTGGGTTCACTGTCATCATGTATACCCTACCTGGGTTATATTGTCACCCTTTATACCCTACCTGGGTTCCACTGTCACCATTTACACCCTACCTGGGTTTCACTGTCACCCTGTGTACTCTAACTGGATTCCACTGTCACCCTTTTTACCCTACCTGGGTTCCACTGTTACCCTCTATACCCTACCTGGGTTATATTGTCACCCTTTATACCCTACCTGGGTTCCACTGTCACCATTTACACCCTACCTGGGTTTCACTGTCACCCTGTGTACTCTAACTGGATTCCATTGTCACTCTTTTTACCCTACCTGGGTTCCACTGTTACCCTCTATACCCTACCTGGGTTCCACTGTCACCTTTTATACCAAACCTGGGTTCCATTGTAACCCTTTACAGCCTACCTGGGTTCCACTGTCACCCTTTATACCATACCTGGGTTCCACTGTCATCTTTTATACCAAACCTAGGTTCAATTGTCACCCTATGCACCCTATCTGGGTTCCCCTGTCACCCTTTAAAACCTACCTGGGTTCCACTGTCACCTTTTATACCAAAACTGGGTTCCATTGTCACCCTTTATACCCTACCTGGGTTCCATTGTCACCCTTTATACCCAACCTGGATTCCACTTTCACCTTGTATACCCTACCTGGGTCACCCTTTTATATCCTACCTGGATTTCACTTTCACTTAGTATACCCTACCTGGGTTACCCTTTATACCCTACCTGGATTCCACTTTCACCTTGTATACCCTACGTGTGACACCCTTTTATACCCATCCTGGATTCCACTTTCACCTTGTACACCCTACCTGGGACACCCTTTATATCCTACCGGAGTTCCACTGTCACCCTTTATTTATACCCTACCTGGGTCCCACTGTCATCCTTTATACCCAACCTGGGTTCCACTGTCACCGTTTATAACCAACCTGGAATCCACTGTCATCCTTCATACCTTACCTGGGTTCCACTGTCACCCTTTATACCCTACCTGGATTCCACTGTCACGCTTTATACCCTACCTGGGTTCCATTGTCACCCTTTAAACCCTACCTGGCTTCCACTGTCACCCTTTATACCCTACCTGGCTTCCATTGTCCTAATGCCTCCTGTCCAGACTGATATTTGTCAGAATATCTATCAATATCTTTCCTTTTTTCATTTGACTGTATGTAGTATGGAGATTTCTTCATAAATCCAATAAACTCTTTCTTTAATGCACATATATACTCATAATCTTCCCCTTGCTTTAGAGGCACTGGCTTGAATTCTTGAGGCTAAAGTGGATATTCATATTCCATAAGGATTCAACAATGACAGCAAATAATGTTGATTGACAATTGAACTGTCCATGTCTTAGAAAGCTAATCTTATAAAAGGGGAGGCTGCTTTGTACAATTTTTTAATGAATAAATGATAAATGTAACCATTAACAATACAATGCATATTAGCCAAAAATATCTGATTGTAAAGTTTTTTATGGGAGCTAATGATAAAAACTTGTGTGAATATCATATATATAGTGCTCATTACATTTATAAAAAAATATTGATCAGTTTATGTTCATATTTTGACAACTAGAAAGACGGATTTTTTGTACCTGTTGTATTGAGTCTGGTGGTTACTTTTATGATAGCAATATAAGGAACACAACTGTAGGTTAATATGACAAGGATGGGTTGCCTTGCATAAATTTGGGGTTGTTGTCTCTCAGAAATTTACCAAAATGTTTATCATCTAAACTACTAAAATTATAGACCCCCCTTTTTTAAGCACAATTCACAAAACACAAGGAAATAATTTAATAATCAACTTTATCGATATCAACATTAAATATTTTGAATGTGCAACATCAACTGCATGTAACCTTATACATATTGAAGTTCGAACTACAGCTATAGACTTCTGTCGTGTGAAGCAAGCCAACTGTTCGTTCTTGTTTAAATTGAGCCGGCACACTTCAAGAAAACGATTGGAATCGAAGAGATTTTCACCAGACATGCCTGGTATGTCCTCCCAATTTTTTTTTCACTGTGATCAGGACTAATATGACATTAAAAAGAACTAAAGTTACGCTTTCATGGGTTACAAATTTACCTCGTAATAAATGCATTCTAATTTAATATTTCCCAGTTGGGTAGGCATAATCGATATGAAATTAAATATTTTGCATATGCAATATTAACTGCATGTTACCTTATATGGGTTAATACTGTGCTATTTCTCTGTGTTTTGTGATGTGCACTTAAAAAAGGGGGTCTATAATTTGAGAAGTATAGATATATTTGGTACTTTAAGTTTCTTATATAAGCTGCATATTTCAGGCTTTCCATATTCCAGGTGGAAAGCCTTCCTTATCATTTGTCCTGCCAGGTTTTTCCTTTCCCATTATAAAGTTCATTTTGAGAAGACATTTTGTATTAGACATTATGCTTTCACAAGTAACCATGACACACTGAACACTTTTTTCTTTATGGAACTATTACACTTGTCACAAAAGCTTGTGTGCGGATAAACTTTGAAACCGTAAAAGATATGGCAACAATATTTGTTCCAACATGCTCAGTAATGGAAAGTGACACTTTTTTCATGCACACAAAATTTTGATGACTCCTTATTTATAGGAGTTATTTTCCATTTTTAATTGCAAGTATGTTTTGTACTATTGTAACTCATGAAACCGATGTGATAAAACTTGCAGTTTCACTTTTGTCATCATTTACCTTGACCTTAAAAAAGACACAAGGTCAAAGGTCAATGTCATATTTTAATTTTTGACATTGGGTTGTGTTCAGATCTCCTTAACCATATAAAAGATATAAAACTGAAACCTTGACAAAAATGTGACAAGAACTATATTTTCCACACCGGTCAAGCAATTGAAATATTATGTCAAAATTAGAGAAATATAGGATCTTACATTGGTATGAGTGGATTATCAGATTTTTCCAATCAAGATAGTTAAATTATGAATTTTAAGTCCGAGCCTAGGAGAGATTGGAGAAATCTGATAAACAAATAAATGTAGTACTAAATGTAAGATTCTGTTTCTCTAATTTTAAAAAGTAGTAAATTTGCTAAATGAGATACAAATTCTCCCAAACTCAGTTTTACGTTCATGACTTGAATACACGGTAAATGGAAGGTGTTTTGTTTATGACGTCATGAGTTCTTATTATGACATTATTATTTTAAACCAATCAACTGCTGAGAACAACAAATTCACTAGTGACGAGAACTATATTTTCCACACTGGTCAAGCGGTTGAAATATTACTTCAAAATTAGAGAAACAACTTTTATGGTTTTATAGTATTACAGAGACAAATAAACTTTGTAAAATATCACAATATTTCGGTGTCACTTTGAGTCTGATAGATAACATTAATACATATTAATATTGATAAAGACAATTATTACAGGGAACAATGGAGGTGGCTGAAGAATTGATCCCGGAAGGACGTCTCCTCTGTTGATGCCCAATGCCTCTACATTAAAAGATACGGTTCTTCCTCTCCCCCGGCCTCTACCTGCCATAGGTTTAGGGCTGGTAAAAAGTTTTATAAGGGGGCGGCCATATTGAGTGGAGATATCATTTCTGTTTTTGTGCTCTACAGTATATAATAATTGGAATTTGTGGATCATAATTCTTGTTAAATATCTATTTTAAATCGATGAATCGAGTTTTAGAAATTTTCATTACTTATAGTGTACTATTTACAACATATGTTCATTTACTGTAACTCTAAATAAAACACAAAAGAACGCTCCCGAAATGTCCTTGACCCCAACAAACATTTTACGACAACAATCGTCTCCGCCATGAACGAATACAGATGATAGAACAGGAGTTGCATAAGGTGACTACTGACACTCGGTTTTTACATGATTAATCTCTTTTGAAATATTAATATATACGAGAAACAATTCCAAATAGTACCTTGTTTGACGATCTTATCTATATTTGTTCGTTAAAATCTCATTTGTTATATTTCCTTTTTTGCAGATAAACTGAAAATACTGTAACAATACCATGGCAGCAACTATACGTTTAAGTAACATTCCAATGCGCTGCATTGTGTTAAATTCAGTCAAAAGAATTAGTCGTGAGTATAATATTTTGTTTTAACTATTAATGCTTGCTCGTGACCATTGCTATTAGGAGAACATCAATTATCAAATAAGGACTTTTTACGAGGTCAATACGTAGTTATATGGACCGTGGAGGAAAATATTGACCTAGGACGAAGTCCGAGGTCAATATTTTTCTACAGGTCCATATAACTACGTATTGACAGAGTAAAAAGTCCTTAATTGTTATATATACATATGAATTTTTCTCTATTTATTTAAATTTAGAATAATGAGTCGGAAAAGTATATCTGGATCTATTTTTAGAAACAAGCCTTAAATATGCTTTATAAATAGTAACTTGCCTTAAATATGCTTTAAAAACAGTAACAAGCCTTAAATATGCTTTAGAAATAGAATATATACACAGAATATTTTGGGGGGACATTGTCTACACGAACCAATCAAAATTAGGACTTAACACACCATATGTAATATAATTGTATATCTTTCCATTTACACTGCATAAACCAGTTAATGTTTTGTTTGAATAAAGAATGGGACCAGTATAATTATTTTATATGTTTAAATTATACTATTGATGGTGTCTTCAACAGCTGTGAGACTGGAATAAGAACACAGAATTGAAAGACTAAGTGACTAACATGCCGAATTGTTTTGAGATCAATACCATCAAATTTATTAGTTACTATTCTTCTTCTTTGGTTTATGTCCATAACTTCATGTTACTGAAGATTACTTGAACGGGTGTCTTGCGCATGCATGACTAAAAGTAAAAATAAAAAAATACGATAATAACTAATTAAAATATTTACAAAATCAAATAATTTTGGTAGTGCTTCTATACAAAAAAAAAGAGTGATTAAAAAATGAAAATGCCAAAATATAAAGGAGAAGGATTGGATAGAGAACAGCTGTAGTAAGCTGTTCCCTAACCCTATCAACTGTTATACACTGTATGATGTTCTGTGGTAATGAATTCCATTCGACCATTGTACTATTGTGTGTGGGAAAAATGACCATTTGTATGAATCTTTTGATGTTTGTATATGTCTGCATGTTTGCTGATGATGTTGTCTTGTTCTTGTGTCTGATAGTATAAGAGGATCCGTGGGAATGGCTATTAGACAATGAACTATTTTGTAAAATATTACTAATCTTGATCTGAGGCGGCGTCAGCTAATGATGGCCACTGCAGTGTATCTATCATGTTAGACACACTGCTAGTCTATTGCATATGTAGTGAGCTGACCGCCTCTGGACCATTCAAATAATAAATTATTCTGCAACTAACAATTTGTACCCTTGACCTTCTTTCTAACGGTACTAGTATTTAGTATTCTGTTCTGGTTTACAACATGTTGTCAAATAACAATATTTGTTTGTGGTGTGAGGTTACCACTAGACTACCTGAAAATTTCAAGTCGGAAATTGGTTAAAAGTGCACTTTTTTCGTGTTTTTCAATATTTCCGGTTGCAGAATAAAAACAGTATTAATACATTGTCAGCAAATAGAAAGTTAATTTTGTACACGCCAAGAAAAAGTTGTAGGAAATGCTTGGAAGAGCCTCACATTTCTAACTGTTTCTAAGGATCTCACACAAATAAATTCTATTTTTTGTTACAATGTACCAATATTGTATGTTTATCCTGCAATGGTTAAAAACAACAATCTCGAAAATTGACTAGGGTATATCTCAGGATAAAAATACCCATTTCATTCATATTTCTTTAATAGGATAAGCCATAACCATAAGAGAAAAAAGTTTTACACAAACATACCAGGTAGCTTTTTTTTAAATGATGGCGAATTTCTGGTCAAAAGGTGTTCCAGAGGGGTGTCCTATAACCCGTTGGTCTATCATGGTGTTGTATCATTGTCTAGAATTAGTACAGAATAGATTGGAATAACTCATATTATTATTTATCCAATAGAAACAAGATGTTTTTTATGAAGTACATGTATAATATTATTAGATAATTACTTTTTAAGGATATAATTATGTTAAATGTAGTCTTACAAATCTGCTCACTTGACATGTATATGACCATGTAAGTGTCGATTACTTCTGAGGTGTCCTCCATGTTGCTTTGCTATTCTACTATCCTGGGATCGGGTACATTCGCTGTGCAATTGTGCATGCATTAAAGTTATGAAAATCAACATTCAAAGGTATTAAATATCAAGAAAACAAAGTGAAAGGTAATTTACGTAAATACAGTAACGTTCAACATTTTTAAGAATTTGACTACAATTTACGGAGTCTTACCAATTTTTCCGAGCGTACCATTAATTGGCATTATTCGTAGACTATACAGATCGGCATATTGCCAATTATCTGAATCGCAGTACACTTGTATACCGGTAATACCACCCACGACTAGCGTCTATTAGTGTTCATCTAATCATTGTCTTTCATTTAATCTGTTTTATCACTCTGGTGCTTATAATGCTTAGGTTGCTAGCTAAGGATGATTTTACAAGATACAGAAATAAGCAACAGGAAAAAGATTATCCTTCAAACAATGAAATTGCTTACAAATAATTTAATGATAAAAGCAAAAGGGCTATTTTAATGCAAATAAATGGAAAAACATAAAATATGTTATCTGTCTTAAAATCATAATAAACAGAAATTAGTCTACGTTT
Organism: Limnoperna fortunei; assembly: GCA_944474755.1. NCBI lineage: Eukaryota > Metazoa > Mollusca > Bivalvia > Mytilida > Modiolidae > Limnoperna > Limnoperna fortunei. The sequence goes on from OX104116.1 coordinate 26,482,696, forward strand.
CTTGTGTTTTCTACAGCTTGTATGTACAGATATGCTGATGACACTCACAGAAGTTTACAGGAAAATAAATATTTAGAGGTTACTCCCTTGTTCTGTCGACAGTATGTGCGAGGGTCTAGAGGAAATAATGGAAATGGGGATTCAATGAATCCAGTGTTGTGTCCTAAATGTAAAACGCCATGTAAAAAGTTACCTAATAACAACAGTAAGTCTTATTTGTTTGCCTTTCCGTATCTCTTAATTTCAGTACTTATATCAGACATATGAATGGTCACTCAGGTATATGAATGGTCACTCAGGTATTGTAAACTGACTCATTTAAATATAAACAATTACATTGTTTTCCTGAGGAAGGTACAGGGTTTTTTCCTGGTATAAATAAAAATTGAAATGCTATGATACAGCTGAAAAAATTTTAGAAAGTGGCAAACACGATTCAGACAAACTAGCAAGTAAACACGCCATATGTTAGTGAATTATACATTCTGTGTAACGGCATTGCTTAAGGTTTAAACAAACTGGGAAGACCTGCATCAAATTAATTTGGTGCTGTGATTACCCATTACAATTTTTACTCAACCTACATCTCCTCTCTTGTTTGCATTATTTCTGATGTTTGCATGCACCATGGTATTACTGTATCCATGTATCATGTGTGTGTATGTCTCAATCAGATAATGTAACAAGGTTCAAAATGAATTTGGTTGAATATTAAGTCATTAATTGCAGATGTTATTTAAATAAATTTGTTGACCATGTTGACTTACATTATTTGTCAGGGTTTGGTTATTTTTATGTTTTTAATTTTACTTTCAGAAAGGTTTATAAAGTGTGAAGAGTGTAACAATTTGTACTTTGCTAATGACTTTGATGACAAGAACAATGAAAATGATTTGTCCAAACAGAAAATTCCACCAAAACTTACACCAAAGCAGGTACTTATGGTTCCATTTTGTGGTATCATTGGACTGACAAGTCATTACATGTTTCTTGAATACCTGTGACAGAAATATAACCTATGGGTATTCCATTTAATATTTTAGCTATTTTTTATTAAAGCAATGTTTTCAAACTATGTTAAAGCAGTAAAAATTCCAGTATTTAGTAGTTAAATACTAATTCAAAACTGAACATATTCTTGCCTAGACATGACTGAGTTCTGAGGAATTATGATGCATTCTGTAGATTGTATAAACATGATAAACACAAGTTTGTCAAAGAGGCCATGACCTTTTATTTTTCATATCCGTCCTACCTAACCAACTTCACATTCCACAGTAATGATAGCAGGAGGTTTGACATGCCATAAAACCTGGTTTAACCCACCATTTTGTTTGAAATGCCTGTACCAAGTCAGTACCATTGCTGAAGTTACTATATTTTTGGTTGTTGGTTCTGGAGTTGCCGGTTTCTTGGACTTTGATTTGTAGATTGTCTGTTTTGACAGTTTCATTTGTGTTCAGTATTTTGTTATTACCTTCATTTATCAGACATAAACTGTTTATATTTCAGATTATTAGACATAAATCATATCATTTTTCAGATCCGTGCATTATTAGACAGACATGTGGTAGGACAGATAACAGCAAAGAAGGCTTTGTCTGTAGCATATTATGATCATGAGAAAAGAATTCGTCACAACTGTCCACCAATCCAACAAAAAAATGTAGAGCCTGAAAAAAGTGAAGAAATGTTTGATGCCTTTCCTGGGGTACTTAGACGGCCAGGTATTCAAATTTTTTAGAAGTACAAGAAGTGCCTTAAAGTATTTGCTATGTACAGTATATGCTTTTTTTTCTGAAACTTTAAGCATAATTTTTCCACGATAGCAAAAGTCTTCTGCATTTATTATTAATTTGATTTTCACAGTGAATAATAAATACTTTATTTTTAATCTTAATTTTTATGGAATTTGTTATCCAATGATTACCTATTTTGTGACCTTCAAGTAATGTGTTTTGAAACAGATTAATATCAATCTTATAAGATTTTTGAGATGTGACCAGTCAAAAAGGCCCAGATTTTTTTTGCCAAGTAGGTCAGCATTTAATTTTTTATCAGATTTTAAATAGGTTTTCTTTTAGTAAATTCCTTCATTGAAAACACTTTCTATAATCATGTGTCAACTAATTTAACTTTTTACAGTTTTCTGGTTAAAAGGATCAAAATTTTTTGGTTTCCGTATTGTAATAATTCATATATTTTTTGTCAGATTTTGGTGGGATTTTTTATAGCAAGTGCTCAATGAAAAAAGCCCCATGTTGAATATATATAAAAAAAATTTTTCTCAAATTTAATCAAACCCCACAATCACTAACTGTCAAATATTATTTCGATCAATGATGATTCTTAAGTTTGGAGAAGACTTTATTTACTTTGGCAGTTGTTTATACCTTGACAAAAAAGTTGCATCAGGTATAATGTTTTTGACTGGTCCATCTATCTGTTCCATCTGTCTGTCAGTCCTATCCTTGTAAGCACAACTCCTTTTAAACTACTGATCGGAATTTTATGAAACTTGGTAGGTATAAAGGATACCATATGTAATTTTACATATCGGCAGGAAATTATGATCAGATAATTTTTGTATTAGTTCTGTCCATTTGAACTTTAAAATTTCTTATAATATATGAATGAAGCAACTCATAAGCGCATCTCCTCTTAAACTACTGATCAGAATTTTATGAAACTTGGTAAAAATAAAGGACACCATGGTTGTGTTTATCAACGGAAATTATGACTATATATTTTTTATAAGATTTAGGAGTTATGCCCCTTAGAACTTAGAATGAAACAACTGTTGAGTGTTTTTCCTATTAAACTATACATATCAAAATTGTATGGAACTAAAGTATTTGTGAACATGGTGTATGTAAGCCTGCTCACTTAGGTTCTTTAATTTTTAATTTCAAATATTCTGGTAATGGTAATGGTATCACTTTATTTAAATAAATAAAATCTTCATAGGTTGTTTCTTAGATCACTGGAAACGCATTTTCTGCAGTAATTTAATGTGGCAAATTATTAGATACATATAGCTGTTCAACCACATTTTAAAATCCTAATGGTAAACCTTCAGTAAATAATCCACCAAAGTGAGAGAACGATTCTACATACAGTTGCATAATATAATTGATTATTAAACACATCTTTTGAACATTTCTTTGGTTTAATGTTTTATACAAAAACTAGTCTGTACATCGTTTTAATTAAAATACTTTAGATAAAGGTACTTAAATCTCAATGGGAAACCAGCCTATAGACACTGTGAAATCATTAAGTAGACTAATAATTCAGGGGGGTGGGGGGTCCTAGGTGGAACATTATAGTGATCACTGTTTTGTCGTTACAATTCTTGAGTTAACTCCCCTTAACATATATATATATTTCTTGTGCATTCTTTTTCATAACTAATTTTTCCTGTGAACCAGGTTTATATGAAAAATATATATGACATATTTTAAACAAAATTATCCATCACCCATTGCTTGATTAGCAGGTGAAAAAAAAATAGCGATCGAACAAGAAGAGCTAAAAGTCAAGGAACAATTACAAATCCAGATATAGACAAACATATACAATGCAAAACAAAATCTTAAAACACAAAAAAAGAAAGTGTGTAACCCGAACCTAATAAAACCCATGGACCATATTAAGTTTGTATAAAGCTGAAGAATAGATCTGTAATCAACTTTGTCTAGTAGTAGATTATGTCATGGTCAGTCTCATTTTGGGCAAACCTCCAGTCCTCGTATGATGGTTGGTAGAGAAGAAATCATGTGATGGTCAAATTTATTTTGTGCCAACCTTCACTCCTCATGTGATGTAAATGTTCTCAATCTTTCAATCTTCAGTCATGCTATCACATTTACATTGATCTTCTGTAGCGTCATACACATATCAACAAGTCTCTGTATACTCATAACACATCATCATACACAAATCAACAAGTCTCTGTATACTCATAACACATCATCATACACATATCAACAAGTATCTGTATACTCATAACACATCATTATACACATATCAACAAGTCTCTGTATACTCATTACACATCATCATACACAAATCAACAAGTCTCTGTATACTCATAACACATCATCATACACATATCAACAAGTCTCTCTATACTCATTACACATCATCATACACATATCAACAAGTCACTGTATACTCATAACACATCATCATACACATATCAACAAGTTTCTGTATACTCATAACACATCATCATACACATATCAACAAGTCTCTGTATACTCATAACACATCATCATACACATATCAACAAGTCTCTCTATACTCATAACACATCATCATACACATATCAACAAGTATCTGTATACTCATAACACATCATCATACACATATCAACAAGTTTCTGTATACTCATAACACATCATCATACACAAATCAACACGTTTCTGTATACTCATAACACATCATCATACACATATCAACAAGTCTCTGTATACTCATAACACATCATCATACACATATCAACAAGTCTCTGTATACTCATAACACATCATCATACACAAATCAACAAGTTCCTGTATACTCATAACACATCATCATACACATATCAACAAGTTTCTGTATACTCATAACACATCATCATACACATATCAACAAGTCTCTGTATACTCATAACACATCATCATACACATATCAACAAGTCTCTGTATACTCATAACACATCATCATACACAAATCAACAAGTTCCTGTATACTCATAACACATCATCATACACATATCAACAAGTTTCTGTATACTCATAACACATCATCATACACATATCAACAAGTCTCTGTATACTCATAACACATCATCATACACATATCAACAAGTTCCTGTATACTCATAACACATCATCATACACATATCAACAAGTCTCTGTATACTCATAACACATCATCATACACATATCAACAAGTCTCTGTATACTCATAACACATCATCATACACATATCAACAAGTCTCTGTATACTCATAACACATCATCATACACATATCAACAAGTCTCTGTATACTCATAACACATCATCATACACATATCAACAAGTCTCTGTATACTCATAACACATCATCATACACAAATCAACAAGTCTCTCTATACTCATTACACATCATCATACACATATCAACAAGTCTCTGTATACTCATAACACATCATCATACACAAATCAACAAGTCTCTGTATACTCATAACACATCATCATACACATATCAACAAGTCTCTGTATACTCATAACACATCATCATACACATATCAACAAGTCTCTGTATACTCATAACACATCATCATACACATATCAACAAGTCTCTCTATACTCATTACACATCATCATACACATATCAACAAGTCTCTGTATACTCATAACACATCATCATACACAAATCAACAAGTCTCTGTATACTCATAACACATCATCATACACATATCAACAATTCTCTGTATACTCATAACACATCATACACATATCAACAAGTATCTGTATACTCATAACACATCATCATACACATATCAACAAGTCTTTGTATACTCATAACACATCATCATACACATATCAACAAGTTTCTGTATACTCATAACACATCATCATACACATATCAACAAGTCTCTCTATACTCATTACACATCATCATACACATATCAACAAGTCTCTGTATACTCATAACACATCATCATACACAAATCAACAAGTCTCTGTATACTCATAACACATCATCATACACATATCAACAAGTCTCTGTATACTCATAACACATCATCATACACATATCAACAAGTCTCTGTATACTCATAACACTTCATCATACACAAATCAACAAGTCTCTGTATACTCATAACACATCATCATACACATATCAACAAGTCTCTGTATACTCATAACACATCATCATACACATATCAACAAGTCTCTGTATACTCATAACACTACATGTATATTTGATTATACATAAATGCTCATATATCTTCTTTCTATACTGTGTTTCTCTGCTTTACTATCTGTTTACAAATGAATTTAAAAATTTATATTTTTAATTATAATCACTTATGCAGAGTGAATATTAAAAAAAGATCAAGAGTACAGCAGACGACATTAAATTAAACAAATACACAGAGCTTGTTCATTGCACGAATTATATCTTGATGCCTTTCGGCAAGAATAATAATAATTTCATTATTCACGAAGCATGATTGATTATCCTGTTATTACATTGACAAATACATGTATCTTTATGTCAGCAAAAATTACAGGAATTTTGTTTTGAATTTTCTGCTGCATCCATGCTTGCTTAAGGGATGTTGTTAGGGACATACATTGTAATGTCACTTCCAGGGAATAAATGAACTGAATTAAATGTGATTACTAGAATTTATTTAACTAGCTAGGAAATCTCTGTATTTCTTTGTTGTCAATGTAATAATATTCCTTCATTTGCAGACAAATGTGGCAACATGGTTTTGTAATACGAAGAATCATTTTCATTGTATCTACTTTCACTGTACCTTGGAATAATAATGGATCTATTTCATTTCTTGTTCTTCTTTCTAGGAAAAAAAGCTAGCAAAAAAGAAATGAGAAAGAAAGAGAAAATGATCATGGAAAATCTGAGTATGGTCAAAACTTGTCTGCAATCACTATTCCTGTCAATTACATTGGAGGCTTTTTCTTATTGTCTCTATGGCTTTAGTTCCATATTTTGTTACATGTGTACTTTTCTGGTATGTGACTGTCGGTATCCCACTGTTTGCAAATTTGTAATAAAGAGAGCAATAACTATACCTCAATATTTTATACCCCAACTATTCTTATTATTTCTCATCTTGATTTCTAAAGCTAAATTTCAAGTTAATTTCTTCTAAGCAGTCAACAGTCACAATTTTATTTTTTCTGAACTGTAAACAGTCACCATTTTATTCTTCTTAAAGAGAAACTTCGCGAAAAAATGAAAATTTGATATGTTATTCTTCAACTAAAAAGAAACACATTTGCCTCTTGATGTTTTATTATATTTTCAGTGGTTAAGTTTCTGCATGGAATTTACCGTGTAAAAAATGCACATATGGAGGTCCGCCATCTTGTCACCATCTCTTCACTAGATGGCGATACTAGACATCCAAATACCTTAAAAGTCGTCGTATGATAATAACGCGAAACGGTCAATCACAGAAGGTTGTATTATAAGACAAGGTTGTGGAAAGATTACGTTTCGTATTCCTGATCTATATATAAGCAAGAAAACCGACTTGCATGTGTAACAAGTAGTTAACTAATTTAAAGACTTCGACCTAAGACTATTTCCACCACAGCAATAACTTTAAACGGAAAGAAAGTAACAGTTTTGATAGAAAAACAAGTCCATAAATATTAATTGAATTCAAAATTATTTGTATTATATTTTCAACTTAATCAGATTAAGCAACTTATTGAACGAAACTTTTTTAAACAAAATATTTGCGAAGTTGACTATTTAAGAAATAACGATCGTTAAATGAAATATTTTTTAAGTACTCCGGTTTTCGGGCATCAAAATTTCACTTCACGTTTAGTACATTTATAATTATTATTATTGTTATTATTATAATTATTATTACTGGTAACATTTATTGTGCGTGTGCGTAACACAGTTTCCAAACTTTTACATGTTGTGTATATTTGAGTTAACGTGTAAGTTTTACGTTTCCTCAGCCTTAGCATCTTTATAAGGTATTCGAAATCTTATATACATCCTGTGTTCTGACACTTCGGTGTATTCAAATCATACCTGTCTTGGCAGGAGGGGTGTGCCTTTCTAATTTCGAATTACATGATTAACCTTTAATCTGGTTAGCGTTTGAAAAAGTCCGAATATTCATACTTCAAAGTCGGCATCAAATGATCTAATAATTGCAATAAACATCCTGTTCGTTTACCTGCTAATTCTGTTAATTACCCTTCATAAACGAGTAATGATTTACCTGTAACATTTTCACGTCCAGGTACAACTGCCGTTTCAAGACGTGCAAAATTATCCACGGAATTTTATTTTATATATAAAAATAATCATATAAATATTTTTTCATTACAATTATTATTTAGGTAAATTATATCTGAGTTAAATAAAGACAGGTTAAAATTTTGTCCAAAAATACTTTTATTAAAACAAAGAGCATTAAAACATTAAGACGTATTTGGTAATCTTATGTTGTCAGTCGGTCATTAGTCATCGCCACAGTTTATATATTCTTCAAAGAGCTAAGGCAGAAAAACATATTTTTAAACTGGATTATTTATCATATTTACTGGATAATTACATTTATCACGTCACAAACGCAGTCACATGATAAAATACTGTCAATATGGCGGCCCCCATACACAAAATTTTACCACCTTTAAACCACTCTAGACGCGTAACGGTAAAGAATACAATAAAACATCAAAAGGCATTTATATTTCTTTTTATTTGAAGAAGAACATATCAAATTTTCATTTTTTCGCGAAGTTTCCCTTTAAGTGTCAACATCATTTTTCTAAACTGTCGACAGTCATTATTTTAATTCTTCTAAACTGTCAACAGTCTCATTTTATTTCTTCTGAATTGTAAACAGTCACCATTTTATTTCTTCTAAATTGTCAACATCATTTTTGTCTCGCCTGCGACGAAAGTCGCTGGAGGCGAGACATATGTATGGGAATCCGGCGGCGGCGGCGGCGGCGGCGGCGGCGGCGTAAACACTTGACATCTTGCTTCATATCTTTGTAAGCCCAAGCCCTAGGTCCATCAAATTTGGTCCAGAGGTAGCTTGTGATGAGTACTTGCCAGTCAGTCACCTGTCACCTGACCTTGACCTCAATTTCACGGTCCAGCGACTACGTTAAAGTTTTAGGGTTACGACAGTTCCTCTGTAACTACGCATGGTAGGATGACAATATTTGGTGTATAGGTTGCTGATGACTAGTACATGACTGTCTGGTAGGTGTCACCTGACCTTGACCTCAATTTCACGGTCCAGCGACTACGTTAAAGTTTTTGGGTTACGACAGTTCCTCTGTAACTACGCATGGTAGGATGACAATATTTGGTGTATAGGTTGCTGATGACTAGTACATGACTGTCTGGTAGGTGTCACCTGACCTTGACCTCAATTTCACGGTCCAGTGACTACGTTAAAGTTTTTGGGTTACGACAGTTCCTCTGTAACTACGCATGGTAGGATGACAATATTTGGTGTATAGGTTGCTGATGACTAGTACATGACTGTCTGGTAGGTGTCACCTGACCTTGACCTCAATTTCACGGTCCAGTGACTACGTTAAAGTTTTTGGGTTACGACAGTTCCTCTGTAACTACGCATGGTAGGATGACAATATTTGGTGTATAGGTTGCTGATGACTAGTACATGACAGTCTGGTAGGTGTCACCTGACCTTGACCTCAATTTCATGGTCCAGCGACTACGTTAAAGTTTTTGGGTTACGACAGTTCCTCTGTAACTACGCATGGTAGGATGAAAATATTTGGTGTATAGGTTGCTGATGACTAGTACATGACTGTCTGGTAGGTGTCACCTGACCTTGACCTCAATTTCACGGTCCAGCGACTACGTTAAAGTTTTTGGGTTACGATAGTTCCTCTGTAACTACGCATGGTAGGACGACAATATTTGGTATATAGGTTGCTGATGAAGTACATGACTGTCTGGTAGGTTCCACCTGACCTTGACCTCAATTTCACGGTCCAGCAACTACGTTAAAATTTTTGGGTTACGGCTGTTCCCATGTAACTATGCAGGGTATGGTGACAATATTTTGTATACAGGCCACTGCTGATATTAAATGCTATTTACGTAATGCTTATGACGAAATTTATTTTCGTTACTGATGCGGAATACAGGCGAGACGTTTTTCTGTGTCCACACTTGTATTTCTTCTAAACTGTCATCAGTCACTGTTCTATTAATTCTAAACTGTCAACAGTCACTATTTTATTTGTTCTAAGCATTCAACAGTGACCATTTTATTTCCATGAACTTTATTTCTTTGAACTGTCAACAGTCACCATCGTATTTCTTCTAAAGTGTCAACAATCACTATTTCATTTGTTCTAAACTGTCATCAGTCTTCATTTTATGTCTTCTAGACTGTCAACAGTCACTTTTACATTTCTTTGCAACTGTCTATTTTGTCATTTGAGTCCAGTAAATGTTTTACTGCATCAAATATAATGCATATTCTATCACAGTTTTCTTTACAGAAACATTTGTTTTCTATCTTATTTTCTGTTTTAAACCATCAAAATATATATCTTCAGACATTGAGAACTTAAAATGTTGTACATGTATTTATATTTCAAATACAAATTGTACATCACTATAGCAGAAATGAGACGTGAATTATAAATCCAGAACTTGATGTAAAATAGAGAAAAATGTCTACGGTTGTCTGGCTACTAAATATTCTAACAATCTTGTGTTACTAGTTGCCTGTCTGGATTTCTGGTTATAGGATGTGTAATACTACAATAAGGTTACCAGTTTTTGATTGAAATGAACACACATTTCTTGTGAAATCGTTAATGTTTTGTATCATATAATATTTGACTTCTTCCTTATATTCAATTCTTTTTTAGACATGTATCCATTCCATTCTGACAAGCATGTACCCATGTTAGTGCCTTCCTCAGAGAAAGATCAATCCAGTAGGGTTATTTTTTGTGGTTACTTTTCAAAACAGTATAAGTTTTTGTTTCTTGTTAAGGGATCATCCATTACTTATCTTGAAAGGCCTTGGGATTGTATCATAATTTGATTAAGAACTGTATTTCAACATTAAATAAATTTATTAATTCTAAATGCATTATACAAACTTAATTTTGTTTTATTTTATCAATGTGAAACTGCCAATTTGGACTACAGTACGGTATTTTGCCATTAATGTGAGTTTACAATTCAATGGTTTAATATTTCTATTACACAGACTCTGTATTTACATTTTAGCTTTCTTTGATTTCTATAGAATTGTCAGTGTTTAGATCAGCAATCGACAGTCCTTTAGGAACAAGAGACTCAAAGCTTCCTTCTCAACAAGCAGATAACAAACCTAACATGTTAGAGGCCTCAAGGCAAGGGAAAGTGTTAGAAAAAAGTAATATCATCTTGTTAGGACCGACTGGATCAGGTAAGCTTCAGACATGTGCTCCAAACATTTCAAAAAGAAGTTTTTTAAGCTTTGGATTTATATTGTCAAGTTTTATTACACAATAGACTAAGATGTTAAAAACATCTGGATATGGGAGTGATTAGATAAAAAAGTTAACGATGAGCCAGCCAGATTTGAAAAGAATGGGTTAGGATATATCTTAATGAAAAATAATATAACATCAAATTTGTTAATCCATATCAGTCTGAGTCTACATATCAGAGGGCCAGTAATTGTTTTAACAATAAAGACATTTTTATATCAACATTTAACAACATTTTCTTGATCTCTGTATCCAAGTCTCTTAAAAAAATATCAACCCTATTGCTAATGTAGATGTTTAATTAAACATCCCCTGGGATGTACATTTTTAATGGAATATCAAGGTGTCCATTAAATATCTGGTTTAAATTCAATTATGATTTTGAAAGTGTCAAATTGGGCCCAGGAGAGGCCTAGAATGCAGAATTTGCATCATTTACCCGACCCCTGGCCCGGCAGTGAAACCCGGATTTTTCCTCTTTTTTTTTAACATTTTTTCATAAGTGGATAAAATCATGCCTGGTCTTTGATGGCTTCCCTCCTCCCAATAAAAACTTAACTTCATCATGTTTATGACATGACTTAAAAAAAGCTGAAAGCAACATTGAACTTCATTAAAAGAAACAAAATATTCTTACTGCCTCCAATACTGTAAATAGGAATAGGACCAAACTTTCCTAGTATCTTAATTCCAATGTGCATCAGCTATTTTGTTTCCAAAAAATTGTAATTTGAAAGAAAAAGTAGTGCAAGCAATACATGGCTTCCAATAAAGATTGGATTTACAAGGATTGCCAGTTTTCCTACCACAGGTCAAGGTATTTCTCTGGGTACTCTGTCTTCCTCCCCCAATAAAAACTGGATGCCATGATATAACTGAAAAATTGCTTTAAGTGGCATTAAACACCATCAAACAAACAAATCAATAAAGAATTATTGACTTTGTTGCATTTGCTCAGTTGTAAAATTTTCTAGCCTTCATTTATTTGGTATTTCAGGAAAAACACTTTTGGCAGAGAGTCTAGCCAGATATTTAGAAGTTCCATTTGCAATATGTGACTGTACTACTCTGACCCAAGCCGGGTATGTTGGTGAAGATATTGAATCTGTGATAGGAAGACTGCTTCAGGATGCTCAAGGAAATATACAGAAATGTGAACAGGGTCTGTTTTTGTTTAACTATGCATGTAGTTTTAGGGTATTTATTAAATCATTTGCCGTAAAATTAATATTTTAGAACTACTGTAAATGCCTGTTTAAATTCTGATTAAGCTATCAGAATGATTGTAGCCAAAATGATAAATACATTCTAATGCAGATCACATACTATTTGAAAAAATTCACACTGTTAACTAAAAAGCTATGAGATGTATTTTTGATTTTGAAGATAAGTGTACTTCATTTTTCATTATTTGTTTCATGGATACTTATTTCTACATGTTATGTTAAGGTCAGTTCAAAATTATTATCATCTACTCAAAACATTACACATTTTGTCTGTCAAAACTTGTGAGGTCAATTTAAAATTATGGATGGAAATTACACATTTTGTCCTTCTAAAACTTGTCAGGTCAGTATGGAAAATATACATTTTTTTCCTTCAAAACTTGTCAGGTCTGTTTAAGATTAAGTACAGAAAACATGACACATTCTATATGTCAAACTTATTTACTTTTGTTTAATGAACTTTTCAGGCATTGTATTTTTGGATGAAGTAGATAAGATAGGAAAAGTATCTAGTCATTCCAATCGTGAACACCGAGATGTTTCTGGAGAAGGGGTACAGCAGGGTCTGTTAAAAATGTTGGAGGGAACAAAAGTAACTGTGAATGAAAAAAATTCGAAGAAATTTCAGAGAGAAAGTGTAGTAATAGACACAACCAATATATTATTCATAGCTTCAGGAGCCTTTAATGGTATCACAAAATTCATACAAAAAAGAACATCGAAAAAGGTTAGTTTAATGAGAAATCAATCAAATCTAGAATCTCAGATACATGTTCTGTTGTTTTTAACATGAACTGACAAGTCTGATGAATGTTCCCACACAATTTCTACACATAAGTCCATGTGCATGTCTGTTTCAATGAAATAACAAGATTATGTTGCTACCACACAATGCTTTAATGGTGTTTTGTGGTGTGAGTCATTGTTTAGATGATAAAATAAAACATGATTATAAATTGTGTCCTGTCCTCTGCCCATTCTGAAAAAAGGCCACAAAGTTGTTTGTAATCATTGAAAGTTATTAATTTTCCTCCCATTTTGTGTTTGGTGCTTTTTGAAGTACTCCATCTGAATTTCTGTATCTGTTTACTGGTTTCTTTTTTAGAAAAAGGGGTTTAACTGGTAAACATTTTTCAGCATTTCAATTTTTATTCAATGTTTGGTGGAAGTTTTTTTTCAGATAACTAATCTTTGCCATAATAAGACAGAAATAGTAATATTGTCATGTAACTCCATACTTCACATTAACAAAATGAACTTTCAGGTTTCAAAAGGTCTTAACAGTCAATATTTTATATCCACCTTGAAATCAAATCTATCATTTTGTATAAGATTTTGATGGAATTTTTATCTTTGTATTCCTTTTACATTTATATAGTAACTTTGATGTCTCAAACTTAAATTGGATTAGTTTAAGCTTTCAGCAATTCTAGCAACAATTTACCGAAATCTCTGCAGTTGATCTACCCACCTGTCATTGATACGGCTTTTGTAATTACCAAGATGTTTATTGCTTACTGATCCTAATTAACTTTTTTACAGCCCTGAAAGTTCCTTTTAATATTGGGTAGCCTTCTGGCTACCAAACTAAAAAATTTACTAGACAAGTCAAAATTTTGGTAGCCAGCAAAAATATTTTTGTAGCCAAAAGGAAAATGTTATAAGCATGTGATATCCATTTTAATTTTTTGGTGTTTTCTGTATATACTTGTAGTGCTAACAACTATCCTAAAATGAAAGTGAAAACCCTGTTAACAAGGATTGTTTACTTGCCATTCTCATGGAATTTTTCGGGTATCTTTTTAAAAGGGGAGTGAAATGACAGTTTGGATGAACAAGAAAAAAATCTGATAGACGTTTGAATTTGCATTAAAATCTCCCTACTTTCAAAATGCTTAAATGACAAATAACTAAATTCTAGAAGAAAGATTTTTTTCCGGATTTTCTGGGGCCACAAAAAAAAAAGGCGACTTTTTAGTGATTTTTGTCGCCAAAACGTCAATTTAGTCCCCAGGCGACCATTTTAGTAGACTAAATTGAGGGCTGTATTAGGTTCCAGTTATTGATTATAAATAGGATTTAACTGTATTGTATATGAAGATTTGCCAGCATCAGTCGGTGATTTTATGGTCGGAAATTGAGTTTAATGGATGAAAAGTTGCTGAAAGTAGTGTTAAACCTCATTCAAAACAAAATCAGACATATAATAAGAGTTAGATCCCTATTAATTTTGGGGTCACAATGTTTAATGTCAAGGTGGTATTTATGCAAAATAGAACAACATTAATCCAGGAATTTAGTTTATAGTTTATATCTCAAGAACTTTACAAGGTTTTGGAACCAAAAATGCATATATATTTAAATATATTATAAAAATGTCTTTGTTGAGGTATTACATTAGAGTCATAAATCTTGAGTGCAGAAGGGGTTTCCCAATAACTAGAAATTACATCTGATGGGATGCAAACTATATATATATAGTAATTTATAACGAGAGGTAGTGTGGGGTATTGTATGACTCAGCTGATTTCTTTCTATTCTGCATTTGATTTTATACATAAGCTTTAGCTTAATAATATATCAATGACTTATTAAATACTTATTTATTGCAGAGTAGCTTAGGTTTCCACAGAGAAATGGATTCAAATAATGACAATTATAAATCAGAAACAATAATTAATTTGGAAAAACCTTCAGATCAGGAAAAGACACAGAAAGAAATAGAAGAACAGGATGAATTACTTAGCAAAGTAGAACATTCAGACTTGAAAGATTTTGGCATGATTCCTGAATTTGTTGGACGTTTTCCTATTGTTATTCCTTTACACAGTTTGAATTTGGACATGCTAGTTAAAATTTTACTTGAACCGGAAAAGGCACTAATTCCACAGTACCAGCTTGAATTTAGTATGGATCAGGTTTGTTATTTAATTTAGGGGATTTTATGTCATATCAGACTTGTGGGACTAGGACAGCAACAAACACAGATAGAGTTAGAATATTAACTGACCATATTGAACATAAGTTCAATTGTGTTTTATGTTTAAAAAAATAGTTTTAAGAATGATAGGATTTTATTAGGTCCTCAGTATACAATTCTTGCCTCTTTAATATTTGTAATGACTTTTGGCAGCATCTTGTACTGTGTCAGCGAACATATTTATCATCTGCTTTCTTCTATATATCCATCAATAGATTCATATAGCTGTGTAAGATTTATCAAAATATCCTGCTTTATCATTTTCAGTGTAATAACAGTAGCTGTATCCCAACATTGTGACCAGAAACAACTTGGCCAAAAGTTCTGGCTGTTGACAACTTGGCCAAAAGTTCTGGCTGTTGACAACTTGGCCAAAAGTTCTGGCTGTTGACAACTTGGCCAAAAGTTCTGGTTGTTGACAACTTGGCCAAAAGCTCTTGCTGTTGACAACTTGGCCAAAAGTTCTGGCTGTTGACAACTTGGCCAAAAGTTCTGGCTGTTGACAACTTGGCCAAAAGTTCTGGCTGTTGACAACTTGGCCAAAAGTTCTTGCTGTTGACAACTTGGCCAAAAGTTCTGGCTGTTGACAACTTGGCCGAAAGTTCTGGCTGTTGACAACTTGGCCAAAAGTTCTGGCTGTTGACAACTTGGCCAAAAGTTATTGCTGTTGACAACTTGGCCAAAAGTTCTGGCTGTTGACAACTTGGACAAAAGTTCTGGCTGTTGACAACTTGGCCAAAAGTTCTGGCTGTTGACAACTTGGCCAAAAGTTCTGGCTGTTGACATCTTTGCCAAATGTTCTGGCTGTTGACAACTTGGCCAAAAGTTCTGGCTGTTGACAACTTGGCCAAAAGTTCTGGCTGTTGACAACTTGGCCAAAAGTTCTGGCTGTTGACAACTTGGCCAAAGTTCTGGCTGTTAACAACTTTTCCAAATGTTCTGGCTGTTGACAACTTGGCCAAAAGTTCTGGCTATTGACAACTTTGCCAAAAGTTCTTGCTGTTGACAACTTGGCCAAAAGTTCTGGCTATTTACAACTTAGCCTAAGTTCTTGCTGTTGACAACTTGGCCAAAAGTTCTGGCTGTTGACAACTTTGCCAAATGTTCTGGGTGTTAGCAACTTGGCCAAAAGTTCTGGCTGTTAAACTTATCAGTGGCTCCTTATGCTATGCAATCCTTGTCCAAGAACTGCAGGCAGCTTGAAGTCCTTGAATATAACAGTATAAATGATGTTTGTTTGTAGTTTAACTCCTTTTTTTAGCTATTTTTCAGCTATATCCTGGTGTCCAGTTTTTATTGGGGGGAGGAAGCTGGAGTATCCTGAGAAAAACCCCAGACCTTCAGTAGGAAAACTGGCAATTCTTGTCCCTTAAGATTGGAGTTGAGTGCAGTGAGACTAAAACCTGCAACCTCAGTTTTTACAGAACACATGTTCAACAGTAAACCATCTTCTTATCCACTTGGCCGAGACCCCCAGTATAAATGAATGATCTAGTTGATTGAAATATCTACTGTGTCAAGTGTGCAATGCAGTTTGAAGCTACAGAGGGAACAACGTGTTTTTTATAAAAAACACTGACCCACCATGGAAGTTAATCCTTTCCTCTATCACCCACCATGGTATATCCACGCCTACTATCGTGGTTAAGAATTTTCTCAGGTAATCTTACCACGGTGGATGCATATGAGGGAGTTCAGTCTACCGTGGCATGTCGCCACAGGGGTCCGGCCATGATATCTCCGCGGTGGTAAATGACAACATAAACGTTGTCATTTAATTGATTGCGGGTTTAAACATCGTTACCCGAATGAAAAGAGAACATTTTTAAACAGTGCTTAAGAATAATTTGCACATGCATTTTATTTGTTGATGATTAATAATGATTTAATGTGCCGGTAGAATTGAAGATCGAATATTTGTTGAACCGGATGCATGTGTTATGCATTAAATATTACCCTGAACAAGTTCGGTAAATTATCCGGATTTGAATTGTCACATTACGTTTTTTAGTGTATTACAACATCTAACGAATTGTCCTGAAGTTGTACGCGAACTTTCTTTAATCAATTATAAATCCTTTTCGACAGAAAACAGGCAGTTGAGCAGCGATCTTTTACTTATTTGGTATTTAAAACCAGAGTTGTTTTAACAAACGCGAACAAAAGTTTACATCACGTATCGTTATATAAAACTCGTTAACAGGATGGGATACAACAAATAAATTACTAAAATGAAGCCAACCTGCAGCAGGAATAATAAATATGTGAAAAGTTTATAAACGAGAATCGCCACATAAAATATAGTTTAACTACGATATGGTACAGGCGCCTGTTTCACAAGGTTGAATGAAGTCTTACATACGCACAATTCTAAATACACATTTACATTGGGCAATGGTGTTTTAAACTATAACAATTAATATAACAGGTTTATATAAAAAAGTAGTGATGTGCTTCTGAGCTAGATATACCCTACGCAAAACTGACAATTTTTTAAATCGACGCAGACGTGTTATTTGTATAAAGTTCCCGTTAAAATTAACTCGCAGTTTCGGAGTTTTTGCATGACGTAGTATTTATTGGGATGAATGTTCTCGAGATCTGACCCCTTTTAGACTTGCCTTAGTTCTCTAAATACAAATACTAATTCTTAATTTTTTGTTGTATTGTGGTACATTGATCAAACAATAAAATATGCATAGTTCCTTACGTCTGTTATAACATTAGCAAAACAAATCGGAATAAAATTATTTTTTGAAGACGAAAGAACTGATTTGTCCACACTCATATTAATATAAAATAATTGCCCGAATTTACTCAACAGCATATTTGTTTATTGGTTTGTTCTTTTTTCTTCTTTATTTTTTGTTGTTGTTTTTTTTTGCACGCCGATACGAACGTCTGTTTGCGGACATAGGGTCTTGTCGTAATATAATAGAAATTATAAGAATGCTACTAAAGTCTTTTCTACAACAAAAGTTGATGATGTGTCAGGCTTTTAACACTGAAACGACTATTTTGGTTGATTCTATATCACGATTGTATTTTTTTAACACGCGTGGTTCAACACCGAATACGAATCGAGTATAAAATCATTCATGGAACGATATATTCTGCGACATTAATATTTAAAGTGATAATTTCGAAAATTTGAAAAATCAAAATGTAGCATTTTAAGTCGGTATAGATTTTAAAGTTTTTAAAACGAATTTCTTTACAAGTATCGCATTTATTGTGTATTTCTTTACAAGTCTCGTATTTATTGTGTAATGTGCTATTTTACCGCTAAAAATGTGAAGCCGCGTGTTCACCTGTTAATTATAAAATTATACAATACACAAGTTTATTTAAATGTTTGAGAGCACGTGCTTGATTAAATCAAGACTGGACAATACTTAGATAATCGATCGATTTAAGGTGTGACACAATTTACATCCGGTAAAAGTTCAAACGGTTGGAACATTAATCAGAGGCGCTGACAGGGAAATTTTGACGATAGAATAGCAAAGATTTTGACAATTTTAAGGACAAAATGCGGTGTTCTAACCTTTTAGAACACGTTAATGGAATAATTGTCAATCGAAATCAGTGACAATAAACTTTAAGGTATTCTCGTATAATGAATAGATTAGCAAGAACGCAGATTTATTTTGTTGTCAAACAAACGTATTAAAACGGCATATTTTAACACAAATCTCTCAATTAAATCGCAACATTTTAATTTTTTCACTGTGTAAGCATGAAAGGAAATTGAAAATCCACCGTGGTCAACACGGTGGGTCACGATATGTAGTGGACATAACACGATGTACCGCAGAATACCACCGTGGCGTATCGTGGTGAATTTCTGAATGAAAAAACCACGACCACGGTATATAGTGGGCAATATAAAAAACACTTTGTCACGTCTGTAGTACTGGCTTGCAAAATGTTCAATTGTTAAATTGAAATTTTCAGCCTGCAGTTATTATTGAGATTGAATCCATGGTTCTAAGTGAAAACCACACACATTACAGTGTACAGAATGTTGATTAGTTGTTGGAGTCTTTATATGATAGGTGTACATGTAGGCTAGAATGTTGGTAGTGTAATACATGTAATACTAAACATAAAAAAAAATGCCTTCACTCTATCTTCAATATCACTATAAAGATTGTATTTGAGGTCAATAAGTAGTTTCCAAATCCATGAAGAAAAATAATAAAGTTTTAATATGGCATGAGAAATTATTTGTGGTTGATTTCTAGCATGTCCATTGATGTGGCCTTATCTAACAGCAACTATAAAGTATTGGGAGCTCTGAATAAATCCAATTTTTGACAATCATGAATTTGATAGTCATAACAATTTTTTTTATTTCAGTGTAAACTAACATTTACAGAGGGCGCCCTCAGAGCAGTGGCAGAATTGGCACTTAAAAAACAAACAGGTGCTAGAGGACTTCGAAGTATTTTGGTAGGTCCCCTGTTTTTAATTACTGTTTTTGGGAACTTCATATGTCTTCTTTATTGATAGAATATTTTACATGGAACTCGCTATCAAATTTCTTGTACTACTCACACAATCAAGTAAAGTGCAACTTTGCTTATTCTGTACTGGAGTTTTTCAACTCACTTTGACCAAATTTGTAAGTCCTTAAAGTTTTTCTTAATGCACTTTGCTGGAAAAAATCTTCTGTATTCTGAAACTTAAGCGTTCTTTGTCCAACAGTATTTGCAAATGTAATTAATACTATTACTTTATTATGACCTTTTGATACCTCAATTATTGAAAACAAATTTATTATAAATCTTTGTTAGGACGATGGTAACAAAACGTGCAAAAATGATAATTTTAGGATAATTAAATAATATACACTAATAGAATGATGCATGATCATAATAGTAATTACTCTGTTCTGTATGTGTGATTACATCTAATTGAACTACTTATTTTTGTTCCCATTGAATTTATTTTAAAATAAATAAACTTCAGAAAACCTATATTGCATCCTCAATTGACAAAAATTTAAGTCTATGAGATAAATTATTTTACTGTAAATCAAAGAATTTAAAGTTCACACTGAAAAACACCATTGAGTTTAAATTACCAATATCCTATCATTTTTTTATTGACATTTCAGGATAAAGTTTTATTAGATGCCAAATATGATGTACCAGGATCTGATATCTCTCATGTGAGAATTGACGAGGACTGTGTCCGAGGTCAAGGCAAACCTCACTATGAACGATATGAAGAAGAAGAACATGAAGTGAAAGGGAAAATGAATTCTGCCGGATAAATAGCTTACCTGTTATAATATATCGTTTACCTCCTTACAATCAGCTGAATAAAGACAAATATACATTTTAACAAAGAACTCCAAAAATTTTAATATCAGGGGAAAATATGTAATTTTAGTTGCCAGGGTTTTGGTATTTTATTTATTAGAGAAATGGACATACACAACATGGTTTTTGTTCAATAACAATAAGTGACCACTGGTTTTTGCTTACACAGTAATAATATACCATATAGTAATACAATGCAATTATTTCTTAAAATATCAAAGCAATTGTACATTTCTATAATATCAGGGAAAAATACATTTTTGCAATTACAAAAACATGAAATACACTTCACTGGTTTGTATATGTATGTGAAACTTAATGTTGGTTTATATAAGAAAATATATACCATGTAAAACTAAGGTATATATAACATTTCACAGTCATTATAAAGGAATTTATTATTTACTGTTATGGTTGTAATATTCAAACTTCATGTGTTTTATAGGGTGTTTGTCTTGAAATTATTTGAGAGTTAATTTTTAAGTGTTTTAAATATAATGAAACTAAGAAAGATATACTTGAGGAACGATCTGTACCAATTCATTTTGTGGTAAGAATTATTTTTCAGTTGACGCTGTTTAAAATGAATGCTGATTTTTTATTTATTATACTTGGAGAAAAGACTTCAAATGCTTGTTTTTAACAACATAAATAATGCACATTTAATGAAGATGTTCTGTATTAATTGTTTCTTTTATTAATTTAATTGTTGTGTATTTGTGTATTAGTTTTATTTAACTGATACACTTAATTTCTCTACTGATTTAATGAAAACATGAGTTAGAACTCTATGTTATTGGTCTGAAACAAAACCTATGTACTATCAAAACAGAAATTATTTATTTAAAAAACTCTACTATTTTTATATCTGGTTAACAGCTTTTAAATGTACACACAGAACATGTGTATAATAGTTATGTATGTATGTGAGTGAGCTGTTATGTATCATAATACCTGTTGCATATTAAATGATGTTTTGTTATATAGTGCCTTGTAATATTCATCACACTGAATGGTGAAGTGGCTACACTCTGAAATCACTTCAGTTGGTACTTACCCTGATTTGTTTTTGTATCCTGTCTCCACATGACTTGTATCTTGTCTTCTTGAAATCAAGTGATTTGGTACCAACCTAGACATTTTTTGTATCCCATCTACACGTGACTTGTGTCCGATTTGGTACCAGGCTTAACCCAACAACGAATTGTTAATTTTCGTAATTCTGATTTTGATACACTGGTACACAGAGACAATTTCTGGTATTTTTCAAGTGAGCTGTTTAAATTAGAATTTCTAAAAAAATACCTCGCAAGTTCAAGTGTGCAAAGGGAAAATTGCATGGGCCATGTATAACAGACGAGACTGCAACTGTTGATATGACTTTATGTCTTCATAATCCACGTTGGATACAACCCGCTGACAACTGGATAATCAGAGGACACGTGTCATGGTCGAGCAGTGAAGTCCAATCGGACATAATTGACCATGGGATTCTTTGTGTTCCGATTGGCTCGAAAGGATCTCCTAATAAATCACTGGAATGGTGTATTTCATTTACCGTTGCAGAAAAGCTGTTGATATAAACATTTAGTCATACACAATTACAGTTATGATCTGATGAAGATTTTATTGAAGGATTTAACCAACAGTAATATCACTTGTAAAAAATACTTTGCTCATATTTTATCAAAACAATTATATTCTGGGTGTCAGAAGAAACACCAGTTACAGAATGGAAACCGGAAAATCTCATACAATGTTTCATGAGATGTTTTAAAAGGTTGCTGTACTGTGTAGAATACTCAATGTGTCCTCATTACTTCATCCCACTAAATAATGTTTGAAAATAAATAGAAGAGCAACCGCAGCAATTGTTACTAGGACATTTAAACACGTTATCTTATTTCGGTTGACGCCTTTTGCTTTCCTCGGAACGATAAAAAAACTTTACAATCCATTCAAATGCTTTGCCAAGCACATCAGAAATAAAAAGCACACAATTTCGACTTCTTTTAACCTCGTGTGATTCAGTAACATGCACACTTAGTTCACCTAAATAAACAAAAAAAATTACTCTCAACGACGTAAGCACTTGGCGTACCTTTGCAAAATATAAACGATGATGCACTAGCCGGTTGGTTAATGTTAGCCGTATTTTTCTATAAAAAAACAGTATAGCGATGCTCTTTACATACTGTCTCATGCAATCATCAAGTGCACACCAGAGAAAGTGTTATTTTATCAGGGCAATTGATCACTACAAATAAAAGTGTTCTGAAACTTGTGCGCGTGAGCGAGTTAAATTTTGATACTGAATCTCCATATAACCCACAAGAATTTGGAGTACATGAACATTTGTTTCATCCAGTAGGTTTTGCTCATTTTTGTTGTACCATCATCATCTAAATGACATGCTACAATGCTACACGTCCAGCTTAGGATTAATGCAGACGGTTGAAGAAAATCATCTCGTCTTGGGTTCCATTTATAGAAGACAAAGCTTCTACCTACTTGGAGTAGCTTTCCATTTATTGGGATGGACAGAAATGGCTATAGATTGTTTAACCAAAGCCAAAGAATTAGAGAGACTTTAGATGATGCATTTAGAAATGACTTAATGACAATTTTTGATATTTGTTGAATAATTAATTCTGTTGTTATATTTGATTCTTTTACTTCCTTTCGCTTTCTGTAAATATATAATAACTATTTGTAGTTTTAATAACAGATTTATTACTTTTAATGTATACACTGCATTCTGTTATAAAAATCATCATATTTATCAAACTTTTATGAAAACTATAGGACAATGCAAATCTGGACAGAAAAAACACTACATAAAAGAACAACAAACAACAATGAGTTTCTTCTGTTTAGTTCACAGACAGCCCATGACAAACAGGTGTACTCGGCCGTTTCTGTCATGAATAAAATAGCCTATCGGACAGTAAATATGAAGTCTTGATTTAGATAGAAAAATCAATACATAGTACGAATTCAAACGTCGGTCAAAAACAAAATCTGACTTTACTTAGTGACACTAGATCCTTTTTAAGATCTGAGATTTGTTCCACCCATGTTAACAATAATTTGCTTAAAATGTTTAAGAGTTTTAACGTCATTTTCTTTAAACATTATAATAGGTTGTAAATCGTTTTCATTGATTTAGCGCCCATTACTCTATCCAAATCACACATTGATCTATATCGTGATCTCATATTATTTTGCAAAGGTAAACGAAAGAAATGGGTTTTTACACTTGTAATTTGTGAAGATCTGGGATTTTGTCCACATTTGTGAGAAATTTATCGTCCTTTCACTCGTTTCCCTGCACTCCACTTGCGAATAGACGTAATTTCTCACACTCGGGGAAGTAATCCCAGATTTTCAGTAAAGACTTATGTAACAACATAATAAACCCGCACTGAATAAAAACATGGGTGCATCCAGGTTATCTGGACTTTTAAGCAGTACCGGCCTCTAATTTGATACTTGTCGAGTTACTCAAAAGTCAATAAGAATATGTTATTGGCAACAAAATAGATGCATAGTTTTATGGTCAACTTGAATACAAGGGTAAATATATGGGTGGATTCAGGAGTTTACAATTAAATAACTGCTATGTCTTTGGTTATTTTAGTTAAAGTTTTGGAGAACGTATCATTGTTCATTTAAAGTTTATTGAAACTTTACCACTTATTTGATTAAATATTGTAGATATTTTTTATATATTCAGGATGAAAGTTAAGAAGAAAGATTTTGCTTTAGTTTGTCGCGTGTTTACATCGGCGGTTTTACAAAGCTACGATTAACATTCTTCATTATGTTTAAAATAAAGCTGTGTTCGTCAAAGCCAAATTTAAATAAGAGAATTCAGTTTAGTAAAAACTTCAAACTTCCGTCTATTATTAACGATATCTTTGGAAAAACCGACCGTACTCTTAATTATTACTAAACAAAAATGTTTTTAACCAGTTTTTTGTAATAATTTATGAAACAGAAAAACAAAAGCGACACAATAAATAAAATAAAATTAATAACGTCATTCATGTTACTATCTGTTAAGTAAGAGTGCTCGTTAATTAGATTCAGGTATGGTACAGTGTATATTGCAAATTACAATTACAAACAAAATGATTTATACAAATAATATATTTTAGATTGTGAAAATACAGTTATTGTTAGTTTTTTCTTTATCTTTTAATTTGTAAGGATATGTGTACAGTGAATATTGTCATTTAATATTTTTTCAGCATCTGCCAAAAAGTTGAAAAAACTCTAATGTATCTTATATTCTGAGTTGAATTAAACCAGTTTTTTTGGTTACTTATGTCTTTTTCATTACACGTTTTACTATGAAAACCGTAAGAACCGATCTGATGAAAGTGACTTACTTTTTTTTGAGTCTAGAATGGGCCAATCTCTTGACGTTCCTTCTTTTTTAATGCCATTTGTGTTTATTTAAATATTGTGCTTGATATTGTGCTTGCTTTTCAAAGCATGATTAAAAGGTTTTGTAACTTCATTGCCGTTAGACATTGAATCAGAACAATAAATACACCCAAAACTACAAGAAAATTTAGCGAGCTGATTTAAAGTCTGTAGAGGTGAGTTCGTTTTGTTGTCCGCCCAGTTGTCATTGATACAAAAACACGTGCTGTACATGACAGTTCTTGATTATTGGTACTTACAGATTTCAATGGTTCTCCAGAGTAGAATTGTTCAATCAACTGTCTTGTTTATCCCGTTTACACTGATGAGGAAAAAACGCATGTGATTATTTTATTCTAGAGACATTGTAACCGACCGTTGAAGGACATATTCATTGAATTCTGGAGATGGTCGTTTTATATATAGTGTTTTATTGTTTATGAAATAGTGCGATCTGGTAGAAATCAGACAAGGAGTGTGCTGTTTAACATTTATTATACAGTTATTGTTATGTTAACCAGTGTACACATATCTCTTATTAATTATATGTGTTCTTATTTACAGTTCTTTTAGTACATCTCTTATTAATTATATGTGTTCTTATTTACAGTTCTTTTAGTACTTTGATTTATTTTCACAGGTTATTTGATTCTTTCTATTTGTATTTCCTTGATGTAATGTGATTCTGCTCTTCCCTTATTAATTTGTATATCATTTATTTAAAGCGAACCAGCGTGGTGTGTGTATGTAGCACAATCTGTGGCTAGCCTCGACGTAAGTGTCTTTTGTTATATTTATTATATTTCAATTGTATCTTTGTTCAAATTATTACTGCATTGTGTCTTTACTATATTATTTCGCGTAGTTCGTTTTTAAATGTGTATTGTCGTCCGTTGGAAAATTTAATGTTTTTTTGTGCTTTTTATTATTTGTAGTTTTTCCCAATTGTCTCTTTAAAGGATCAAAGCTGATATTTGTTTGCTGTTGTACCGTGAATCGGTATTAATTTGCTGGACCGCGATAATCGAATAATGTTACGCTTGAGTGCACTTACGATCAACTACAGACTTTTTTGCTAATTAAAGTTACAATTCATGATGAAATGATTTATATAAATAATATATTTTTGTATAACAATGATAAATTTCAGTCAGTCATGTATTTATATATGCTTAATGGGCTTCTATGAGTTGAGCTTTAGCTCAGTGTCAAATTAGTTTTAGTATCATTTATTTATTTAATTATTCTGCTTACTGAGTGAGAACTATTTACAATTATTTTTAGTATCATTTATTTCATAACTATCATCAATTTATTTAATTATTTTACTTACTGAGTGAGAACTATTTACAGTTATTTTCATCATAACTGTTATTTATTTATTTAATGATTTTGCTTCATGAGTAATAACTATTTACAATTATTTACATCATAACTGTTATTTATTTATTTGATTATTTTGCTTCATGAGTAAGGAACTATTTTTATTTCATATTTATCATTTATTTATTTAAAAATTAAATTATATATTTTTTTTTTCATACAATATTAACAACCTGACCTGGAACAAAAATACTGTTAATTTATTTACCTATTACACCTGAATAATTGCTAAATAAACAAGTCAACAGGTGAAAAAAAATGAAAGTTGGCTAAATGGGAATAGCTGAATTTTAAAAAGTTGGCTAAATGGGAAGACACCATATATTCCAGCTTTTTTGTTCTGTAATTAGCATGCACGGATATGTAAATTTAGTTTTTATCATTTAAGGGTACAATTATTAATGTCTTAATAATTTTAATAACTTTGTAAATCTTGCATTCCTATTTATTTTGATTAATATTAAGAAAGTTTTTTTAGTATATGTACCTTGTACCTTTCTTATATAATATATATATATATATATAATTAATTAATATTTTCTCTAATTTTACTGCTAGCTCCGTGTGCAGCTAAAAATCGGCGTGTACATATTAAAGAACGTTTTAAGTTATTATACAAGTTATACGACATAACATATTTGGGTCTGTTTACAACTAATAAATCCGTACTACGAGTATAATAAGCCTTACACTAAGTGATGGTGCAACCATAAAAAGGGCTAGGAGCAGTGGTAATACAAATTCATAACACACTGGCATATGCATTCTGTGGTCTCACTCTTAATTCCAAATCGAAAAGGAGATGTTAGCAAAAATCTATGTTAATAACAAATTTCACGAGTATGGACGCAAACCACTACAGTCCATCTTCTATAAACCATTTCACCGGACTCCGCTTAGATAACATAGATTTTTAATAGACCTTGCAAAATACGATCTGATAGTTCAGTACAATAACACCTGAAATGCATTCAATATTTTAGAAGGAAACAGCAGCTGATAAACATTTACAAGAATTACAATAGGTTTTCTTAGAGGATGGTCACATGAAAAGTCCGATATAGTGCACTTATTGAGACTATATTGGCTGTTTCGTGATAATATATCAGTAATTGAAGTAAACGAAGTTATTGTACCGAAAGCGTTCCAAAATGAAATGGATCAAATTCACAAGTCTCATCATGACATCGTTAAGTGTAAAAATCGAGCATACGATGAGTTGTTTTGGATTGGAATGGGACAAGATTTAGAGAACTTGTGGATTTTGCTCCCAAAACATTGAGACATCAATGCAAAAGAACTAATGCCTATAACAGAAATACAAGAACGCTGATGATCAATATAAGCCGATTTGATTAAACATCATTGTTAGTTGCTCGTTGGTGACTATTTTTCAAAAAGACTAGAAGTATTAAAACTTGATGATCAAATAGCAAGAATACAATAAACTGTCGTTGGTGACTACTGTAAACTAATTAATATTCGCGTAGGCAAACTTTCGCGGTTTGTTTTCAATGGACTGATTCGCGAATACAAACATTCGCGAAATTGATATCATAAAAAATAAATACTCGCGGATCTACAGATATTTGTATAGAAAATGAGCACACAATAAATAATAAATATTTGAGGTGTTGTCCTGATGTCTTCTGTTTTTTTTATTGTCGATCGATTTTTATAGCCGACTGTTTCGCGTGAACATAAACTCAAGTACATGTAGGTTAGTTGAGTTTACTAAATATATTTTATTTGTAAAACAAATAAAAACGAAAGATCTAATCACGTGTTTGCATAATCAACACATTGAATAGAATAATTTTTAAATCGACAATTTAATGAACCGTTTTACTTTTTTGGCCTGTCATGTCTGTAGGTGTACATAGTTCTTAATTACCAGGGATATTGCTGTTTGCATAACGGCTAATAAGTCGTTTGATCTTTTAACACCTGACATAATTAAATAATTAATTCGTCTTTTCAAGTGCCAAACAGATGTCAATAACAGGACGATAAAAGACAAATAATCAGATTTTAATTAAAACCTAACACAGATAACTGTTTTAGCCGGAAGTTGTCATTGTGAAATCGTAGTTTAATAATTCTAAATAAGGGTTTACCAACACACTTGGTATTTTACACGACGTTAGTAGTGTCGCCATTCCTCATCATTCATTTTCCCAAACCTTTTCGCGGATATAAACTTTCGCGTTTGTTACATCGCGAAATCCACGAAAGTTTATATCACGCGAAATTTTATTGGTTTACAGTATATTGCAAAAGTACCAAACGTGATGAGTAAACTAGCAAGAATACAATAGACTGCATGAAAAGACTCGAGATACGCGTACATCGATAAACTGGTCACCGACAATGTTCCACAATTTTCTTTAGTTGAATGTAATATTTTGCATTTGAATATAGATTTAAACATAATACCAACAGTCCGCATTATGCACAGTCGAGTGGTCAAGCTCAAAGATGCATACACACAGTTAAAAAGATGTTCCCGACATCAAAAAAGCCACACAAGATAATTTAGATTACCGCAATACTCAATTTGACATTAATGTTTTATCTGCGCTTTCGGTTCTGAACCGAATACTTGAACATCTAGTTGACAATCATGAAATAAAAAAAACAAATAAAATTACCGCAACTGAGGAAAAAAAAGTTTATGATTAAACCGGTGGTTGTGAATTGAAGCATTTGTAGAAATGAGATAACTTTATTATGTTGACCAATGAGAAACAGAAACCAGGAACTATTGTGCAAATAAACCGCGTTCGTATATAATATCAGTTTGCAGAAGATTCTTATATCTGGGATCTACAGTAAACAGAGATAACGTTCAGATGCCAAATAATACAAATCACTTGTTAAGAACAGGAAAAGTAACACTGCTAGAGAAAAAATTACCGTCAAACAAAAGGAAACTTATGAATCTATCCGTAACGCGATCTTGTGGTAATGTAAAAATACCAAGCAAGCTTCATGACTGTATGACTTTTTTCTGACTGAGGTTTTTTCTTTAATTTACATCAGGTAGTTTAGCAAAGTAAACATTAGTGTGTAGAATAGACTTGATACTCTATTAATTTATTATTTCAAAATTTTGTTTTCAAAAAATTGTAATATGTCTACAATACTTTTTTGGATTTAGTGATACGTCCACTATAATGTGTTCCGTCGGAATTATACTTCTACGAAAGTGTGTTCCGATTGGTTGATATTTGTTCAAATATGTGTTTTGAATTGTTGACAGTTCTGCAATAATGTGTTTTGATTAGGTTACAAGTAAACAATTAATATTGAGTGAAATGTCAACAACAACGCGTTTGGATTAGGTAACATTTCTACAATAATGTGTTTGGATTGGGTGAGAAGTCGACAATTGTGTTGTCATCAGGTGGCATGTCTATCGTAATGTGCCTGCTTTTAAGTGACATGTCTACCGTAATGTATTTGGATTGGGCGCCATGTCTACCATTATGTGTTTTAATTAGGTGAAAAGTCGAGAATTATGTGTTTGTATTGGATTGACATTACTATTGTTACGTGTTCTTTTTGGATAACATGTCAACAATTATTTGTTTTGATTAGATTACAAGTCCATAATTATGTATTCCTATGTACCCTATCTACAATTATCTATGTATTGGGCGACATGTCTACAATTAGATTGGGGACATGTCTACAATAATATGCCTGTATTGGGTGTTTAATTATATGCTTGCAAGTGCTTGGGCTGGGTAACATGTCTCCAATTATGTGTTAGGACGACTGAGTGACAAGTTAACAATAATGAGTTCGTAGAAGACGATAAGTCTATAATAATGTGCTTGTATTGATGATATGTTTACAGGAATAATATGTTTGAATTTGTTGACATGTCTACAATACAATGTTCTGATTAGTGACACGCGTAAATGATATGCTTGCGTTGGGTGAGATGTCTACTATCTTGTGTTAGTTTTGGGAATATCTCTACAATCTTGTATTTGTATGTATTTTATTAAACTCCAAGCTAAACGCATGTTTAAAAACAAAACACAAAACAGACTAGAAAACAGTCCTCTCCCAGTATAGTTTGTTTACCAGGTAACGGTGATTGGCCTCTACACTTAATATTTTTATGATTAATCTTTGTAAATAAAAATGTTCCGTCTCCAAACAAAAAATAGTATTTTAATCATTTTCTGTTTCAATTTGTGTGTATATGCTCGACCTTCGTATAACATTACAACGATTTTCGGTAAACCATTTATGTATGAAAAATTTCCTTACTTAAATTGTTTTTCTTCTGATGGTACTTTGTGTTTTTAGATTGTCAAAGAAACACATGTATTGATTTTGTAACACAGCAAGTACGTTAAAAGTTCTTTTAAAGGGTAAGTACTGTAAATCATACATGTGAATTTATTACCTGATGTATTACAAGTGTAATCACGTATTGTAAAATTTGGTCCATACTGGTATACGGCCAAAGCAACAAGTTATCTGGGGACTTAGAAATATGTGGATAAACGAAGTACACTGTAATCCACAATGGTTAAGTTTATGTCTAAAGCAAAAGCTTACTTATTATTTTCAACATAAGTAATAAGTTCTCAAGTATTTTTTCTTTGGTATGTCATAAAACCTGGCTGAACCTCGTTTCCTTGGTGGTCGGTATTTTATTATTACCTTCATTTAGTAGATATTCTTTCAACCAATCTTCATCACAATTTTCAAATCCAATGAATTAAAGCAGTAAAATATATTTCTGTGGGGACTTAGCAATATGTGGATAAACCAAGATAGCTGTAATCAACAATGGTTGAGTTTATGTCAAAAGCAAAAGCGTACCAATTAAGTTCAACAAATTTAGTGGAAATCAACAAATCAGGCTAAATAGAGAGAGCAAGAATACTATTAAACATGTACTATGTTAATTAAGAACTGGCTATCATAGTCCAACAGGTAAAACAGGAAAACAATGGGAAATTGAAAGACAAATGAAAGCATGTAATCTGTAAACAAAAAACATAAGACAACAACAAAACAAACTCACACACATACGAAAAAGCCCACAAATTTAGGACAGATTTATCACGAGAGTTTTTATTCTTTTTTGTTACCCATTCATCCTCTACTTCTCGCGTGCCCTTTGCCTGGCATAATTATCGACAGAATCGGATTTGACGAATTTGTTGGAACGGCCAGCCACATGCACAAATATATTTTCCTTATTCTGATAATCCAAACTTTGTTTAACATTTTGAGAAGACAAATATTTTCAGATTTTTTTCACTCAAATAAGTTTGTTTGTTTGTTTGATGGTGTTTAACGCCACTTTCAGCAATTTTTCAGCTATATCGTGGCGTCCAGTTTTTATTGGGGGAGGAAGCCGGAGTACCCGGAGAAAACCCCCGACCTGCGGTAGGAAAACTGGCAATCCTTGTCAATTAAGATTGGAGTCGAGTACACCCTGCCTGCAGTGAGAATCGAACCCGCAATCTCAGTGTTGACACACTCAAATAAGAACCATACGTTTAATGATTGATTTTTTGAAACGTTTATTTACAGATTAAAAAATGCAATAAATTTTTAACAACATTAACCGAAAGCATATTTACTCAGTTTGATTTAGTGCAAATTTCAAATAAATCGCGTAACAAGAAAGTTACAAAAAGACAACATCAGGTAGAGGACAAAAGCTTAAATTCAGCTATTGTGCAATTTTTGTCGTTTTTCTGTCGTAAACCATTGAATAAAATATTACTCGTAAAAAACAAGTCGGTTAGTAGTGGAGCACAGTTTTTATCGATTGGTATACCATTTATTGGAAAGGCCAACCACATGCACAACAACCGTATTCCGATTAAATAATCTAACATTTTGAGAGTTTCTGTGTACTTTTTGCCATGAAATAGTGGGAAAAAACATTTATATGCTGATTTGCTGTTTGCTGATTTAACATTACATTTTTCATTTCCAATGTACCATGTTGCGTTAATACCAACATAAACGGGGTTACATATAGCAAATATATTTTATATTAGAATTTTGTATTCTAGGGCCAAAGTTACAGAAACAAAGAAATAAAAAAATTGTAGGCTAAGAAAGTAAAACATGAACATTTCTTTTAAATTTTTTCTCTGCAATACAAAAGAATAAGCGTTTGCTTGTAAGTCTCGATAAATTCATATTTTTCTATTTTCTGTTCATTTTGTCGTACATTTGTTATGATACTTCCTGATATTGTCCCATCCGCATAGTGCAAAAAAACCTATGTCGTACAAAACACATGGTGTACAGCTTCAACCATCACGCTTTGTAGTGATGGCAGTTCTATACAGCTATCTTAGAAAATAGATTTTCAAATATTAGTGTTCGTAATTTTTGTGTGTATAAAAATGTAAGAATGATAAAAACATCCGAGCATCACTTGCCGGCAGTAAGGCTCATATCAACACAGTGTTGACAAGGGGTTTATCGGCACAATGTGTTTCACCTCAAACAAACAAATAAACAAACAAACAAACCAACAACAAAAATACAAATATTTTTCTAACGCTTATTCGTTCCTTTATGTCATTGGCAATGCAGTAGTAAATTTTTTTATTTGGTTCTATTCTCTTTTACATCTATGTAATCTGTCAACAAAAAACAGTGTTTTAAAGCGGCGTGCATCTACTTTGTGCAGTAACATCATGCCATGCTAGCGCATTTACCCTTTGTCATTGTTTATGTGCTCATTGCAGTTTCACTTCCACTCTGGTAGTAATGTCCGTAACAGTGTGTATTTAAAGTCAATTGCTTACTGAAACTTAACTTGATAAGACGGACCTAAGAACAGTAGAAATCAATCAAACAATTTAGCAAGATGACAGGTAAGACGAGATAATTATTGAATATACAGAAATTCAAGCGATTAGAAACAAAGGCGAATATAAAGGCGAATATTATGTTTTATCGGGCTAAAATAAAACTGGTAGTATATTTGCACGTATTTGATGGTGGTTCTTATTGATTAATAAACTTGTTTTTTTGGGCATTACATTTACAATTTACCAAATTTGTATTTTTTCAACCATCTCCTTTCATTTTGTGGTACCTCTGCTGCTAGACTCATGTACTTTTTCTGTGCGTCAACATGTCAACCTGTCATTATACCTGGCTAAAAAAAACATTACCAAATTTCACAAATACTG
The DNA here is from genome assembly GCA_944474755.1 of Limnoperna fortunei. Classification (NCBI taxonomy): domain Eukaryota; kingdom Metazoa; phylum Mollusca; class Bivalvia; order Mytilida; family Modiolidae; genus Limnoperna; species Limnoperna fortunei. Next base: position 26,516,474 of record OX104116.1, read on the forward strand.
AAAGTAATAACAAACAAATTCTTCAATACAATTTGATTTTAATGTGATGACTACATCACGTTTTATATATGTAATCATCTGATCATAAAATATTTACTAACTTACTTTAGAAAGATTCAAAACTTACTAAAACAATTGTTTGTAAATTTGTATCAAATATCAAAAAGGTTCATTTATAGACCGGGGCTATATTCATGTACAGTTATTTGAACGCCTTTAATATAGTTGTTTTCTTTTTGTCAACGGAACGAAACGTAGAAGGGACATAATGTTGCTCTTTGGCCGTCCGTCCGTCTATCAGCACTCTGTAGACTCATGTCCTCTGAAACCGCTTGACGAAATGCTTTCCTATTTGTTAGGTTTAAGTGGTATGATGTTTTCATGTGCAAACCATTACGATTCGTTATGTTCAACAATATTTAAAGTTCATTATATCAAGCACACTGTTTAGTTCTGATGAAATTTTATAAGTTGCTGTCGTCTTTCCCATCTACCTTTATAATAACTTTATATTGCAGTAATATTTTCCCCATAAACAAATGCATAAAAAATGAAATGTTTCCATTTTAATTTTCACTGCTCTTATGTAATCTAATGCTGCAGTGGCGAAACGGGGTTTGGCATTTGGATAAAACTAGTCGAACAAATCTCATTCAGTTAAAGGCAAGGCAGTGCAGTAATAACATGAAAAATACATTGATCATGTCAAACTATTCGCAGCAAAAACGTAGGTGCACATATCTAGAAAGCAACTTATCCAAAGAAAAAATCAAAAGTTTTTTTTCCTTTACATACATATATTTATGTCGTAATTTCACATGAAGATTAATGACGTCGGTTCATTAATTGTTGTTTCTTTTAAATTTACAGTTGGTTTCTTTGCGTACGATATCTTTACAACTGTATCACTTGTTGTGTCAGAATATTGTGGGTACAGAGGAAACGGTGAGAACAAAACTATTGATGTACGCTGTATCATATGATTTAAACTCTGATAATAAATACACCACAATAACAAGTGGAAGCGTTGGAGAAGGACTAGAAATAAAGGGGAGTGATATTGATACAATGGAAGCTATTAAATATTGTGTCGTACACGAAGACACAGAGAATGTAAAACTTTTTCTAGAAAACATACATTTAATGAATTTTATTATGAAAATGAATGACAACCAACCAGGCTTTACTCAATTACGATCTCTTTATTCACTTGATGGTATACCGTTCGTACAAAGAGGCAAATCCTGCTATTTGTCAAGTGAGCTGCTCAAATAATCCATTCTGAAATGTTTTAATGATATAGCTAAAGAACCGCTTAAAATTCATGGGCCATGTTTGTTTGACAAGAATGAGGGTTAATGCTTTATGTCTTCACAATCCACATTGGATACAAGCCGCTGAAAATTGGATCAGCAGAGGACATGCATGGTGGCCTAGCAGTGAAGTTAAATCAGACATAGTTGACTATGGGGTTCGTTTTGTTCCGATTGGCTCTAAAGGTTCTGTTAATGAAGCACTGAAATGGCAAATATCATTTTCAGTTGTTGAGAAGCTATTGATATATTCATTCAGTCATACACAATTATTGCTTTATGCTCTGATGAAGATATTACTAAAGGATGTAATCAACCTTAATATCAACTGTAATAATCTACTTTGCTCATATTTTATCAAAACAATTATGTTCTGGGTGTCGGAGGAAACACACGTTACCGAATGGAAACCAAAAAATCTCGTCCAATGTTTCAAAAGGTGTCTTAAAAGGTTGCTATACTGTGTAGAATACTCAATGTGTCCTCATTACTACTTTCCAATCATTCACATGTTTGAAAATAAAATAGAAAAGCAACCGCGACAATTGTTACTAGAACATTTAAACACATTATTTAGTTGTGGTTGGCACTTTGTGCTTTTCTCTGAACGACTTGAAAATTTCGCCTTCAATTCAAATGCATTTCCCGCCACATCAGATATAAAAAAACACAATTTCGACTTCTTTTAACCTCAGAAGATCCAATTAATGTATATGCGCCACATGTCTGCCATTATTAAAAAAAAATCAGCAAATTAGTGATAATCCTTCGGATATAAACAAAACGATTTTCTCCCAACGTCGCGTACAATTGGCGTACCTTTACAAAATATACACCACGACGCTGTATCTGTAGCGGCATTTTTCTACAAAGCAAACCAGTATTTCGTAGCTCTTGATATACTGTCTTATTCAGTAATGAAGTGCACACCGGAGAAAATGTATGTCGGTCAAAAACTTCTAACACAACTACAACTAAACTTTACCACATCTACAACTTTGCACAGACTTGGTATAATACGTGTTTTGAAACTTGTAATTGTAAACAACATAAGATTTAACAAAAATTCTATATTAATACCAGAATTATCATGCGATCCTTTACTGTTTCATAGACTTACTCCAGTTGTTTTAGCTCATTTTCTTAGTTTTCTCTGTCATTATCATCTCAATGACATACAACGGTGCTACACGTCTATGCGACATTTACTGCGGATATATTAGAAAAATATTTTATTAACACTTTAGACGAAACAAAAGACAGCTTATATACACTTGGAGTTGCTTTACAGTTATTCAGACCTACAGATTTGCCTACAAGTGCAGAGTTTGTGAACAATGTGGAGCAGGTTTTACAACTGCTGCAACAGAGATGAACGAAATTGTACTGATATTGTTTTACTTATTGTTTTGTTTTATATGTGTACCTATTAACTTCCTTTGCTTACAGTAAATCTATAAAATATATTTGTTCCAATAATTTGTTAGTATTTCAAATGTATGCTTTGCGTGAAAAAGTTATATTATCCAATATATTCTTATTATTTAAAATGTATTCATTGCGTCAAAAATTGATCGATTCGCGTACGTATCTATCATATTTATCAAGAATTAGAATGATGTTGCTGTCCACACAATCAGTTCATAGTTTTATGGCATTTTGAAACGTTGTTGTGAGGTGGAAAAAACACAAATTATTTCGTAAAGAGGTTGGTATTAGAAGTCAGTAATCTTCTCAAGACTGATTTACAAAACAATAATTGACATTCAGTTCTGTTGTTTTACCAGAAAGTGTCATAATCGGTGGTGTTGGTATGGTCCTAACAACAAACAAAACGGACATGTTAGCTTCATATGTAGGTCATGTCATGTAAGATACATCACCACATTTATACATATTTAAAGCCGTTGAATTGGTATTTATCTATGCAGTAAGGCTAAATGGCTTCGACGGGTCGGTTAGCAAATTGTCATAAATGGTACTCTCCAAAGAAATTATCTACCATTGTCAGATGTAGGCTACTGAGAAACCCAATACATGTCCTCCCCCTTGGGACCCCCGAAGCAGCTCTATGGTTCAAGTCCTCAGTATCCACTTGAAAAAGAATGATAGATATAACTAAAAATATCAATAGTACAGAACAAAAAATTGCATCAAAGGATGTTTTTATATTTAAAAAATGTTGTCTTTACATATAATGATTGTTGTTAAAGCAGCCAAGTTGTTGGTGTATCTATTATGATCAACCGCAAATCTTGTCACATGTCTAAACCAAAAAACTAGGACAAAACCAAGGTTTTGAAAACATTATATGCTTAACATTTTGTAGAACATTAACATATTTTTAGAGGCCTCGGAGGCTGAGTGGTTAAGATAGCTCCTTAACATTTTATCACGTGGTCTGTCAACACTGAGATTTCGGGTTCGATTCTCACTCTGGGCACTATTAATTTACAAGTATTACTAGTTTTATAACTGAAGGTCAGAGGCTATCTCTGGGTACTCCGGTTTTCCTGCCTGAATAAAAACTGGACGCCTTAATATGGCTGAAAAATTGCTGAAAGTTGCGTTAAACATCATTCAAACAAACAAAACAAGCAAATTTCAAAATTGGTACTTTACATAGTCCTAACAGTTTATAACATATAGTTAATTTTTCATACAAGAAATCATAATTCAAAATAAAGAAACAGTGGTTTCAGAGCTTTTTTTCGAGCACTAAAATAAAACATTTGAAATTGTATTCAATTAAATTTCCTAAAATTTTGATATAATGTCATGGAATTGGTATATATTTTAGCAGTGGAAAAAAATAGAATTAAATTTGGTCTATCGGGAAATACTATGTAACTGATCAAAAAGTACTAAAATTTGGTATTTTTGGGGGCAAATTACCTCCCTTGTTACAAACTTCATTTTCATTACTATTGACTATTACGAACACGTTCTGACGTTAATGCGAAAACTTTGTATTTCAACCAAGATTAAATTGTAGTAATATTGTAGGCATGTAGGATTTTACATTAGTACTAGTTGATAATCGGATTTCTCCAATCGAGATAGTTAAATTACGGAATTTAATTTAACTATTGAGATTGGACATATCAAAATAGCTATAAACGTAAACGAAAGTAAGATAGAATTTAATTTTAGGTACCTATACAGTTTTTTAAAAACACTTTACAAAAAGATTTGTTTTTCAAAAACTCATTGCTTTGTTACAATCATTGTTATTTTAAAACATTGTAAAAGAGTTCATATAAGATTTTAGATGCAGATATTTTTGTCTTAATTGGTATGTATGGCATATAATATATAACAGTTAATTGCTGCTCAAATCCCTCCGTACAATTTAGTGGGCTCATTATAGCCGCTTCAAAAGACTCAAGTTTCCATTCCTAAACATTGTATCATACTTTTTTCTTTTCAGTACAATTGGTTTTCCAGCGGTCCATCGCATTTCCTTTCGATCCATTTGTTTTGCATGTTCTTGTCCCGAATATAGCTGAAATAATTCTCTGGACGTCAATCAATCAATCAATCAATCAATCAATCAATCAATCAATCAATCAATCAATCAATCAATCAATCAATCAATCAATCAAATTTTGTTATCCCCCCAACAACTTATTTAAATGGAAAAAAAACTTCTTGATACCCATATATCGAAACATACCTCGCTTTAAAACATGGTACTGGTTTCACAAATAAGCTAAAACGGTTTCAAATACAGGATCCCTTTAATGCATAACCTTTACGCACCTTTAATTAAATTCTTCTAATAATTTGACAATAAACTAAAGGCCGCAAAGACCATTTTATCGCTGACATTGAAGCGAACAGACTCTGAGCAAGATGAAGATGTCCGACAAACATTACTTTAATCCACAAAGGCAGCCAACGCAGGGCATAGTTTAAATTGGAACCCGATAAAAAAAATGATCAGAAACTGGAAGATGTGGAAGAGTGTGATTTTCCATGATCTACGAAATATTTATTGTATTTGTGTTAGTGTCTATATTTTGTAAAACCATATTTTTATTAAATATTTATTGGATGGCCCTTTACACGGTTTGTTTTTTTTAACAGAAATTCATAAGTATATCTTATTTCGTTTTATTATCAATTATCATTCATATATATTCATGGTCATTTCATAATGATGCTTGAATGATCAACCGTATTAAAGTCAAACGCACCTATCTATGCTTTTCGCACCTAATATCAATTAAAACACTTTTAATACTTTTAAAACTATAAGTGGACCTGAGTGTACTATTTTGTAATAGTTCCCTGTTGATTTTGCAAATATATTGGGATAACAACTTTAGTTTTCTTACACCATACAAGAGACCGTTAACCCAGGGACAAATTGGACGACAAGCGCTGTACTTGTATGTTATATATAAGTATGCACAAACTGAAAAGACTAACACATTATTTATATATGCGTACAGATAAGATACAATAAATAAATTAATCTCGAATAAACTTAAGGCTCCAAAATAATCTAGAACACAATTTTAAAATTAAACTACAAACAACTGCATCATTATGTACCAAGAGGGAAACCGTTTTTTTATACCATAGCTAAAATAATAAAAAGTTAGGTGTAGAATTCTATCGTATTTAAATAAATCTCACTTCTTTTTTATAATATATTTTGCTACTCCATGAGCTTAGATTGTCAGTAATGACATTTGTAGATGAAATCAAGGACTTCCGGTTATACAGACTGAAAGATTTTCCCTGCAGTAACAATTATGATTCATGATTAACTCGTCTGTAAGTTAAATATTAACATAAAAGTTCAATGGAAGACATTGGATTTGATTTCGCACAAACAAAACTGACCTTACACTGTGATTGGGTCATTTACATCAACTGACTTTGTCATTGGTATAATAACGAGCAGTAACAGAGATGCCAACGTGGTTCCAAACACAAATATCCAAAATAAAAATCTGTCAATTACTTCTGCAGCTTCAACCCAACGCCTGGAATATAAATTAACATTCTCCTCACTGCCTACTTTTTCTGTTAATATTTGCAGACGACGCAAGATTTCCTCCAGTTCCCAGTTTCCTTCGCTTGTGTTAGTGTTCACTCTACGATTTGTCTGATTTTGGCGGGACACGCCATTTTCATACTCTATTAAATTACACCCGGAATCATTCGACAGTGTATTTTTCATATGTGAATATCCTTTTGCATGTTTCAAATTATTCATCCTCATGTCATCTGGATGATCTTGAAGTAGATATACCAGTCGGAAGCACATCATACGTCCAATGACAACAATACACAACCGAAACCATCGTGGAACGTCAATCTCGCGAAATCCTCTTTGATTTATATTTGACGTCACAACAGCTAATATTACTGACAGTGACGTTAAACTCATTACCGTTGTCAAATAAATTCCTACAAAAAGAAAAAAGTGAAACGTTTAAAAAGACTGTTAGATATTAATTTCATATAGAAACAAATGAGAGGCAAGATGATTTTTAAATGTAATTTTTGAAGTTTATGGTTTCATAGCTAATAATGAATAGCACCACTACAATACAGCTTAAAAAACGAAACAGACTTGAGCATGAATATTTGAGAAATGGAGCTGTAACAACAACCTAGCTAACGACTACACTGGTAAATCACTTGTGCTATAGGAAATAAGAATACGAATAAATCTTCGAAGATCTAACCTTATCCCGTTTATAGGTAACCTCCGATTTTATACATCTTTATTCTATTAACCTACAAACCAGCAATACTGAGAAACAAAAAGGAAACACAAAATAAACACACACACAAATACAGTAATATAAAACTTAAAAACTATAAAGTGATCAAACTCAGCCTGAGGTAGCCATGATTTTGTTAATTATATTATTAAACCTGAGAAGCTTAATCAATTATGATCTCTAAATTTTATCACATTTAGTCCTCTATAATAGTAACAAGGAATACATTTTTTACGACTGTCTAGAAAAAAGACAAAATGGTATTCATCACCAATATCGTTTTGTCTACAAATATTACAAATATGGCGATTATTTCTGATTATGTTTGACCATCTACCTTCTTCTATTGGCAATCTATGATTAACTGTTAGAACCTAGCATAAGTCAATAGTAATTTTGTCATTTTGTCTTGGCAACCTCAGATTATATGTCTTGAAGGACCAACAAACAACGGGAGCTTTGACGATCGTGTAACTAAATAGTTATTCGAAATACATACTTCTCCAAGTTTTGTTATAGTATAATTAGATTTTAAAAGCGCACAAAAATACGGAAACATTCCGACTCAATGCAAATCAAAAGCGTTTTAATGGTCACTTAAGTATTCAAATAACAGATTTTAATTTATTTTATTATATTTCAATTTTCAACATAGCAAAATGTTATCATTACACGTTGTACATTTATGTACTTTGCAATTAATTAATCAAAAGCTATAATTACCAATTAGTGGAACAAAATTGGAGGTTGCAGGCATGTTTTCTGCTATCAGCAACATAAACACAGAAAACGCCAGTAACACTGTTAATCCTAGAGTAACCTTTTCTCCGCTATCTGGTCTCATCCAAAATCCCAGTAAAGTCAGAATAGACAACATAATACATGGAATCAACACGTTGTATGTGTAGTATAATGTTCTGCGTCGAATATGTAATGTAAAAGTCACATCCGGAAAATGTTCCGGACAGCAAGTGTAATATAGTTCGTTTCTAACAGATTTTACAGCAACTAATTCCCACTCGCCATTGCTTACAAAATTTGTCAAGTCAACCCCTTTCTCATTCTTGAAAACGTCTACCTGAGTTCCGTCGTAAGCCCAAGAACCCATTTTCATCTTGCATATCTGATCATCAAATGGGTAGTATGTTATGTCAATAAAACAAGTGCTTCTTAGCTTTACTATAGGAGGCCAAAATACTGAGCCGTCGTGTGAAATCATAGCTAACGCCTCCATGTAACCACCGTTATAATCTTCGGCGCTAAAAAACGAAGACATTTAAGTATATAAACTTGCGCATTGCCGAAAATATATTGTATAATATGTGTTTGTTTGTATGGGGTTTAACGCCACTTTTGCCAATTTGTCCAGCTACATCTTTGAGTCCATCTTTGTTCTTTTTGGGAATAAGCCGAAGTGAAAATACCGACCATAGTATGAAAACTGGCAATTCTTGTCGAGCACACAATGCCCGAAGTGAGGTTCATTGTTGACGGGCACGTACAGAGGCTCATTCGGAAATTGTTTGTTTGTTTGATAGTTTTTAACGCCACTTTCAGCAATTTTTCAGCTATATCATGGCGTCCAGTTTTTATTGAGGGAGGAAGACAGAGTACCTGGCGAAAACCCCCGACCTGCATCCGGAAATTAAAAATTTATTTGTAGGCGGATGGATCAATATTGCACGAACATTGCGAGTCTAACATTGTGTTATATGTGGTTAAATCAAAATGATTTCAAACAAATGAAAGTATTATTGTGCAGCATTGCATGGGCTTTCTTGACATACTAAATCCGCGTAAATACCTTGTAATTGTAACTGACAACTTTCCCCACAAAACTGCATTTGTTGACGAATTCACGAAAATTTGGTTAAACTCAATGTCATTAATATGGTATATTTCAAACAGGAATCATGTTAACTCTCTGACGTATACTGGACAAAACTAAAAATATTGTAGCGAGGTTTTATGAGCAGTGTATGTTTATTGGGAATAGCCTATCACGCAAAAACGATCATCAGAACTCAGTTAATGTAATAATGAGAAAAAATTCCTGGAAACAGGTATACCGCAAACCTTATAATATGTAGTAATGTTGTTTAATATTTTGACATGATCTATAATGTAAATAGTATTTATTATTCAGATTGTACAATATAACATATCTTACTCCGCGTTTGGCTGCTCATAATAATGACAATAATGTCATTTACCTAGTTTTGCTGATCATTATCCGTGGTAGGCTATTCCAAATAACCTTGCACTGCTCATATTTATTTTTTTTTAAATAGTGTGTGCTTAATATACTAAACACTCGCTAATATCTTTAGATTAATATAATTTGGTTTCACAACCAGTTGAGTATATCTCAGTCAGTGAACGTGATTTCTGTTAGGAGATACAGACAATTAATTAACCGATTTGATATTATAACAATTTTCTTTTAGTAAATTCGTTTATAAATGCAATTTTGCGAGAAAAAGTTGTTGGATCCGCACCGCAAAAAAAGAAAAAGATATAAAGAAAGAAACGAAACTGTGGCTTATGTATTTATTTGTTCAATCGCCTTCAACTTATCATTAGTAACGGGACTGGAGACGTTATTGGTACACAAGACATGTATACATTTATCGTACAGCAGATGTAAATCATGTTCATTGATTTATTAGTTTGCGTGCATACGTAAATGCAAGAAAATAAATCAGTAGTATATCTATCACAAAGACCTTCGGCTTTAAACGTGCAAAAAGTAGATATCGAATTTTACACCTGTGGTGTGTTACACGTCATTATGAATATTTATATTTGTAGTATATTAAGCAAACTTTAAAAAAAAACATTAAATATTTTCTAAGCAGCTTAATTAGTTTTATTAGTAACCCTCTTGATAAAATGTTGAAAAATGCCAAACCAGGGTAAAACTGGGGTTTGACAAAAATTTATTTTATACATTTCTGGTTGTCTAAGGAATTTCTGTATTCATTTTTCTTTGCCAATACTTCACATTCCTTGAAATAAGATATGAGCTGTCATACGTTTCAGCAAGCAAAACGACCTATAAAATTGACGTCAGATACTACAGGCCTGATAAAGATGTTAAATATGGGTTTTTTACGCAAAAGAATAATGTATAGACACTAAATTGCTAAAATCTACCTGTTGTATAAAACAATATCGGGTCGCCATATACTTTTACACGGCACGCGCAGCACTTTCAGCCCATTGTATTCATCTGGATTCCATTTAAGTTTCTCATCCAGCCAGTTCTGTAAAAAACACGGTTATTAAACTTGAAAAACTGTGAGAAATGCTCACCAATTGATACCCCCGCTTCCCTTATGTCAATGGCAAAGTCCATGTTTTTTTAAAGGAAACCCCAAATATCATTCCGATCAAAATGTTGAATATCAGGTGCACAACGGTACTATGTGACAAAGATTCTATGTAAGTTTCATCAAATTCCATAGTAGTGTAGGAGGGGTTGCACATAAGACAAAGTGTAACGTACTTCTTAACGGACGGAGAGATAGAGAAAACCCGCTATATACCCCTAGCAGGAGGGGGTATAATAATAATGACCCAATTTACAATTTGCGTTTGTTCGTTTTGTCTAATTAATTAGGTTATATGTTTTTTTCATTTTTTCTTAACTGTCATCTCGTACAATCCTGTAAGTTGGTAACTGTGACATAAACATGTTTAATATCATATTATATTTAATTCGCATATCATGAAATACTTTCATGCGCATTATTAAAATGACTCCACTAGACGTATTCAATACATACCAACCCTACCGATTTACGCAGTAGACTACCGATTGTCTGATCTATCCACCGTACACCAATTTGAGGCACTACCGCATTCCCAAATTTTTTACGGCATTTATGTTCATTTTTATATAGTATACGACGTAAAGCAATAAATCAATGAGACCTCGTTGTCCAGTAATCACTCTGCTGATAAATGTATACAAATACATGTTGTGTGTGAATTGGTCTTGTTAATACACACAGAACTCCCTTTAAACGTGTGTTGAATCATATAATTGATTGATTGTATGTTTGCTTTGCGTCCAGCAAGCAGTATTTCAAGATATATTCAGGACGAGAAGAAGTTAACAAACAATAAATTAATTCAGGAAAGATGGACCAAAAAGGTAAAATTTGTGAATGCTACTAGGGGTATCTGAACGGCGGAAAATTTTGCCTTAGAAGCGACTACAACAAACAAGGCATGAATCTTATCCAAGTTCTAAAAATAGCTCAAGTTTAGCCTACTCTTATTGATAACTACAATAGGGATCTTTAGCATGCAGGGAGCAAAAGATTAAAAAAAGATACAACATAGATGGACACAATAACAAACCTTTGGCTACCAGAAAATTCGAGTACACATCAAGCATTAAATATGTACAACGTACAACAAATGATACATTAACAGTTACTCTGAAAAAACCTTAAATCTAAATAAGGACGGAATACATAACTGTTGTATTTATTAATACCAGTTTTTTGCTTTTTATGTCACGTGCATCCCTTACTGCTATGTATCCAACTAACAATTATTGCTTTTTTGAAGTTCTAATAATTAACTATAGGAGGAAACGTTTGTAACTGTTGGATCACTTAATATTTGTTAACTGCAATTTGCAATATGTTATTGAATAAATATACAATTTTCATACATTGTAACAAAATATATAGTTTAATTGTACGAGCCTTAGAAACAGGTATTTCTTTAGAAATATGTTCACGGGTCGCAGCGACATCGACAAGATTCAAATTGTACGTATGTAACTGATTCTCTTAATATGTTAAAACAACATTGTGATACGTACCTGGTCTAACCATATGTTTGTAGTAATTACTTGATTCTTTTCGTCCTACAATTAAAAGAAACGCATATTGCTCATTATTTAAACTAGTTAAACAAACTAGTCATCATTTATGATCAATTATTGTATTGATTTAACATGTGTCAGTTGCGTGTTATTATAATCTACAAAACCTAAATTCTCAGTCACTGTCCTTTTTGTTCTCGTTGGTCCACCCCGTTTCCTCTTGATTTACTGTTCTTTAACTTATTCTCGTCCTGAAACATTACTTGCTGTCAATCAATCAATCAATCAATCAATCAATCAATCAATCAATCAATCAATCAATCAATCAAGAAGTTTTTTAAGACACGAGTTTACATACCACATCAAATATCTGAGTAAGTGTTATGCCAATGGTCACGTTAACTGGTGATGAGGCATTATATACAGGCCTGGTATTGCTGTCATAATTATGCATCAACACAGAATATAATCTCTGTTCGTCAGTCATCTGTGTACCAGTTTTGTTGAAGCAAATTTGATACTCTGAAATTTTAATACAGTTTTACTTTAACATGAGTGGGTGTAATTTAGTTTGTGAATTAAACGTAAAAGTATCGAATAAAAGCAAGCATTAAGTAAAAGTCAAATTAAATTACATTTTAGTAATTATGCGATATTAATTTTTGGGATTTGAGCAGTCAAAACCAGTAACTTGAAATGCAAATATATTAGGAAAAATAAATCAACATTTAAAAACTTGTGTCTTTTTATTTACAAAATCTTTGCTTAAGATTGAATGAGCAAGCAATATTTCCGATTTTTATGATACGATTGTAGGCGTTCCCATGAAATAGGAAAAATTAGTGGGTTTGATATTTCGATCTCCAGAATACAAGACTAACACAGGGAATGGTACACCTAAAGACTACTCGTAACTAGCTTCTTATTATAAAAGCGCCGATTTATAGTCGTTCCGATCGACCTGGTTTATGTTTTTGTATACCAAGCACAATCAAAGACGCACACGTAGAAAGAATTTCTGCAGCACAAAGATCGGACAAGCCAGGTCTTATTTCTATATATTTTTATTCGGCGCAATAAAAAAGACACCAATCTTTATGGAGATTGATTTTGATATCTATCAATATATATATTAAGAATCAGCCACGATGGATTGCATATATAGATTTCAACAGCTAACGATCAAAGAAAGACATGATTAGTTTGCCGTGAGTACAGGTAAGGTCTGTACTGTATTGTTTGAGATTAGACCATTACAACACTGTTAAATAACACAAGGATCAACCTGACCCAAATTAGAACACATTTTAATCATTTTGTTTTTACGTTCAACATTCTGTGTAGAAGAATATTTAATTATTTCTTATGTACTCATCTCAGACAAAACTATATGTCAGATGTGTTTAAATATTCATCTATGTTTGTCCTAATTTAAGAAACTTATTAAACTGATCACAGCTTCGGGATGTTATCGTATTTATTATTACATTTTTCTGTGCTATTAAAGAAGATTTCACTGTCCTTTAAACGGTTTACTTGCAAAAAGACCTGAAGTAGAGTTTCGGTTAAAAAAATTGAATTTATAAGCATACAAATATTGCTGTGTGTTGTTGTTCTATGCATGAAATAACCAAAATACTATGAAAATTAGCAACATATATGTATTTTATTCATGCTAAGATGGCGAGAAAAAACGTTTCCATACTCGCTTGTTAAATTTTGTTTACATGTACTTTTTCGTTCATAAAAACAAAGATAAGATGCATGTGGACAAAACAACTTTAATCAGTGTTGCAAGTCAAACTTGTACTGTTATGATATATGAAAACCATAACAAATAATTACATTTTTTTTAGCAATAAATTATAAATTGTCACAGACAACTCGTCTCCTATGGATATTTATACACTATTTGAAGTCTATTTATCGTATGCAACAGTTTCATTGTATTTTCGGAACTAGCTTATTGTAGACCTTTTATTGCAGACTACAACCAATGCACTTATATGACTCATGGATAAATGCTACAAGAGTGAATGAGTTCTGTTAAGATATAACTCACCAGTAGAAACTACAACAATAATTTTAAGAATTAGCAGGAAATGTAGTAATCTGTAACCACAACCTTCTACCATTTCTCTGTAATTAGGACTTATCTGAAACGATAGTACCTTTTTATTCGTATTATTCATATACAAGATCAAACAATAATACCTTAATATATAACAAATTCCACGCTTTCTTAAACTATACAAGTAAAATTTGTTGCAGTCTAAATACAGATAGATGAAGCAGTCCCTGATCTAATTCGAAGTGTTTAGATTTTGTCATTTTAATAGCTATTATTATTATTGATAAATATTATTTTTGTTTTGCATATAGTATATTAAGACATTATATACAATGGTGTAACATTGATATTTCAATTATATGGATTTGTGCAGTTTTTTGTTTTTACTGTAGTAATTTCTAAAAAATCAACATGAAATATGATACAAAAACGATTCAATAAACACATAACTTATATAAACAGTATTGGCATAAGTTTTATGTATTTCAATGTCTCGTCGCCTCTTATAATTGTACTTAATAAAATCAATTGAAAATTTTTCAAACAGCTGTTAACGTTTATGGACAGAACTACAAATCCAGGATAACAAATGCATGGTTCAAAATAATGATGTTCTTTTTGCAAAGTTAGATTTATATTAAGGAGTAATTGCTTTAATGTTTAAGCAAAACAGAAAGGAAACAAACAAATTTAGAAGAACAGGGATAGCACTGGTAGAAATAAAGAATATTAAAAATAAGTTAATTGTATCTTCCAATAAACTGTTTTGACCAACAACATTAATAACGATGTTTGTACACATTTATATCTAACATAAGCAACACGTGTTTTTTGTTATTTGAACTTCGAAGAAAAGTGTCCGATATATAATATACAGATCACAAGAAATCTGCACTGCCCGATAAACACTAAAATCTATACCCAATTAAGATAAACAGATAAACTTTTAGTACAGTCTATTCAGATTTTTTGATATCGATGTACTTATTTCCCAGTCTTTAGTATTGATTCTAACATGCCTTTCAATGGTTACATACAGATGTTTCAATTTTTGTTTGTTTTCATTGTCATAAATCATGTGATTCTAAAACAACAATTATGTTCTTTTTATATTAGTGTAAACCTGTATAAACACTAAATTTTCCTTCTTTGAATAGTATTTTTACGCCACTTGTAGGACTTTCAAAGCTTAATCATAACACTTAACTTTTATTGTCAAACTAAGATGAAGTACCACGTTTGACATGTTTTAGTAAAATTCGTTGTATCAATTAATTACAAGATGAATTGCACAAAGCTCCGGTGACCCATTCACAGAAAGTTATAGACTTGCTTTGAAAAAAATTTTATTTTAGTAATTGGCTATGGAAATCAACACAATTATTGTATCTGTGATGCTTTATTATACATTAATGAGACTAATAGCTGGCACATTATTTACTGAAATAATAAAATAACTATTTTAAATAAATAAATTCAAGTCGTAAATCCAAACGCATATTTATTCTTCTACTAAAATGCATCCACCGAGATCAGATGCGCTATAGAAAATGCTTTGTTTTAAATTCTTTATCAAGCAATATTTAGTTGGAGTAAAATGGATATTGTGTCATCATTTTTTGTCTCATTAATTAATCATATTGATAATATTGGGTAGTTTATCCTTGTGTAATATATTTTTGGCCTATAAAAGTGATTCATGAGATTTTGCAATTATATGTAAACAATGAGATTTGATTGTGCAAGATATTCTTTTCTACTATAACAAAAAAATCAAGACGCCAATCGTTATCAAATGCATTCACATTTGGTTTTCATAACGTTGTGAAGAGTAGCAATAGATTTTTTATCAAAACGACGTCTTATGTTTATGAAATATATAAAAGAATCGATTTCGGAACAGGTTTAATGCACTTAGGCCATATTGTTACTGATGTATAGTTTTGTTGTTGATATAGAAGAATACATTATTAAATTTACCGTAGTTGGTATGGAATGTCAGGATCAGAACCAATAATGTGAAGCAGTGTTACATAAGGCATGCAGTTTTTATTTATGGATATATACCTGTTATGTATTATATTGTCAGTTGATTAAGTTCTAACATAAGGATTAGTTACAAGTTTATCAAGGATAAATTTCAAGTTTATAAATTAATAGGTTCGTGATTTTTGCGAATATACTCGTGACATGAATAATTTAATATCTGTCGCCGAACAGCCAACGTCAATTATCTAATATCCTGACACACACAGCCAAGGTATAGACATGCTGTAAGCTGGTATATCGAGTAAAGTGGTGAGCTTTAGCTCATTTATAACATAAAATGCAATGTATAATAAATGAAAAAAACAGATTGTCTATTTGTCATAACTTAATCACATTTATTGAAATAATTCCTTAGGACCTTTTATGTAGTTGCTATATTTTGGTTGTTGGTTCTAAAGTTTGCTGGTTTCTTGGGATTTGATTTGTAGATTGTCTTTTTGACAGTTTTCTTTGTGTTCGGCATTGTATTATTACTATCATAAATACTCATGGAAGCTGTCCACTCTGTCATACACATTCTTAGGCATCTTTTTGCCCAGATTTAAGAATAAGTTGGAGATCTAATGTTACACCTGGGGCTTAGAATTCTTAAATTCAACCATATTTAGCTTCTTGTGTTGAATAATGACACAATTTAAATCAACATTACAAATATATTGAATCTTTTATCATATGTTAATAATTTTAAACAAATACAGAACATTTTTGTACATATTTGAAATGTTGACTTAGTACTGTGATGACCAATGCATGAGCCTTTAATGTGTTTAGTTCTAGCCACCTTGACATACATGAATGAGGCACATAGGAGTAAAAGATTTAGTTTTTGTCTCGCACAACAGGGTAATCAGCAAACGTAGTGGCCATGCCCGTTACGTAGGACCTGGTATACTTGAAAACATAAGAAAGAAAATAAATATGTAAAATCATCAATTAAATTTTTACAGTATTATTGTTTTATCAATGAATGATGTGTGCATTTTATAACTACTTAGTTTTACAGTTTCACTTTGATCATTTTAATTTATGTTAAAAGCTGAAGTGTAAACTCATGGCCTAAGTTGCCCATCACTTAAATATGTATTACAAGATGTGTATCTTCAGCGTGGGAGCTGGACACTTTAAATGTTAGCTGTTTTGTACACTGTCATGTTTTTGTTAAGGATCTAGGTAACAACATTGTACAGTGATGTGGGAGAATACTGAAAATATTGTGGCCGCATTCTATGTGTAATTCTGTTAAAAGAAATACACATTAACGCATTTTAATGGCAAATATTTCACATTCCCGTGAAGGTAAGACGAGTAGAGTAATCATATAATACAGTCCAGACGTCACTATTTACATTTTCGCTGTTCAATCATCAATTTCATTAATGACGTCACTATTTACACTAAAGCTGTTCAATCATCAATTTCATTAATAACGTCACTATTTACACTAAAGCTGTTCAATCATCAATTTCATTAATGACGTCACAATTTACAGTGAAGCTGTTCAATCATCAATGTCATTAATGGTTTGTGTCAAGACACATAAAGTTAGACGAGGTAAACTGGGCATTAGATAAAACAGACAAAATTACAGGAAACTGTTACATATCTTCATACTTACTTGAATTAACTTCACTTAAACATTTTCTCCTAGATGTAGTTTATTTATTGTTGTTAAACAGGCGATAGTGACGTCAAAAGGCCGTTAGCTAGTACAGGAATTAACGAAAGTATGTCACAAACATAATGTAGTTCCATTAATAAAACCTCTCATTTCATGTTTATTTTTAACATTTTTTATCGGATATTGATATTTTATGTTTTTAGTGAAATTCGAGTACGTTTAAAGTCCTGTTTGAAGTTTTTTTTTGAGATACCTCTTCACTCCCATTACATTGAATGGTCGACACCATTTCAATCTATCTTATGGATTTGTTTTTGACGAAACATTTTTTTCCATTTGTTGCAATTTCGACAAATTGTATTCGTTCCGCAATAAAATACAAATTGATTCCGTAATTTTGATTTACCGTTAAATTCAAAATATCAGCACCAGGTAAAATTTCGCCTGGATATCTCAAACATGGATTACTTAAGTGAACATAGATTTATTTATTGAAACAGGTATAGTCTTTGGAATAATGTTAGTTTCATTATATTTCACATGTTCAAATATACCGAACTTCTGAAAACAGTTTGATCCGAGAAATTTCAACTGACAGATAAAACCTCACATTTCAAAGAATAATTAAAAATGTAAGACAGATGAAAATGATAAATAAAAACGTGAAATGGGAGGTTTTATGTTATAGAATTAAAACACAATGCTGTTTAAAATACGCGATAATGTTATTTTAATACAAAATATATAGCATTAGTTTGGTTTATATACCTATATGTATAAACAAGAATTAGATTATCAAATTGTCGGTTTAAATAGACCTATACGGTTTGAGATATCTAACACAATTAGTAGGAGACAATTACTTTTTGGCACAGTAGAAATTGAAAATTGTACTGCCATCATCAGCAACCTTTATTTATAATTTTAAAATGTAAAAATATTGGATAAAGACAGTTATTAAATGTATTTTTTTTTAAAGAGAAACTCTTAAACTTCAAAAAACGTCCCTTTTAGAACAATGAAATAAAACACATTTGAATACATTAACATGTATTTATCTAAGAGCTAAGAGTGCCCTTGGTTTATAATGAAGGGATTAAGCAAGACTACTGTTTTTTAAGTTCCACAACATGTGGGTATACACTATTCTCTTAACAATATGACAGTATATTATTTAGTAGTTTTGTCTGTGGTTAAACAGGTTTAGCACATTCTTTGTATGATTTTACCCTATTCTATAAGTTATGATAAATAATTTTAGTATTTTGTATAAATTCGTATATTTTCAAAATTATATGCCTTAAAAAGTCTTGATCTTGTTTTACTAATGCTGTAATAAGCAACGTTAATTTTCATTAATTTTATTTTTTTTTAAATTTCCAGTAGTTATAGTTATATACCGAATATTGTTTAATGATAGAACTTGTCTACAAAAAGATTTTTAAGAACAATCTTTCGGCAGCATGTATGTTGTTCATGATAATTCGTCTAATTATAACTAACCTCTGAAATAATTAAACAGAAAGCGTATTGTAAAAATCTGAACGGAAATGTGTTATATTTAAATAATTTACAACTGTAATCAGCATCTGCAATTACTCTGCCTGTGTAAGGGGAGCCAAAGGGCTCATGCAACAAGCTTTTCTTATAACAGTATAGTGATATATGGCATTATAACCAGCAATCACCTTTTTCAGCTATAGACGAGAACAAGTTAATAAACAATACATTGGAAATGGGGATTGACATTGGACGTGTACGGTTTGACGCCCACTTGTAAAGTCTAAACAGTTGGGTTAGGAGGAAAAATTTAGTCTTTTATAGTGGCTACACAGCACCTTCATTATTTTTTTAAATCTACGAAAGGGGTCTTCAACATGTAACGTTACTGGAACTATGTGTTCACACCAATCCGATATGGTTTTTAATTTCAAGGGAAACTACCAATAAGAAAGACAAACTTGCCAAGACCTTTTATTTCACATTTTGATTTATAACTGACTTCTTGCATCTAATATATCCTGCAAAGTCGAAACATTAAAGATAACACAGTAATAGTTTACAATCGTATTTGGATCATTTTCTGGAAATATTAAAAGCATGGAAAGTAACTAAAACCTATGATAAAATAAATGATAATAAATACAGACCTTTCTTTAATTAAACAGACTTCGCTGAAAAGGAGGAATTTTGCTGGTCCGTTAATATTTGGGACATTTTAACTCTTAAGATAAACTTATATCTACAATCATAAAAGACAACTTATGGTCGAAATCGTAACAGTGTGTAATCAGTAGATTGAAACAGATAGCAACAAAACATTTGCAAGGCCTATTTTTAGGTTTGTGTCTGTGTTGTCTAAAAGATAGCTTTATAGATATTAATAATCAAGCATAAGAAATTTTGCCTATAGATATTTCACTTCAAGCTATAAATGAAACTTTTTATCTTTGTAGACTTAATATACATGTACATCAAAACAGGTTTTGTATTTCTTGGAGGACAATTAAATCTTAAATCTACAAATGTATGAATTAGCTGATAAATGTGTTTTTACATTACTAATAAATATCTAAAGCCATTCACATATTGATTAAATACATATAAACTACCGCGATGACTTTACTGTTTAACAACAATCTTCAATGTTGGGCTCTCATAATTGTACTTATGAATTGAGACAAAAAATGTATATTTTATTTGAACTAATAAATTTAAAATATTTCTAAACATACTTACTGTTGTAATTTACTTCTATATCATTCGTAACAGATGACGTCCAAATGAGATAATTTCAAACATTCCAGTCAATATTTTGTTGTGATATGCAGTCGCTCTATAATAATTATTTTCCAAAAGATAAGTACTTAATATGTCTGTGTGTAGTTGTTACGGATATTTAAACTTTAAACTGTGTGACCCTATTATCACAACTAGTTGATCTGTTATGTATAGTATCTTAAATAGGATAAATTAAAGCACAGCGGATCAATTGTTAGCTATACATTAGAAATAGAAGTCTATTTATTGATATGAACGATTGAAGTACTAAAAAGTAGTCTCTGAACATAGGCAATGTACATTTCAACAAGCTTTTACATAATAATTGTCAAACATTAACATTTGAATATACAAGTCGGTGTAGACGAAACCGTTTCAATTGTTGTTATTGTTGAAAGTATAAACTACGGTATTAGTATTTCATACGAGATACTTACGTTTTCTATTCGCAAGGTGTACATGCCCTTAGCCGGATTCGGTATAACGTTTTGGAATTTTTATAATAAAAGGCGTACAACATCGTAAATGTTTGGAATTTAAATATTTTGGGGATGTAAGCGCCAATGATACGTCTTGAATAGACGAAAAGCGCATGTGGCGCAGTAAAGTTGGTATTTCTGATGACACTGACGATATTGCCAATTAAATTACTGTTGTACCATAAGACTAAGTATTTCTAAATTAGAACAGATTCTTGGGTTAAAATATTTAGCCTCTTTAATATAACTATTGTGGTACAACACAAAAACTCAATTTAACTAAGTCACGATTTTGTTTCCTTATTCGGGTATTATCATGGCATGTGTAAATCCGCCAAATAAAAACTGCACACCACGATAAAGCTGAAAAATTGCTGAAAGCGTAGTTAAACTCCATTCAAATAAAAATAAAACAAACGAGATGTATTATAACTCACAATTGTATTTCTAATGACTTATTTTTTATGCTGATTAATAGATATAGAATTTAAAAGTGTCATTTCCACCATAAATATAACTCAACTAACTTATGCTAGCATGGTACTGAATTTTCTTGTTATCAACTAATGGTTACTTTGTAAATATGTTTGATTCACCAATATTAATGCTTATAAAAGATTTTATTGAAGCATTCAAATAATGTATGTTTTATTTAGATATAAATTTAGTATTGTATTAAGACAAGCAAAAGATAAGAACTGATCAATTTAAAATCATTTGTAGTTGCTATATTTTTGGTTAAAGGTGGTATTGGTTCGTAATATCAATCCAACCTCAAAAACGGGACAAATTGAAATATAACAATAGCTCAATACAAAAGTTAGATTATTTGTTAACACTATTCTCTAAACAAATAAAAATAAAAATTTGAGTTTATTCTTAAAACAGTAAATGTTGTAGTCATTTCCGTCACTTCACTGTCTGATATAAATTTTGATCGACCTTTCAATAGAAAGTGGCTGAATTACTATGACGAAGTTACACAAGCCTAGATTATTAACGGATACAAAGGTGAATTTATATTCATATCTCTTTAAAACAATGTAAAATATCAAAATTAATATATGATTTTTTTTTAAATTATCTTAAAAGCTATCTAAAAATTTTATCTGACTTTAAGTGCGTTCAATCTGCTAAATATTAGACATGACGTGGCGTCTTAGACAGTGTAAGTTTTCCCTTAAATCAATGCAACTGCATGTGTTTGCTAGTTTTTTTTATTAAACAATGTTGTGCGAGTCAAGCCAGTGATAATAAATTTAAAGTGTCAGAATGTTGGTTATTTACATATTTGTCAGCTTTATGGAGAAACGAATGTTACAGACTAAAAAATCGTTATGTTGGCAACAGTAATACAAAAAGATATTCAATACGTGCAAAAGTAATGTTTGTTTATTTAAAATTTGGGATTGAGATGGTGACAACATCCGATACACAGTCACACCATTAAAGCACAATAAAATATGTAACAAACATTATTGTAAACAATAATCGAAGAAATACCCAAACTGGAAATAAAGTTTTGACGACCACAACACTAATACGAAGCCATTAAAAAAGACAACAAACACAGAACAAAACAACGCACAAACAAAAGCCAGCGACAATAACTCGCATAAATTCAAGTGCTTTGGGAAAAGAAAGCATTTTCTGATTGTTGCAACACGGAAAGTCATCTCCGGTGAAGAAAGATGCTACACAAACTCTACGAAATAGGTACAGCTGTAGTCGGTGTGACTTTTTACCCAAACTTACCCAAACTATACACAAAATCGCATTGATATGACATTTTTTGGCAGTATTATTATGTTTAAACATTTTATTACTCTACTTTTGTTGAAAAATCTTATAACGTGCAGTTAAGATGACAGATTCCTGTGCTTAAGTCGATCTTATGAAGCTCCTTATGATCGTATAAAATGCATTCATCAAACTGTACCTAAAACCTCGCTAAAAATAACATTTTGTGGTAGTAAATAAACAAAAAATATTAAACGACTAAAATTCAGTTAAATAGTGAATATTTATTAAACATTGCAATTTCAAAACAAAATAGCCCTACATAATTAGATATCGAACATATTATTTTATTACCTGCTGCACAACATTGTTGTCTTGATTGAAGTCATATCATATAAATGTTTTCAAAAATGTGTTTCTTTGTTACAATATTTTATGCGGACTTTTGTTGTAACATTTTCCAACATTTTACAGATACAACTATTAAACAGGATAAACCTGCCTAACAATGTCATTTAACCATTTCGTTGGCACAGTTTGGGTAAAGAAAATTCTGTTCATAATGGGCTTTATATGTTGATTATTATTCACTTACGTTTTCCAACAAAAATAGTATAAGTAAAACGTTTAAACATGATAAAACTTCTAAAAATGTTCTTTTTAAGTGTGTTTTGATATAGTTTGGGTAAGTTTGGGTACAAAGTCACATCCCAGCTATAGTAATTTGATATACAAATATCCATAGTTACTCCATAAATTCTTTTTCAATTAAGACAACCAATAACCTTTAAGCAACAAAACCCATAAACCGCATATACCGAATAGCTCGATAAAGGCAATCGCGGTATTCCCTCACAAGGTCTGGAGTAACGTATATTAAAGACGTATACTTAGTATGCTAGAGCGTATGGAATGTTGCTGAACAAGAAAAGTAAGTTAACGACTGGAAAGTTGAAATATTCACGTTTGTCGTGTATATGAGTTTAGCAGAATCTCATATAATGCATTTTTGTCTTTAAATTGCGTTCCGAACATCTAGGTAACGATTTTGTTTGTCTATATAATGCATTCATGATCTAGCCCTGGATATTTTCTAGTTTTCTAGCTCTTTACTGCTTCATTACTTTCCTCTAACGCTAATGCTTCCAGGTACTGACATTGTTTTAGTAGATATGTCAATAAGATAATTGTGTATAAATGCTCCTAAATGTATAATATCATTTCAAATTAGCAGCCAAGCACAACCATTAGACTACGAACCGTATCAAAAAGATTTTGTCTGCAGACAGAAGTAACAATTGTTTGAGACAACAATCATATCCCAAAACGATAATAAAGTATGTTGACGTCAGAAAATGGTTTAATGCATATTGATACATCATTTTTTATAACGATTGTAATCCAAATATAAGATTTCAAAGATATGTCTTTGATTAAATGGAATATATAAAGCATTTTAAGAGACGAGATATTTTGTAACTATTTAAATTTACTATAGCAGACAAATTCCAACAAAGAAATTTTAAGCAGACACTAAGTTTAACAATACAATAATTCAGCGAAACATATTGCACGTTTTATCAATGAAGGTAATAACTAAATACTAAAGAAACAGTCAAAAAGACAATCCACCCTCAAAGTCCAAGAAACTGGCAAACATTAAAACCAACAAACTAAAAGAAACGGTGGATATAGAGGGTTGTTAATTGAAAAGACATCATCAATATATCTATATGTCAAATTAAAGAACCTAGATCATACTATCTTTATCCCAGCAGCTCAAGCGTATGGTGAATACATTTTACAACTTATACGTTATTGTAGATCTTGCGATCGGTATTCCGATTTTCTAGACCGATCACTGCTGTTGACCGCTAAACTACCCAAACAAGGGTTTGCTGTATCTAGGTTAACGTTATCTCTCCAGAAGTTCTATGGTCGTCACCATGACTTAATTGATCGTTATGGGAAATCAGTGTCTCAAATACGATCTGATATTTTCGCTGAGTCATAGGTAGAGTTTCCTATTCCTGAATTTGATTTCCCTTGACATGACAGTGAGTAGTTCTCAAAAATCAGAGAAACTTAAGTTTGTGGCTAGATTAGTAGCAAAACCTATTTACGATGCACAGTGGTACAAGAGGTGTGAAAACACTATTCCAATTCTTTAAGATTTTCTACTAAATTTGTTATTTTTGGAATTAGCACAGCTCTTTTACCTTAAGCGTAGCTTGACCGACACCATATATATCCAGAAGCGTACGTGACAGGCATATGTTCTCTCAAAATTTCATGACCACTTTAAAAACTTCCAAGAGAAAACCAACTTCCGGGGTAAACCCCACTCTAAAAATAGCACTTTCTTTTCAGAAAATCTTGGTTTAAAGGTCACGTAGTAAATGTGACATAAAATATACTAAACAACATTAGAACAGACATTGTTAGGACCTTTCAGACAACCTTTCATTTATTAAAATCCATACAGTAGTTTTTAATATACACTAAGATAAACAGGACTATTTTGTTTGTAAGTACTATTTTCTTATATGTTCTAAATTATATTGGTCCCGTTTAGTGTCTTGACACCTAAAGATCATGTATTTGTCCATCAAATTGTACAAAATTTTGCCTATTTGTAGCCTAAATATATCTGACTAACACCCTTAAATTTCTTTGCATTCTATAAAACAGTTTTGGAGAATAGCAGAAAAAAATTATGACTGCGCACATATTTAATCATCACAAATTGTGTTTACAGATCAAGTAATGCATTATTTGCAATATATTCAATTTCCTTAGTTCAGATGTAAATTTCAATATATATCACACATTAACACTATAGTATAACATACCGAATACTAATAAAAACATACATTATATTTATATCTCACAAATAAAAAAATATGAAGTTTCAGGTTGGGGGACCAGCCCCCCCCCTTTTTAGAGGGTATATTAGACGTCTGATAAACTTTTAATATCTGTAAAATTCCTACTAAACCATTTCATATTTCTTGTTGCTCAAAAAGATAGAATTGCACCTCAACAAACAATAAAATTCCAAAAAGAACAATTTTAGCATGCCTCTGTCCTATAGTATCAACTGACAAATTCCGCATCTAAAATAAAAATAGGCACTATATTGAATATTTGTGGCAACAAAGATGTCTTTGCGACCTAATATTTAGACTGTCTGCCTTAACTACTTCTGAGAAACAAACACTAAAACAATATATTTTTAACTCCAAGCACACTTTTCTATGCAGAGAATGCAGTTTTTATTGAAAAAATCTAAAATCTTACATAATATCATTTTTAGGCTGAAATTTGACACTCGCATGGTTTTCCCCTAAATATGCATTTAAAATGAGTTAATGGGTTATAATCTTTCATTCGCAAACATTTTCAGGCAAAGGGAGAGAATAACCAAAAATGATGCTTTTGTATTACAGGTGTGAAAACACTATTCCAATTCTTTAAGATTTTCTACTAAATTTGTTATTTTTGGAATTAGCACAGCTCTTTTACCTTAAGCGTAACTTGACCGACACCATATATATCCAGAATCGAACGTGACAGGCATATGTTCTCTCAAAATTTCATGACCACTTTAAAACCTTCCAAGAGAAAACCAACTTCCGGGGTAAACCCACTCTAAAATAGCACTTTCTTTTCAGAAAATCTTGGTTTATAGGTCACGTAGTAAATGTGACATAAAATATACTAAACAACATAAGAACAGAGCATGTTAGGACTCAAAATTTTTCCAATATATTTACCTTTCAGAAAAACTTTCATTTATTAAAATCCATACAGTAGTTTTTAATATACACTAAGATAAACAGGACAATTTTGTTTGTAAGTACTATTTTCTTATATGTTCTAAATTTGATTGGTCCCTTTTAGTGTCTTCACACCAAGATGAACATGTTTGTTATATTTAATTGTAATGGAATTAAAGTTTTCGATAGATGGTTTTGACCATGTATATTTCAAATTTAAGTTTTATTTCTTGAGAATATACTGATTAATTGGATTTAAATGTCAGATGCATTGTACGTATCGATGAAACTAAGACATTTTTAGACTTCCAATAATGAAATAAAGAGACCATGCAGTCAACAGACTAGCTTTTGAGAAGTTGTTGACATTTGTTGCGAATCACTCCACATGTCTTCAACAAGCAACTAAATAAGGAAACACCAATAGAAAGAACGGAACAACAAAACTTAAACTCAAGAAACGAATATAAATTAGTTTTAGACAAACATTTACAACACAAAACAACAGCCAAAACAAAAAAACAAAACTGAAAGTAAGTAGACCGAACCTAATAAAAACCATGGTTGATGTGTGCTTTTCGTTTTCTTGTCCAACAACCATGCTATCATTATACAACTTAATGGCTTACAATTATTTACGTCTAGACATACTGCTTTTAAATCAGTACCTAAAATACAACCTTAATTGTTTTGATATAATGCTCCATAGGCGATAAAAGCCTAGATGCATTTTGTTTTGATAGCAATTGAGTAGAACACTTGGGATTGGTTTTTTATCGTGTTATTGTCCTTCAAAATAGATGATGTTGAAATGTAAACATCGGACTTACATTCGTTTTTAAACTGGACTAAACAAATGTTTCAAATCAATTTTCTTTTTGCCGTATCATGAAAACCAATATCACACAGATTCAGTCGTTTCATTTGATAATCAATTACTTAAAGGCATTTCTGACAAGATGGCTGAAGATTATATCAACTAGATTGATACAGAGAGAAGGAATTATGAGAAGTTCGTCAACTTTGTTTATCCAATTAGTTAGGAATGTTTTTATTTGTTTATGGCCTTGAAACAAAATTATACAGCCACGCAGCGACAAAATTCGTAAGTGTTACACTGACAAAGTCATACAGCGACAAAATAGTGCAGTGTCACACAGAGTCATACAGCAAAATCGGATAATAGTATAATGAATCAGAACACTTTGAGTAATTTGAGTAATGAACTATTAAGTTACATAAAGAGTTTTGTTTTATATTTTTTAAGTATTGGAATCTCTAAAATAACAAAACAAAGAACCAGATGATATTTAGTTAAATGTATTGTAATTGTGTTACTATTTTGTCATGCCTGGCACCTACATAAAAAAATGCTAACATCTTAAAGATTGTATGTTATGGAGTCCGGAATTATGTTTTTTATTTAAACGCATTATTAAATTTCGTATCTTAATTTTGGTATTTAGAAAATAAGACGGAATTCCTCCACTTTTGCCTCGTTTCACCCTAGTTGTTAACAATCATCAAGAGAGTATTTACCAAACTATGACATTACTTTTGATCAGTAGAGTATTGATCACTTGTGGTTTATTCATTAGTGTTGGTAACTGCATCAAATATCTGATTCTAGAAACAGTGGTCATTATCAAACTATGGAAATAATGTATTTATAACTGTATAATCTATCACAAAATGATGCAGTAAAGCGGCGATCGTGATGCTTGTGGTTTTGAGTATTATGAAAGTGTATTACGTAAAGCAACTTAAATCATTTTCTAAACTATACAAAATGTAACCATAAGTAAGATATGTTATTTATACAAATACATCGTTGGATAAAGATATAATATTTTTTCTATTGACAAGAAAAAACTTGATATAATGCCGGTTGCTTTGAATTTACATAATGGTGAACAATGTCGTCTTATTTATTAACTGAGAGAAAGTAAAACAGAAACCTTGGAGAATTAAACTTACAGAACACATCGTTGCAAAATGTATCCTTTTTCTAAAAAGAATCTTCTCCAATACTATTTACACATTCATAAGCTGTCGAAAGAGGAGATTCTTGACAATCGCAATCAGTTTTGGCATCCTTTAACAGCAATAAAATCTGGGCTCCAAAAATACCAATACAGGAGCTATTCCAGGAGTGGATCAAAATGTGGATACTAAAAGATATGGATCACTTGCCCAGTGTAACAACATTAAAATTGATTTGATTTTTCGATACGCTACACAACCATTCCTCATATCCAGTCTAAACAAGGCTTAAAGATATTATTAAACGATGCTGTTTTTTAAGAAAAACGGAATGAGATAATGTAAATTGTAATTTTCTGGTTATTAGAAATGACAGAACTTACTTAGTCATCAATGATTCCAGATCAAATAATAAGAAGATAAAAGTCATATGTAAATTTGTCGTGTTGGTAATACAAGCTACACTTAGGTCAGCCTCTTACTTAGACTTGCTTTTAGAAATAGACTCTAATTACAGCAAACTCGACTCTACGACAAACGTGATAGCTTCAACTTTTTAATTCATAGATAGCAACATTCCAGTAGCTCCGATTGAATGGTGTGTATAATTCAGAACTAATACGTTATGATCAATTCTGCAATTGATATTCCGATTTTTTAGACCGCTCCATGATGTTGACTTCTAAGGTACTCGTACAAGAGTTTGTTGTGAGAGGTTGATGTTAACCTTTCCGAAATTCTATGGTCGTCACCAAACAATTAATCACTATGGGAAATCCATCTCTCAAATACGATCGGATAATTTCGCTGAATCAAATGTAGTCTTTCCTATTCCTGGATTTGATGTTTTGTCCTAGACATGATAATTAGTAACTCAATGGGCGTGTAATTAATGGCAGGCACTGTTTACTGGTTTTTATTAGATTCGGGTTACTCTTTATTTTTGTCTTTTGGACTTTTGTTTCATGTCGTGCTTGTTTGTCTGAATTCGGATTTGTAATCGTCCCTTGACTTTTGGCTTTTGTTGTTAGGTTAGTTTCCTTGCTATTTGTCTTATAGCCATGTTAATGAAAACTGACGCTAACATTCGGATAGTGCAATATAAACACGTTTATGTGTAAGCAACAAACTTTATAAATATAAAAAGAAAATAGGTTTATCAATTCAACTAACGTTTTTAAGCAGTGCGACTTTTTTCATGCTCTATATCTCTATTTGGGTAAATGTTCCAGCACTGATGTGAAGGTCGTTACTAACGTTACCAACGTCAGATCACTATTGTTTAATCCCCTTGGACAAAGTTTAACATGTGTAGGTATATGTGTATCAGCAGAACTGATACATACCGTACCAACAAACAAACTTTAATTAGAATAACGAACTAATTTTAAGAAATTGTGTCTAATACCGATAAACTACATCAACACTGACGTTTATCCTTTAAATCAAACAAATTGAATTCCACCTTAAGAAATAGTAACACATACATTAAGATGATGTATGAACAGCACACAATAAGGAACAACATTTTTAACTTCAAATATATGACTTAAAATTTATTTAAGCTTCACACAGTTTGTAAAGATCCCTAATTGTTCTCTGAGCAATCGGCTGTTCAATTTACTCTGCGTCAGTTTTCATTTTATTGTTAAGTTACAAATAAACCCCCTTTCCGCAAAAAGGAGCGAAAACGGAAATTTATTTTCTGTTCTGCATATAGTTTCTGAGTGTGTGGCGGCATGACCAACACAATTAAGCTTGACCTGCAATTTTATCACATTTTTTCTCTCTTTAAGTCGTTTCTAATAGCACTTGGTGTGTTTGTTTATCAAAAGAATTTCAAATATCACCTAATAACGAGGTTTCAAACAGTGAGTGACGAACGAACACTTCGCTAATTATGTCTAACGGAAATGTGCTTCCGTTACGTTAGAGTGGAGGGACAGTTAAGAAAATGGAATGTTGTCAAGCTATTCGATTTGATAACTATTAAAAACAACTAATATGAAACAATGTAATTAATAACAATCACCACTGTTAGCAATACAAATGCAATCACTATGGTTTTCCCTTGACAATCATACTGCTACCGAGACAATCACTGTTATCAACAGAACAATGGCTGTTGTTACCACACATTCAGTAGTGATATCGTGGCCACTGTCGTGAACATGATATTAAATGGTATTAATAAAAAAAATATGAAAGGTTTAGCACCGAGTTTCTGCATATTTTTATCATTTAAATACACAAGATTTAATTACATTCATTGTCCTTACTAAGTATACTTATATAAATATAAAGCATGCACCTACACAAACACCGATTTATACACGTATTAGATGTATCAAACTTTGTCCATGCAAAAGGAGATGATCGTGTACGACGTCTATTGAGCATAATTTTCTGATCTTATCTATTACCTTAATTCATATGGACAACCATGTTCTGTTTGACAATAGTTTATACAAGTTTCGTTTTCGTCCTGAAATATAGCTCGCAGGACATTATAAATATTAATAAATCATCAGTCACTCATTATAGCCTCTGTTATGCAGCTGTTGTATGCTGATTAGATACGGGTTTAATTGAGAAAAAACAGGCGTGCGGCATTAACAGTGTAAAACACAGTTATGAACGGTAATGATGTTAGGAATGTTTTATGAACGTTGTTAGTATTAACACGATCTTCCCTTAATGAATGTGGTGTTAACAATGTCGCCCTGTATCGCACGTGATGTTAAGAAGGTCCTCCTGTATTGTACGTGGTGTTTACAAGATCGTCATTATCGAACGTGATGTTAAGAAGGTCCTCATGTATTGAACGTGGTGTTTACAAGATCGTCATGCATCGAACGTGATGTTAAGAACGTCCTCCTGTATTGAACGTGTTAACAAGGTCGTAGAGATATGAACTTGCTATTAACAAAGTCATCCTGCAAATAACGTAGTTTTAACAAGATCGTTGTGTAATGAACGTGGTGTTAATAACGTCCTACTAATAAGAAAGGGTGTTAAAAATCGTGATGTAAGAAATGTGGTATTAACAATATCGCCCTGTGAAAACGTGGTTTTAATAAGGTCGTCCTATGATGAACGTGGTATAAACAACGTCCTGTAATGAAAGTGGTGTTAACAAGGCCACCCCGTAATCAACGTGATAGTAACAACGTCGTCCTGCAATGAACATGGAAATAACAAGAACGAGGTATTGACAAGGTCTTCCTTATATAAACGTTATTGGTGTTAACAAGTTCTTCTTGCAATGAACATGATATATACAAGTACTTCCTGTAATGAACTTGGCGTCAAGGTCCTACTGTAGGGTCGTTGTGCAAACAAGATCTTCCTGTTACAAGCTTGATTTTGTTAACAAGCTCGTTTTGCAAGGAACGTGATGTAAAAACGGAATTCCTTTTATAAGCATTATTGGTGTTAACAAGTTCTACCTTTGGTGAAAGTTATTTATGTTTCCTACTTTTAAGAACATGGTGTTAATAAATTAGATTCTACTGTTGTTAACTTTGTGTTAACAAGGACCTACTGTTATGGGTTTTGTGTTAACTAAGTCCGTTTGTTATAATTTTGATGTTAACAAGGTTCTACTGCTATCAATTTGGTTTTAACAAAGTCCTACTATTGTACACGTGATGTTATCGAGGTCCTACTGTAAAGAATGTGTAGAATTACTTAGCCTTTTAACATGATTGTTAATGGTGTTACCAATAATTCCTTTCGTAATGTTAATAAGATAGAGGCGATGTAGGTGGATAGGCTATGTACTCCGAAAAAAACCAAGGAAGCTTAACAAAACTGGGCATATGAAGGAAAACGACACAGAGTGGAAAGATTTCGTTGCTTCCCCATACGCCAGAGGGCGTAATGAGCAGTAAGTAATGTTAATGAAATAAATGTTATTTGTCGTAGGAATGTATTGGCGTTATAACATGATTGTTACCTATGCTTCATTTGTAAAATTATATAAAGCTTAATGGGTATAAAAATGGTTTCTTATTGTGACATATTTAAGTTTCACATTTCTGGACAGTATAAGATATTACCTGGTTTATTGGTTTATGAATTGTGTAAACAGGCCCAAACCAGGTTATAGTGTATGATCTGTTCGCTTATTTAAATTATTCTTTATGATTTAGTTTTAAAAGCAATACTAAACGAACAGCGATGACGTCATGGAACTATTTGATATTTTAAAGACGTTAGAATAAGCAATGTGATAAATGCTAGTTATTTCGTATAACCTGGATATGCTTCGTTCGACTTGGCCAATCAGATTTCAGCTCACAAAGCAAATCAAATTATTTGACGAGAACATTTAAACTTGCTAAACTGTACATGTGTTACATACAAACGCACAACATACAAGCTGGTTATAATCATAAGTGTTTACTGGTTATATATATTTCATGAAATAATCTTATCAATGGTAGACAACCAGATTGTGCAAAAACGAAATTTTTGATAACGACAAATTTTGCTGCTTGTAAGAGGTTTCAACGTGTATTGTAAACAGACAAGCAACGTCCCTATAGTAACAAAATAATACTTGTGAAATCCCGCAAGATTTACTGAAGTGAGATATAAATGAATTTTAAAGGTTTTATTATTTTTATAACTTTGAATATAAAACGTTCTTTCTAAAACATGTATGATAAATAATATCCAAGACAGTTTTAATGCAAAATATAGTCAACACTTACCTAATCAATCTCCATTACAGAATAGTTTAAATTGAAATAGCAGCTTCAAATCACACACAAATGTCCGATTAATCAGATCCTACAAAACGTAATGTATAAGTTGTATTGAATTTTTGGGTACATCGCTCCAGTTTTAATCAGGTTCGTTTGTAATTGTTGCAATCACCAGGGATAAAATGGTCATAGGTTACTCATGGGTAATTTTGAAGACTTCATTATAACGTCACTTTGATCAATTAAGAGGAGAACTCCAGTATTAATAAACAAGCTCTAAATTATATACATGCTTTGATAAATAATCCGGCTGTGGAGTGTAAACACATATTGCTTACATTTAAAGTAATCGTGATCATGTCTATTTGGACAAACGAAACATAATAAACACAAACAAATAATATGCAATACACGTGCAGTTTCGCAATCGAATACGAATTAATGCCAATTAAAAAATGAGGTTGTTCATGCTATTTTAATTTTATTATCCAGGTACAGCATGACGATAACCCACCACAGAACATCCAAATACGCACCACATCCAAGACAGCTCAGCACAGAACACTCAACCACACACCACATGCCTAGACAGCCCACCATAGTACACCCAACCACACATCACATGCCAAGACAGCCCACTACAGTACAACCAACCACACACCACATGCCAAGACAGCCAACCACATGCCAGGTTTCTGGTCATAAACACAATATATTAATACATTTCCTGACTCTTATAGAAATTCTTATATCAATATTGAACCATTATCATTTGAAAAAGCACAACATTCAAATAGCAAAATATTTATGCTAATATCTTATTAAACTTTAAGAAATGTTTGTTTGAATTTTGTGTACACCATTTTCAACTATTTGAGCTATATTAAGGCGTCCAGTTTTATTGGAGTACGAACGCGGAGAACCCAGAGAAACCCTCCGACCTTTGGTAAGAAAACTGGCAATCCTTGTTAATTTGGAGTCGAGTACATCCTGCTCGCAGTAAGACTAGATCCCGCAACCTCAGTATTTATCTACCACGTGATCAATAGTAGATGACAAACTACCTTAAGCATAAGCCACCAAGGTCCTCTTTGAGAAATGAAAAAAATGACTCGACATGTTACTATTTAAGGATTGTTGTTGTCATTTTGTGTCCGTCTTTAACGTCGTCTGTATGCTATAACATTTCAATCCTCTTCTCTGAAATCAGTAGGAAAATTGAAATTAATGGTCACACTTTTAATGTTATTGTATAAAGTTAATATTTTTAAAAATTCTGATCGGACATAAAATGGCCCTCGCCAAGACACAATTTATCAATGGATCCGCAAAAATATGTGTTGTTTATGTTACAATTTTAAAGACTTTCAAATGGAACATTTTAATTTCAGATTTCGTCCTTGGAACGAGAGAAGACATTTAAAGCTGCATATGGGCAATAAAATGTGTTTTAGGTCAAAAACAGTTTCTTTGAAAAAAATTTTTTTCAGGATTTGCCTCAAGAACAGTAGTAGTCATTTTATCCCTTGTGATGAGTCTTTTTAAACATTAAAGTCTCAATTTTGGGCTGAGGTTAACTCTCCAATTCGGTGAAACATTGAAATCTTTGTTTTTGACCGGAAGTTAACTATCCAATACGATGAAACATTGAAATCTTTGTTTTAACCGGAGGTTAACTCTTTAATTATGTGAAACTTTGAAATCTTTATTTTTGACCGGAGGTTAACTCTCCAAAACGATGGAACATTGAAATTTTTGTTTTTGTCCAGATGTTAACTCTCCAATACGGTGAAACATTGAAATGTTTGTGCTCGTTTGGATGTTAACTCTCCAATATGTTGGAATATTGCTTATATTTGTGGATAAACGAAGTTTTACACGGTTGACAACTGAAATAAGTATTGTTATGAAAATGCAGACGTAGAAAGTGTGGCAGTATGTAAACTTATAATTTTTAAACAATCTGAATTTTTCGTCCTCTCGCACTGAAGTTA
The DNA here is from genome assembly GCA_944474755.1 of Limnoperna fortunei. Lineage (NCBI taxonomy): Eukaryota > Metazoa > Mollusca > Bivalvia > Mytilida > Modiolidae > Limnoperna > Limnoperna fortunei. The sequence goes on from OX104116.1 coordinate 26,551,580, forward strand.
AGCACATAATGGCTAAAGTGACTGTAATAATCCAAATTGTAATTAACATTTACAACAAAACAAAAGATGATATTTTATTTTGAACTGTGTTTGCACAATAAATACACATTACATATATTATGTGTAGGTAGATCACGTCGAAAAATTTGCGTACATTTGTATCACTACGAGACGCGTAGCGTCGAGGTTGGGATGCAGAATGAATGCAACTGTCGAGGCGTGATACAGGTAGTTGTACCTCCACTCAAATGTATGAAACACGTTTATCCAAAATTAATTAGCTTAAAAAGGGTAGAATTATGACGTCAAATTCCATTCGTAAAAAAAGAGTCCTCATATACAATCAGAGACATTCCTTATGACGTCAAAAAGTAGGTCAGACAAAAGTACATCTTGTATCACATATATAGATGATACAGTTAAGGTTTTGTATCACCCAAGTTGTATCAATCGCTTAATGTTCAGGTTTTGACAAAATACTTACTTAATTTTAGATAAAATAATTTTTTATTATTTAATTATTATTTAGTTAATACAAATACAATGTATTAACATCGCGTCATGAAAGTGAACATCACCAGAACACCAGTAATGTACAGTATATTGTTATTTGTGCTCAGTATTGCTATGGCAACCATATTATTGTTACTCTTTCGATGCATAAACATAATGCAAGATATAAAATATATTCCGATAACATTTTATAATGACAACTAAATTAATCAGGTCTGAAATACGAGTTCCTTGTGCCATTATGCTGCCTTTGGTTCTTGGTATCTTTTCAAAGTGTAACGTTTCACAAAAAGAAACCAATTACACCAATAAATCAAGGTGGAGTATTTTGAACGTGACTACCTTGTACCATCGCATACAATATTCTAACTTTGTAAGTCATTATTCATTTTGAACATAAAATCAACTTAATTGTTCCGATAGCAGGTTTGAAGTTTTCTTTTTAATTGTCCACCGTTGCAGTTGCATGTTTTGTATTTATTAAGTTGTCTTAACCGCTTTCCGATTTCTGATTTATTATTCAATGCTTCAAATGAAATGAAATATTGATTTAGATTCTAAAAACCTGTTTTACAGAGATTCTTTTTATTGTTTCAGTGCATTAAAGTTTACAATTGTGAATCATAAATATAGAATAAAAATGTTTGATTTATTTCAACTCCATTTAGATCAAAATATTTCCATTTTCGTCCAAGCAAAGACAGCCTGACATAAAAAGGAAGTAATTAGGTTTCTTGTCCAATGTGGGGAAAGATTCACAATAAAATCGGATATTTGTGTAAAAACATTTTCCATAGTATAATGACATTTTAAAATTAATCTTGAATGTGTTTTATTAAAAAAGAATAAAAACGTTTATGTATTTGTCGTTTCCAGTATACCAATATATTTCCAAACATTTTCAAGAATTAAAGTGTTACATATACTTCTACAAATTAAGCCCAACACTGTTTGAATTAGATTTTTAACACTGTCAAATTTTGGTTTACCCTCAGCGGGATTCGAACTCACACCGTTGTGACACTGTGGCACCAAATCGCCTGCACTATGTCCAGCGGTCTAGAACCCTCGGCCAAATCCGCTATATTAAAATATAGCTTCATTAACCGGGGTGAATCGTAGACATAGACATAGTACATGTGTACTAGCGTGTGACGATGGAATTTTTGTAACTAATACATATTAATTTGAGAATAATCTAATTCAGCATTTTTGTATATATTATATAGGATGACAAAGTTACTTGTCATTCAGTCACAGTAAGTAAATTATATACAAACGTCTAAGTATTGTGACAACCATATAATATATCTATCCAGCGGATTTCTGAAACATCAGAAATACAGGGTTAATATTAAATTTTTGTATATACTTCTACAAATTAAGCCCAACACTAGGCCGAGGGGTCTAGACCGCTGGACATAGTGCAGGCGATTTGGTGCCACAGTGTCACAACGGTGTGAGTTCGAATCCCGCTGAGGGTAAACCAAAATTTGACAGTGTTAAAAATCTAATTCAAACAGTGTTGGGCTTAATTTGTAGAAGTATATACAAAAATTTAATATTAACCCTGTATTTCTGATGTTTCAGAAATCCGCTGGATAGATATATTATATGGTTGTCACAATACTTAGACGTTTGTATATAATTTACTTACTGTGACTGAATGACAAGTAACTTTGTCATCCTATATAATATATACAAAAATGCTGAATTAGATTACTGTCAAATTAATATGTATTAGTTACAAAAATTCCATCGTCACACGCTAGTACACATGTACTATGTCTATGTCTACGATTCACCCCGGTTAATGAAGCTATATTTTAATATAGCGGATTTGGCCGATGGGTCTAGACCGCTGGACATAGTGCAGGCGATTTGGTGCCACAGTGTCACAACGGTGTGAGTTCGAATCCCGCTGAGGGTAAACAAAAAATTGACAGTGTTAAAAATCTAATTCAAACAGTGTTGGGCTTAATTTGTAGAAGTATATACAAAAATTTAATATTAACCCTGTATTTCTGATGTTTCAGAAATCCGCTGGATAGATATATTATATGGTTGTCACAATACTTAGACGTTTGTATATATATATATATATAATTCTAATATGACGTCCTTCAAACGCTTTGGAAACACACCTCTATTTAAATATTCAACAAAATACGGCTGTTCCAGCCATTTCAAAAACCCCCGTGTGCTGATGTTTTTGCTTTAAAATTTATTTTGTTTTGTACCTTTGTAAGAAAATCCAATAAATAACATGTTTTCACAATAACAAGTCCATTTTCTATTCTATTCCTTTATTGTTTACATGTCACAAGTCTTCCTTGACTTTAGCTACGTTGTGTATTCAAGGGACGTTGCGTTGTTTACAATGACGTTCAAAGCAAACCGCGAGACTTTTCCCGCCCCCACCAAAAACGAATTTACCGTTACGTATCAAAATGAAAACGCAACCAAATTTCAAAATGTTGATTAATTGTGGAAAATAACTGTCGATTTAAATTTGCACCATTGTGGATCTAAAACAGGAGCATAAGATCGACCAAATGCGGTAAGCAGTTTTCATTTCTCACGCAAACACAGCAACAGTCCCAGACACGCCACACGGCGACTGAGTAATTAAGCATTTAATTTTGTGGTTCTTTGTTTTGATTGTTAAATTTTATTGTAAATGTTAATAAATATGTTTGTTTGTTTTTAATTTATATTTCTTCGTTTTTTTTCTACTAAGTTTTACACGAGAAATATAATAATTTCGAAACAAGGGAGGTTCTCGGAAATTGGAACAGCCAAAATAAACCTTTACCTAGGTAGTCGCGAAATGTAAAATTTCTGTATTTTCATATCAGAATCGAAATAATTCATGGCTGCCCCAATTTTATGGATTATTTAAATATGGGTAAGCATTATATTCATGATATTTTACCATTCGCTAACGCTCATGGCAAAATATTCATGAATATAATGCCTACCCATATTTAAATAATCCATAAAATTGGGGCAGCCATGAGTTATTTCTTAATTATAAGTGTGTTAGGCGTAGGAATATACACAACGAACTGAAGACTAAGACGTGATCGGCAACAGATACATTTTACGATTTGCTGAGAAGATTATTAAAAAAACAAAGAAGACTCAACAAAAAACAATATTTCGTATACCAATGTTCCACAATGTTCCCGTCAATGTGACGTCATATCTGTTCAAAAGCAACGTAAACCTAGCTAGACGTTCTTTCTTAAATACGAACAGGAACAACAATAGTTGTCGATTGTTCAGTGGATTCATAAAACGCAGTGTCGTTTATATATGCCTTCACACTCGCATTTCGTCCACATTCGAATTTGTCTATTTCCCGTCATTCAACAATGTGTACTATGAATCCAAAACTAAGTGTACTGTTAAAAATTTTTCTTGTATGTATTTCTCTTTAAAACAAATGATTTCATAATTATAATATACAGCTGTTTCAATTAAATAGCTTTCCGTTTAAGCGATACATAACTGAAGATATTTGAATCGCCAAAATTCGAGTGTACTGGCTTAATTTATTGTCTGAAGCATACACGACACATGGCTGCCATATTTGTTGACTTTTAGCACAACAAAAGTAGTCTCCGAAAGTCGCTCATCAAAGAATGAACGGAACTGAGAAGTACTGGTTTAAATAAGGACTTTTTACCAGTCAAAAATGAGTATCGTAAACGAATGTAAGATCAGAATTATTATATTCATTAACCACATTTTTTGCTCTATTACGTCTAACACATGTGGAAAAAAGATTGTAGAATACCAGCAAGCTATTCCAAACGTGGAGAACTAAACGAATTCACCGGAAAATGGCCTTGATTTTCATCCCATCGAACATCTACGGGACAAATCGGAACATCTCTCGGCCATTTCCGTCAAGCCGGAAATAGCCGAGGTGATCCAATTGCTATGGAACAAACTGGACAAAGTCGTGCGCCTGCACCAACGACCACCGCAGACACTGGTTTCCTTTCGAAGAGGAATGGCGAAAATACCTCGCAATCATGTTCGTGTTTTGATAGATTCCATGCCGAGGAGATACAGAACAGTGCTGGCTTCTCGAGTTGGTCACACACTCTAACTTGCAGTTGACAGGAAGTGAACTTTTAACTTTAATTGCCTGTGATTTGTCCAGGCAATGTCAGTTACTTTGAATACAACAAAAATTTTAAGTGCATATCGTTCGTGTCATTGTACAATTTTGATTTAAATGTCGCTTATTAAAATATGTAAAAACCCACTTTACGTTTCCTTTTTTAAGCGTATATGAATATATATATGAACAATATCGGCAAAATCATCAGTATAAAGTTAAAAATAAGAAATATACATTTTCGTTCATTGTTGTTTTTTGTGTTTATTTTATATATACATCCTACACTTAACATTGATGATATGTGTTCTTACATGTGTCAATAAAATATGCGATACTGCTTGAATTTATTGTCTGTGATAATGTAACATTATACAATTAATGACTTTGATATAGGTCGCTATCAGGATTTATCAGCCAGAGAAAATATAATATTCACCTCGGCTCGGTGAATATACATTTTTGACGGCTGATCAATCCTGATAGTGACCGTATATCAAAGTGATTAATTGTTTTATTACATGAATAAAACCACCATCTTCCTCGATCAGAAAAGCAGAGGATGCTTTTTCTACTGGAGCCCATGCTGACATTTTTTAATTGTTGTTACCCTTAATATTTTTTATTTAATACTGCATTTTGATATCAATTTGCTAATCCTGAAATTCCAGTTTCAAGTATTGAGAAGAGTATAAATGAATCAACATATCGCAGAGACGACGTTTCTTCCATTTTTTGTTGTCACGCACGATGTACAATTAATACAATCGATTTGATTGGACGAATGAATTTGTTAAGACGGCTATTCTGATTGGCTAAAACAATAAAACCAGGTCGATATCGTAATCCACTTGACTACTATGCAGCGGAATCGCGCAGCGTACAAACATTTTATGTAATTTTAGTACTGTTGCGATTTATCGTCACTCAAAAACACGCAAAATTCTATTCATGTAATAAAAATTGTTATCTCCAAACATTATTTTTTCTTTTTCATTGAGTCTTATTTCGTTCATAAACATAAATTAATACAGAGTTCACAACAACAAAAAATTAGGGTTAAATGAACACATTGATACTGATCCTACAAAGAACCATCTGCAGCTCATTGATCTATAAAGAGTAAATAAAGATGAAACCGTATTTTAATAAAGCCGCTCAATGCCGTAGCTCGTCACATATCAATAATGTTATCTTGTTTACATCCGTACATATACATAACTGTATTCGATAGTCAAATATTTAGTTACAGATTATCACCATGATGTAGCGCGACATAGTGTTTGAATCGTTAAATTAAATATATTGCAGTACATTATAATAAAATTGAAAGACAAAATAGTTATCATCTCAACAATTAGCAAATCGAGTAAAGAAGATATCAGTTATACTAAATGCCGCACCCCCTTTGGGAAAAAATGTTTGCTTGCATTTTTTAATTATTTTATATTGTACCATTTAATTACAAAAATCCAGTAGAAAAAATGTAGATACACTAATTTGTACATGTTTTTATACTATGCCTCTGTTGTTTAGTTGTTACAAATCGTCCTTGACTTTTGCTACGGGAATTTTACATAAGTCAGCCATTTTTGTTTCTCAAGGGACCTTGCGTTGTTTACAAATGTTCGTATGCTTTCGTGACGTTTAATAGTATTCGGACAAACCGCGAGACTTTCCCGCCTTAACTACAGACGACACCACCCGAAAGACTTTTATTGTTCCTAAAGTATACTTCCGTTCTAATTAAGGTCAAATTTAAGTATGGAAAATGGCCAGATAAAAATTTTAAAACCACCATATTTCAAAACGGCGCATATCTCGAGGAAATAATTGTTGATTTCAAAAAGTACCCTTCTTGATCTACAAAAGGACCTTAAGCTGAACCGTACCCGGTATGCAATGGCTATTTTTAAAACTCTGCTAAACAAAATCTTTAATATATATCAAATATTGGTCTGCAATGAAAAACAATGATTTCTTTACTTTAAAAACAGATATTACTAATTTTCTAAATTTGTTATTATGCTTACCTGGACCTCGGTTTCCCAGTGGTAAAGATAGTAATAACAGATTATTATATGAAAATTTTGATATCATATGTATTATAAGCCCCAGGATTGATATTGGCCCAAGAGTCACAAACTCGGGAGCCAATATCAACCGAGGGCTAATAATGCATAACATATAAAAAATGTCATGTTTTGGTCTTTTTATCATATGCTTCAACCCGGGAAACTAAATAAAACAAAATCTTATCCAATTCTGGTACCGGAAGATCTTTACCATTAATGTGCTCCGAATTAGTTTGAAGCCACTTAGATAATATTTTAACGTCACTCACGGTTTTCGTGTAAATAAAATTTTTTCATTGATTCAATATATCTAAAAGAATTTTCAAATTTCGATTCATTCTGATTCTGCAGGTTGCCGGTTTATTTACGTTGAACGCCATATTTGTAAACGATTCCGGTAATTTCCGATCGCTAACGAAAAGGCATGTAAGAACATTTACTAAAAGCGTGTAATAACTTTCGGAAGCAGTTAATAACATTTTGATATCAGCCCGCTTTGTCAATCTGGAAAAAATAAGTTTTGACCCTTTTATTCGTTTTAATTATACAGTAAACAAATTAACTTATTTTCAATAAGTATATGATAATCTATCATAATGCTTTACTGCCGACAGGGTTTGCTCGACTCCCAAAATAAAAACTGGACTGTCGAAATAATATAGCTTAAAAACTCCTTGAAACTTTATATCCCCATTCAAACAAACAAAAAAGTAATGATTACCCTGTACGTCTTAGTAAGTTTGTACTAAGGAATGGTCGGATAACCAGCTGTGTCATATTAGTTAGTATCAAACACTGATGTTAATAACTTATCCGTCGCCGGCGGGATACAAAGTTTCAAATCGTTATTAATAAAATTGTATTTCGTATATCCGGGCAATTTCAATCTTACTGTGATCTCATAAAATAATATTATTTAGTGAATTCTGAATAAAGAGCAGATACGTGTTCTTATAAACGTAAACATAATTTGGCTTGTAACAACTGACGAGTTTATACAATTGATATGTTATACTTTTGTACTTTTTTAACAATTCATTATTACTGCCAACTAAGACATATATAATGCATAGACAATACACATGTTGATACAGAACGTCAATTCGCCGCGAATTTATTCTGCAGTTGTGTGCGTCTTTACAGGACGCAGGCAGTTTATATCTATGATACAGAACAATGGAGTACTTTTCATGCGTAGCTTAAAAGCTGTATTGAAAACGTGTTTAACCTTAAACGTGCTTTGTTTTAATAGGCAGATAATCTGATATAAAAATTGCTTGCAAATTTGTCCTTTAAATGTTAGATTGGCATAAAAAAATTGTATATACGTTTAAATACCAAAGGAAAAAAAAATAAAAAACCAACTACTTATAAAATTGTGGATCTTACATGGTACGAGTAGATTATCGGTTTTCTCCAATTGCGACAGTATAATCTTTTACTTTTTTAAGTCTGCGTTTTCGAGAGGACTTTATCTACCGAGAATTGAGAAATCCGATAATCCAGGAGTACCAGTGAAAGATTCAGTTTCTCTAATTTTAAAGAGCAGAAAATTGTGTATATGAAATACAAATTCCCCTAATCCACTTTGATGGTCAAGAATACCATACGCTGTAAATGGAAGTTGTTAGGTTATTATTTTAAACCAATCAACAGATGATAAACAACATTTTCACTCGTGACGAGAACTATATTCTCCACACCGGTCAATAAGGTGGAATATTACGTAACAATTAGAAAATGGACTATCTAAATGTTCAAATGCAATTTATCAAAAGAAGGCATCTGAACATTTTCTCCACAATGTCCTATGTCAGTAGGGGCAGTCCTGCAGTAGAACATTTTAAATGCACGAATGAGGTCTTTTGATTGTTTGGTTGTTTGAATGTTGTTTAACGCCACTTTAAGCAATTTTTCAGCCATATCATTGCGTCCAGTTTTTATTGGGGAGGAAACCTGAGTACCCTATGAGAACACCCGACCTTCGGTAGGAAAACTGGCTATCCTGGTCAATTAAGATTGTAGTCGAGCGCACCCTGCTCGCAGTGAAACTCGAACCCGCAGTATAAATGTTGATAGACCGCGTGATCAATAGTAGACGAACTAACCACTCGTCCACCGAGGCCCCGTCTTCATTTGAATTGCTGATTTTTAATTTAATGAATCAGAAATGTAATAAAATGTTAAAACATAAATTAAATTGTCCGAACATTTTTTTATTATAGTATATTTAGTAAAAATATGTTTATGTTTGCATATATGATATAAACAGAGGTTGTAATACGGATGCCATATCACACCCCTTCCAGGGCAAATGCGGATATCCTTAATATTTTCAATGGAGATAGAAATCTGTTCTGCAGGGCAAAATATGAGTTTATTCGAACCTTCTTATGTTAAGCATATCATATGGCGATATTCATATCTGCCCTCCGGCCTAAAGGTAGACATAAGGTCTAAGGTTGATACGGGATGTGATATGGATGTTGCCATTTAATAACCTCTTATTAACAACTGCTAAAATATCTTCCGTATTTTGGTGCACATAAAATCCTTTATCATATATTAACTAATTATTTATTATACTTTGAATTGAAACTAAAGTTCACATAGTTCGATTAAATAAATTATTGACAATTACAACAAGATTTACTTAGTGCATCGTACTGAAGTCATCCCACTCTGAAATTGTATGGCAAAATAGCCTATTATAGCCTATTATCCGTTTTTCACCTAGAATTGTAGACAATAAGTAGCCTTTTATTATGGTTTTCGATTTTCAAAGCTATGCTAATATCTTTAGTATTATAAGCGTTGATACTATTGAAATACACGTTACTATGTCTTTATATAACAAAGAAACATTTTCACCTTTAAATTTTACAGTTTTTTACATACGGTCGTGTTTACAATAACGGTTGCCACATATGAGCTATGCTCATCGATATTAAATATGATGTTGGACTGAAATAATGTTCGGGTAATGTGGCAGTTTTTCGTGTAATAATAAATATTTTTGGTATGTCATATGCGGAGAAAACAATATAGCGAGGCTATTTTTATTCTGGTACTATGTCTTTTTGTAAAAATCATGGTCAATCAAGTAACTACTTTAATTTGAAATTGTATTTCCTTACACAATCCTAGCAACAGAATTGATATCACCGACGTCAGGAGTGTGATTATTAATATACATCGTTTCCCGTATAGGACCAGACATCATTTCACGGACTGAGCAGGCCTGATTCGTGTAGATTAGACGAATTATCATACCTCGGGTATTACCAGCTCCCGGGCTGGTAATAGTACACTAGTTCATTTCAAGTACTTGTGATAAAAACCGTGCTTTATGGGAAAGGACATTGATATAGATAACATACCCTTTTCCATATATCGGTCTATCATCCCTAGGTAACAGTGGCCGTTCACGTCACAATACTAGTAGGTTAATTTAAATCTGATTGATTTTTTCCTATCGGGACACTTGTAACGCGATGCTGGATATGGATAGAAAAAAAAGAAAGACGATAGAAACATCACAACTGTGACACGATCGATTAGGTAGTTAAAAAAGCAAGCCGATGATAAAAAAGTAAGTCAATACTTTTTTCACTATGCATAACGTTTTTTTCAATCGGCTTCCTCTTAACAAGTATTATCGCGATGCTTCTAACAAGCATCAAGTATCGCTATCGAAAAAACAACAAGTTGATTTATAAATATACATATCTATTTATTATGACATGAACGGCTACATATATTTTAGTGGCCGTTCATAATCAATTGTGATGTTTCTATCGGCTTGAATTTTTCTATCGCGATACTTCTTAAAAGCATCGAGATATTTATCAAAAGCAATCACGATACTTGTTAAAAACATCAAGATAATTGTTAAAAGCGCCTCAATGGAAAAAAACTTTATTAATATATCTGCTTGTTTTTTTTTAACTTCCTGACACATCGTGTACACAATTGTACTGTTTCTATCGGCTTGCTTTTTTTTCTAATGTTAAAAACATCGCGATACTTAAAGCATCGCGATACTGTTGAAAGCATTACGATACTAAGAACATTTAAATAGAAGACACTATAGTGATCACCAGATTCAATATAGGATTTGTTTGTTTGTTTGTTTGTTTGTTTGTTTGTTTGTGTGAGGTTCCACGCCACTTTTCGCATTTTTTTTCCAGACTTATCGTGGCGATTAAAAATAGATGACTACCTTAAACACTCGGCCATCCCCGATCGGTCACTTCTAATGTTGATGTAGGCACGATTTGCATGGTAAAGGAGAATAACATGTATTTTCACATTATTTCAAAATGTTCCAAACTATAATGACTTAGATTGTTTAATAATCAATTATAACTGACCAGAATGTGACTGTGTTTCGAGTTTGTTTATTAGACATCTTGACATAATAGATGTTTACAGAAGTTGTAATAACATTTCGTAATTTATAAATCTGAAGGTAAAAATGATAAACACGTGTATAAATATCGCATCAAAGTTCAAGCGTAAATCTATATAAATCGTGGCTAAGACTTCAATCACATTCTGATAAAGTAGTCCTAGCGCAATGCCACAATATTTTCCTTTCGCGTGTATACAAATGTGCACCAGACTTATTTTGATTTTATTCCGGTAGGCGACGCTTGCATATGAAATAACGTGAATTATGGCAGAATGAAGAAAATTCAGAAATGCACAAAAAACAATAACGAGTAAAATACTTCAAAGTTACATAATTGAAATGTTTGGTGTAAACAAAACAAAATATGGTTTCTTAAGTAAATATTTTGGTTGATAGATGCCTGGATGAATTTATATTTAACCCCACTTTAGATTCCGTAAGTACAAAAGATAAGTAGGAATAATGTTCAGCTCTTTGTTTTCAATGTCTTCTGTATTGCAAAGTTCACCAACACTGACCTTAAATACTAGTCCTTAAATAGACCGAATTCACTTTCATTTTTTTTTTTTAGAATTTTTTTTTAATTTTACGACTATTCTTTGCTAAGGCAGTTAAATAGATTAAGCGGTTGTACAGTTGTAGGTGTTAAATATCTAAACGAACTGAGTAGTTATTAGTGCATATTAGCAAAAACTGTCAATAAAAGGTTATTAATATTTTTTAAATGAAAACATTTGATTTCCCACGTGATATGCCTATAAATGTTTCAGATTCAGGAGAGTTCTGATCCGTTGTCAATGATGATTTGTGGAGTTTAGGCCTACGTGTCACTATGACGAATACTCACAACTATCAAAGTGCATCTTATTAGCACTGAAGGGAAATAACAACTGTACACTAAAATTTTCATTACAAAAGCAAAATTGACGTTATTGACGTTATTAGATTTGATGATGTGAACATTTAAAATATCAATACAAAAATCCATGCGGCTCACTGTCTTTGCTAATTTGTTTCCAGCAAAAAGAAACAAATGTAAACGCCTATTGCTAATAGCCGGAATCAAAACAGACATGTTGCTCTAAACCGGAAGCAAAGTAAAAACTTATTAGGCTTTATTATAAGAAATATGACTAATACCAAACAATTTTCTGACGACATGTAATGGCCGTTATTTACAAGATTACCAATCGCCCGATCAGTGTAAATGGTTATTCTGCTTCGAACATCAGTCACTGGAAGGTTGGAAGTATTAAGGATCTAAAATATACTTGAATTAAGATGAACGATCCTATCATATTACAGACAACTGACCTAATTCCAGCTTTCTGAGAGTATTTTGTTTGATTACCATTGACGTTTTATCCATTAAACGTGTTTATGATGATCCATACCATATATCATAAATATTTACATCATTGGTTGAAATTGTATGTAGAATTTATAACATAATTTAATTACATTAACTGAAATCACAAAAACAGTACACATACCTTACAAACGCGTCTCAATTCTTTATGACACGTCTGTTGTTGTAGATGTCTTAAGTAACGCTGTGTTAGTATGTAAGTGTAGTACACGTCCGTTGTTGTAAATGCCAATGTCTCCGCTGTGTTAGTATGTAAGTATATTACACATCTGTTGTTGTAGCTGACAATGTCTCCGCCGTGTTTGTATTTAAGTGTATCACACGTCTGTTGTTGTAGATTACAATGTCTCAAATGCATTTACATAATAAAAATTCAAATAGCTCAAATGACGCTTTTTTTAGACTTTGATGAGAGCGTCGTTTGAATTAAGATTGGAGTCGAGCGCACATTGTCCGCAGTGAGACTCGAACCCGCAACCTCAGTTGACAGACCACGTGTCTAATAGTAGAACTACTCGGCCACCGAAACCCCTAACAACAAGTCGATTTTTGTCGTAGTTTTTTCATGCTGGTTTTTGTTTTCAATGATTCTTTGTGTTTGTCATTTACAGTACTGGTTTTAACAGCATGTCTTTTGCCTGTACCTAGTCTGAACCATTGCTTTTGTCTGTACCTAGTCTGAACCATTGCTTTTGTCTGTACCTAGTCTGAACCATTGCTTTTGTCTGTACCTAGTCTGAACCATTGCTTTTGCCTGTACCTAGTCTGAACCATTGCTTTTGTCTGTACCTAGTCTGAACCATTGCTTTTGCCTGTACCTAGTCTGAACCATTGCTTTTGTCTGTGCCTAGTCTGAACCATGTCTTTTGTCTGTACCTAGTCTGAACCATGTCTTTTGTCTGTACCTAGTCTGAACCATTGCTTTTGTCTGTACCTAGTCTGAACCATGTCTTTTGTCTGTACCTAGTCTGAACCATGTCTTTTGTCTGTACCTAGTCTGAACCATTGCTTTTGTCTGTACCTAGTCTGAACCATTGCTTTTGTCTGTACCTAGTCTGAACCATTGCTTTTGCCTGTACCTAGTCTGAACCATTGCTTTTGTCTGTACCTAGTCTGAACCATGTCTTTTGTCTGTACCTAGTCTGAACCATGTCTTTTGTCTGTACCTAGTCTGAACCATGTCTTTTGTCTGTACCTAGTCTGAACCATTGCTTTTGTCTGTACCTAGTCTGAACCATTGCTTTTGTCTGTACCTAGTCTGAACCATGTCTTTTGTCTGTACCTAGTCTGAACCATTGCTTTTGTCTGTACCTAGTCTGAACCATGTCTTTTGTCTGTACCTAGTCTGAACCATGTCTTTTGTCTGTACCTAGTCTGAACCATTGCTTTTGTCTGTACCTAGTCTGAACCATTGCTTTTGTTTGTACCTAGTCTGAACCATTGCTTTTGCCTGTACCTAGTCTGAACCATTGCTTTTGTCTGTACCTAGTCTGAACCATTGCTTTTGCCTGTACCTAGTCTGAACCATTGCTTTTGTCTGTACCTAGTCTGAACCATTGCTTTTGTTTGTACCTAGTCTGAACCATTGCTTTTGCCTGTACCTAGTCTGAACCATTGCTTTTGTCTGTACCTAGTCTGAACCATTGCTTTTGCCTGTACCTAGTCTGAACCATTGCTTTTGTCTGTACCTAGTCTGAACCATTGCTTTTGTCTGTACCTAGTCTGAACCATGTCTTTTGTCTGTACCTAGTCTGAACCATTGCTTTTGCCTGTACCTAGTCTGAACCATTGCTTTTGTCTGTACCTAGTCTGAACCATTGCTTTTGCCTGTACCTAGTCTGAACCATTGCTTTTGTCTGTACCTAGTCTGAACCATTGCTTTTGCCTGTACCTAGTCTGAACCATTGCTTTTGTCTGTACCTAGTCTGAACCATTGCTTTTGTTTGTACCTAGTCTGAACCATTGCTTTTGCCTGTACCTAGTCTGAACCATTGCTTTTGTCTGTACCTAGTCTGAACCATTGCTTTTGCCTGTACCTAGTCTGAACCATTGCTTTTGTCTGTACCTAGTCTGAACCATTGCTTTTGTCTGTACCTAGTCTGAACCATGTCTTTTGTCTGTACCTAGTCTGAACCATTGCTTTTGCCTGTACCTAGTCTGAACCATTGCTTTTGTCTGTACCTAGTCTGAACCATTGCTTTTGCCTGTACCTAGTCTGAACCATTGCTTTTGTCTGTACCTAGTCTGAACCATTGCTTTTGCCTGTACCTAGTCTGAACCATGTCTTTTGTCTGTACCTAGTCTGAACCATTGCTTTTGCCTGTACCTAGTCTGAACCATTGCTTTTGTCTGTACCTAGTCTGAACCATTGCTTTTGCCTGTACCTAGTCTGAACCATGTCTTTTGTCTGTACCTAGTCTGAACCATTGCTTTTGTCTGTACCTAGTCTGAACCATTGCTTTTGTCTGTACCTAGTCTGAACCATGTCTTTTGTCTGTACCTAGTCTGAACCATGTCTTTTGTCTGTACCTAGTCTGAACCATTGCTTTTGTCTGTACCTAGTCTGAACCATTGCTTTTGTCTGTACCTAGTCTGAACCATTGCTTTTGCCTGTACCTAGTCTGAACCATGTCTTTTGTCTGTACCCAGTCTGAACCATTGCTTTTGCTGTTTTTTATTGTTGTTGGATGTCAAGTGGATTTTGAATTATTTGAGGACTGTCTCTTTTTTGACAGTTTCCTTGGTGTTCGGAATTTTCTTATTACCTTCATTACTTTCAGGTGCGGATCCTAGGACTTGCATGCCTGGCGTACGCTTCCCCCCTTATTAAAGAGAGATAAATGGATAAAATTAGTATATTTTCTTTAACAGTTACACTTATCTTAATTTGTCCTTTAAGATAAACAATTCGTGATTGAAGGTCAGCTAATTCAAAATCTGGTGTTAAAATCTGTTCATGTGTGTCTAATCTGCCAGCTTCACTGTCCTGAACCTGCTGGGGACCTTAAGCAACACTCAGACCCCAAGGGTTGTTATACCCCCTAATTGCAAAAGCCGGATCCGCCCCTGATTTTAGCTTCGCGACCATACGTGTGTACTTCCACACCGACCTACGATTAGTTACCAAGTTATATATAATAATAACGTTTTCTCGAGATAACAATATAACAATTTCGTTTTCTCGAGATAACAATATAACACTTTCGTTTTCTCGAGATAGCAATATAACAATGTCGTTTACTCGAAATAACGAAATCTTTATAATGAGATCACGATATAACAACATCTTTTTCTCGATTTCTTCCTATTTTTCATGTCCCTTTACAGCTTCCGTACCAAGTATTGTTAGTTTGAACAGAAGAAATATATTTTCTGTTGCTTGGCCAAAAAAATTGTCTCGGAAAGACCATTGTTAGTCTATGTTTCTTAGTTGGACATTTTTGTACAGACAAGTGGCCTATTCCAAAGCAAATATTTTTAATTTGTGTTAAATCTCTGATCTACATTGCACAGAGCTAATCATATCGATAACCAAATTGAACGATTCGGTCAATTTAACATTTAAAACCGCAACTGTATTTTTAATCGTACGTTTACAGTGTTGAAAAATCCAAGGAACAATTACATGGATTTTTTTAAAAGATGAAGAGGATTTTGTTGCAACAGTCGGTCGTTTCTTTATTTCCAGTCGATTCGCTTTGACAGTGGATAAATGTATTTTCTGATTCACGTAACTGAGATACTGAACTAATAAAAGTGTTCATAAGAACACCGCATCGGATCTTTACACACAGATTCAACAGCAATTAAGGTAAGTGCTTTCTTTTTTAATTTCTATCTATATATTTTAAAGTCTATATGTATAAACTGTGCGAAGAATAAGTTTTACATTATTTAAGTTTGAATCACATCCATTTCAGTATTTACAATTATATAAAGTGCATATTCATTAAATCTTTGTATCTTGCATTCACCCAAGTAAATAAAGTCTAGCCAAGTTCAATTATTTTGACAGTACTATGACAATATATTCAACACACAATAAATTCCCCAATCATTTAAAATGAACAGTGATAAATGCCATTACCATAATGAGGTACTTTGGTTACCTAATTATGTACTTTTTTTTATTATATTGGACTGTAACTTAAATGGTTCTTTTACCTGACGGAAATTTTCAAACAAATACAATTATTTTCAAATATATTCTCAATGTATTGGCTAACTAAAAAATAATTGTCATATTGCGGTGTGTACCAATTTTGTCGACTTATTAAGAAAAAAAATCCAATTTTTAAATACCACAATAACATTCTGGTATGAAAAATTTTTGTTATTTAATTACATCGTTCAGGTTACAGTGAATTGCATGTCACAGTCAAGTGAATATTTATCTGAAATAAAAGATTCGCTAAAACAATTGAGTTTATTTATAACGTTCTGGTGCATTAGAAAACATTTTGTCTTGCAACCTAATGATATAAACGAATAATTTAGAAGTCTTCCAAACGTATTGTTATGTAATTTTTTAGCGGGATTCGAACTCTAACCTTTAAGACACTGTTGCAGGTAGGTGGAAAAAAATGAAATGGTAAAGGGAGGTGGGACAAATGCTTTTTACCGTTATGAGTATGTTTGAAGCAGTATGGAACAGAATTGTTGGTATTGACGGGCTGTCGTAAAATATTTATCTGCAAACAATAAAGAGGAGTAATTAAAAGAACAAAATACATTTCAGAAATTGCAAAAGCCACGGAAAACATATAAAACTCTCAATATCAACAAACGCTAAACATATACAACAAATTATACTAGAAAGCTGCAGGAACTCATTTTAATAAACAAAGGGGGGTACCTGGTATTCCTTAAAGTACAACCAGCTTCATTATTGCTAGCATCGTTTTTCTTTACAATGGTCTAAATCGTAAAAGTCCCGTTCAGGTCACATTCTAGTGGCCTTTCTTTAAATGTGTGGAGACATTTTAACAATTGTAAAGATCTAATATTGTCTGCGTTTTGTAAACGTGGTAGGAACAGTTTTGTTTCTGTTGAAACATCGTTTGTTATACTCTTCTGAAGATATGACTTAACTTTGGATACTGTAAGAACGACAAACTTACAAACAATATTAAGAAATAACTTGATTTCTAGTAAACAAGTCAGTGTAATCGGTTCCACTATACACACGTAATCGGAACTTAAAAGATAAAAACTTGTCACAATCAAAATTATGTACATACCGTACTGAAGTCGATTTCGTAATTATTAATATGTAAGAAAAGCTCATTTCAAGTAAGAGTCATCAGATATCATTGTAAAAACCATCGAACTTAATTTTTTCACGTTACATTCTAAACTCCAAACCAAATTATGGAAAAAATTATTTTCCGGTCCGTCAAGTTACACAACTCTCTTACACTTATATATATAATTCCTTAAGAAGTTCTTTGGTCGTCCCCATGGCTTAATTGATCGTCATGGGATATCCATCCTCCAGATAGGCCATAGGTACCTGTAGTCTTTCCTATTCCTGGATTTGACTTTTTCCTATACATGACCATGAGTAATAAACGCTTAATTGTCTGGAGCACCTGAGTTCACCCGTATTTTTAATTTTATGTCTTGTTACTCACTTTCTGTTTTTGTTTGTTTGTGTATGCGTTTTTGGTTTATGTTGTATATGCTGACTTTCGGCTCTTGTGACGTCACCAATCATCAACCCCCACCATACAACACAACGACCCTTGTTAGTTGTGATTCTGTGATTTAAACGTCTTAAATAAATGTTGTTTTCTCAAATCAGATCGTATATTAGTGTTTTTTTTTCGCAATCAGAGCATTGTCAAATTTTTCAAATCTCCTATCAATTAATTGATTACATAACCAGACTTGCAAAACCATATAACAATTAATTAAAATGTATTATGGTACCCTGACGATGATATCCTCATAAGCCTAAGCGGCCTTCGGATATAACGTCAGGTCAGAAGCATTGGATTTCAACGGTGACAGCGTTGAAATTTGACGTTCGGGTATTAATCTCTAGATCCAACTTTTTAGTATTATAGATAAGTTCAAGTAGAACGAACGTATTATGACGCCATTCTCTTTGTGACGTTCAATGTTTACATTTTTCAGCTGAGTTTACATTATGATTTCATAACTTAAACATAAAGGTAAAATATAATTTATATTTAAATTTTATAAAGAAAAGGTATTCCCAGATTTAAAAAAGATTGGCATGTGTATGTGATATTAAATGGCGTCATATTATCAACCAATGAAAATGCTTATATAGGAGGTCCTGACCTGGTGTTATATTTGAATTGAAGCTTGCGTCAATGAAAAATATTGCACCAGGAGACCAGGTTAATTACAATGTAGCAAATATTTTTGGCCGAATTTCACGGAAATCCGGGTATTAAAATGGTGAGTGTCGGGCGGGAGAGCGGGCAAAATATTTTCGTAACAGTTTTCACAGCAACTACTAATCACAGCCTCTTGAAATTTGGTATGCAGCATCAGCATGGCCTCCCATAACGATTTCAGGTATTTCGCTTACCTACTTCCTGTTTAACGAAATCCGGCCATTTCTGTCTTTGATCGATATGTTTTTTCAATAATAAAGATAACATGGCATTGTTATTGTAACTTACAATATTACAATAATATAGATAGAATTAATAAATCTATCAGTAAACCTATTTTTCTACATTTTTTCTGACCTTTTATACTGCGTTCAACAAACATTTTATTTTGTGTCTGAGACAGGATATGTTATATCAAAAGTAACCAAACGTATGCACACACAAAGCAAATAATTATGTTTAACATGTTTTTGTTGGTTTTCTTGATCACATTGCAACATCTGAAGTTGATAGGCATCTTAATTTAATTCTTTTAATTGATTTTAAATTTGTTATTGTTTGTTAATATACTTAATCGAACAAACACACTAAGGGTTGTAAACATGATTACATCTAGAACTTATTGGATTGTTAATTGATTTATTAAACGTAAATAAAACGGTATCGGGACAAAGTAAATAAACTGTTAGGGTGACATTAGAATAGACATAAGTCATTCGAATCAAAATAAAAGATCAATAACATCCAATTACTGCACGTGAACGAGATCAATGTGAGGTTTTATGGAGCAGGGTAGAATAATTTTGAACGAGGCGAAGCAGAGGTCCCTATAGCTGTACCCTGCTGCATAAAACCTGACATTGCTCAAAATCAAGTGTTGAAGTTGTTTTATTAAATAATACTGAGTCATGAAATTAGAGCTTACAGGAACTTTTAAACTATACCTTTAGTTTCAATGAAATTCGAAAAAAAACGCTTGAATATCAAATATTTAATAATTTAGCAAAAATATTTTTTGTATTGTATAGCCAAATAATAAGTATATTGATGCTTGGCTGTAACAAATGGCGAAAATGTTTTTTCGTGCTATCAGACGTAGACTTTCTTACGATATTTAGATATATAAAAGTAATGATAATGTGCTCGAGTGAATGATTTATTAGCTAATAATGAATGATTAAGTACAACTGTCTTAAATTCCCTGCCACTCATTGTTTTATTACGAACATTGCAAGCTTTCTAAAACATCTTATCAAAAAGCAGAAACAGGTGAAATTTTAATTTCATTTTGATTACAATTGAAGAACGAATAACTCGATCAATCATGTTTTTGAATAACATTTCAATCAACTTGTGGGTTCTTAAAAATGTTTTAAAAAGTTAGAGATTGAACAGCATCTTACTCCTACTGGATGACATGCAATACAAATTCTATTAAATTAAAAATAAAAACACTTGTAATAAAATTGATAAATCCCTGTTATGTTAAGGATACTAAATGATTTAAATAGTTTATCATTCTGCAAGTGGCAACTTAATTTGAATAAAACTGAAACTACGATTTGCAATTACGGTTTAAATGGTGTTTAACATCACTTGCAGCAGTTTTTTTAGCTATATCACAGAGTCCATCATTAAAAGCCCCCACATAGTCTGCAGAAAAACTGACAGCCCTTTTTAATTTCCTTTTAATGCGTCATTGAACCCAGGACTGTGCACTAGTAAGATATTTACATACAAATAAATGTATTGTCACATGTACTTGCCAATCTTGTATTTATATCACAAACGTAAATCTGGATAATGACAAAAAATGAATATAAAAAGAATTTGGGAATTACGCAATTAAGAAATACCCTCCGTTGTTTGATAATTGTACTGCTAGGCAGTGCAACAAAATCTGCCTTTAATATGTCCGTGGTACTGCATGATTCATAGTACGTATAACATAAAGTTCATTATTTTTGTAACCTCCTTGATTATTTTATTGTTTTAACAATAATCATAACGCAATATTGATACATTTGTTTATTCTATTTTGTAACATGATATATGCTGTAGGTAATTAAATTACATGCATCTTATATACACCTACATTGCATGAGATGTAAGGATTACAGCTGCGCAGAAGATGACTTAATCGCTTGCATGACTGACAATTAAAATCCAAGGTTGTTATGTATATCGGTTTTTATTTAATTTTAATTGAATATTTTAAACTTCATTTAGGATAACAATGTGTTGATTAGACAAGAGTTTAAATAAATTTTGTTAATTTTAATACGTTTGATATAACCATCTAATACTGAAATACAACTAAATTGTATAATGCCATAATTATAGGAATAATTTCTATACTTAATTAAGTTAATATGTCAAAAATGTACATGAGCAAAAGTCAAAGCATTAAGCGACGAACATGTTACTTCTTAGTTAAAACGGAATATTAAATGAACGAAATTCGACCAATAAAAAATAAAGTTCGTCCGTGTAATGAATTTTCACCACTTGTTGTTGTATGAATTATTGTAAACATTTTTTTGTGGAGCATAACTCCCCCTCCCAAATTGAGATGCAAAAACAACATCATTTTTAACAAAGCCTGTTCACTTAGATAGTACATAATAAATACTGACGGTTCATAAAGGTCAACCACAAAAAGGGCAGTGGGTCGGAAATATAAATTGTAATCGCATTATTCAAGATAGCGTTGTAAATAATTTAAACACAAGCCTTTATTGTATTTCATAAGGATTAAGATTTTATTGTGTAGTTAAATTTAGGGATTAAAGATATCCTTAATAGGATATATATCAAAACTACACAACCATCTGTACTACATGTATATGTAAAAGTAGAACATGGTATTAGATCGTACTCTGAATGTTTGGACATCTGCTGTGTCATAATGTACTTCGTCATTTAATTTAAATAGTTTCCATATTGTTACAAAACTTAAAGAGTTGATTAAGTAGCTTTGTTGTCTAGTCAAATGCAGCAACTTAATACACAAGAAGGCTCCTTGCGTAGTTAAATATACATCCTTAGTATCCTTGATAGCAGTTCTACGACGTGGTGTTGATTTTGATTATGTTTAAACATAATGGATTCAAATGTGTCAGCAATAAAAAGACGAAAAACATGATTTACATGTAATCTACTTGTTATTCCGAAATCACTGGACAAGAACGACAACTGTTTTACATTGTGAATTTTTTTATCTGTCAATTACGCTAGTTTTACATTGTCATTACTTTCTCTCGTCTCGTCATCTACGATAGTTTTACATTCTCAGTACTTTTATCACGTCTTGTTATCTACACTAGTTTTACATTGTCAGTACTTTCTCCCGTCTTGTCATCTACACTAGTATTACATTGTCAGTAATTTCTCCCGTCTTGTCATCTACTCTAATTTTTAATTGTCAGTAATTTCTCCCGTCTTTTCATCACTATATTTACATTGTCATTACTTTCTCTGGTCTTGTCATCTACACTAGTTTTACATTGTCAGTACTTTCTCCCGTCTTGTCATACATAAGGTTTACATTGTCAGTACTTTCTTTGGTCTTGTAATGTACACTAGTTTTACACTTTCAGTACTTTCTCTCGTCTTGTCATCTACACTAGTTTTACATTGTCAGTACTTTCTTCAGTCGTATCATCTACACTAGTTTTACATTGTCAGTACTTTCTCCTGTCATTTCATATTCCCTAGTTTTAGATTGTCAGTAATTTCTCCCGTCTTTTCATCTACACTAGTTTTACATTGTCATTACTTTCTCTCGTCTCGTCATCTACGATAGTTTTACATGTTCAGAACTTTATCACGTCTTGTTATCTACACTAGTTTTACATTGTCAGTACCTTCTCTGGTCTTGAGAGCTACACTAGTTTTACATTGTCATTACATCTCCCGTCTTGTCATCTACTCTAGTTTTACACTGTCAGTACTTTCTCCCGTCTTGTCATCTACTTTAGTTTTAAATTGTCAGTACTTTCTCCCGTCTTGTCATCTACACTAGTATTACATTGTCAGTAATTTCTCCCGTCTTGTCATCTACTCTAATTTTAAATTGTCAGTAATTTCTCCCGTCTTTTCATCTACACTAGTTTTACATTGTCATTACTTTCTCTGGTCTTGTCATCTACACTAGTTTTACATTGTCAGTAATTTCTCCCGTCTTGTCATCTACACTAGTTTTACATTGTCAGTACTTTCTCTGGTCTTGTCATCTACACTAGTATTACATTGTCAGTTATTTCTCCCGTCTTGTCATCTACTCTAATTTTAAATTGTCAGTACTTTCTCCCTTCTTGTCATCTACACTAGTTTTACATTGTCAGTACTTTCTCCCGTCTTGTCATCTACACTAGTATTACATTGTCAGTAATTTCTCCCGTCTTGTCATCTACTTTAGTTTTAAATTGTCAGTACTTTCTCCCGTCTTGTCATCTACACTAGTTTTACATTGTCATTACTTTCTCTGGTCTTGTCATATACACTAGTTTTACACTGTCAGTACTTTCTCCCGTCTTGTCATACATTAGGTTTACATTGTCAGTACTTTCTTTGGTCTTGTAATCTACACTAGTTTTACACTTTCAGTACGTTCTCTCGTCTTGCCATCTACACTAGTTTTACATTGTCATTATTTTTTCCCGGTCATTTCATCTTCACTAGTTTTACATTGTCAGTACTTTCTCCTGTCATTTCATATTCCCTAGTTTTAGATTGTCAGTACTTTCTGCAGTCTTATCATCTACACTAGTTTTAGATTGTCATTACTATCTCTCGTCTCGTCATCTACGATAGTTTTACATCTTTAGAACTTTATCACGTCTTGTTATCTACACTAGTTTTACATTGTCAGTACCTTCTCTGGTCTTGACAGCTACACTAGTTTTACATTGTCATTACATCTCCCGTCTTGTCATCTACTCTAGTTTTACACTGTCAGTACTTTCTCCCGTCTTGTCATCTACTTTAGTTTTAAATTGTCAGTACTTTCTCCCGTCTTGTCATCTACACTAGTATTACATTGTCAGTAATTTCTCCCGTCTTGTCATCTACTCTAATTTTAAATTGTCGGTAATTTCTCCCGTCTTTTCATCTACACTAGTTTTACATTGTCATTACTTTCTCTGGTCTTGTCATCTACACTAGTTTTACATTGTCAGTAATTTCTCCCGTCTTGTCATCTACACTAGTTTTACATTGTCAGTACTTTCTCTGGTCTTGTCATCTACACTAGTATTACATTGTCAGTTATTTCTCCCGTCTTGTCATCTACTCTAATTTTAAATTGTCAGTACTTTCTCCCTTCTTGTCATCTACACTAGTTTTACATTGTCAGTACTTTCTCCCGTCTTGTCATCTACACTAGTATTACATTGTCAGTAATTTCTCCCGTCTTGTCATCTACTTTAGTTTTAAATTGTCAGTACTTTCTCCCGTCTTGTCATCTACACTAGTTTTACATTGTCATTACTTTCTCTGGTCTTGTCATATACACTAGTTTTACACTGTCAGTACTTTCTCCCGTCTTGTCATACATTAGGTTTACATTGTCAGTACTTTCTTTGGTCTTGTAATCTACACTAGTTTTACACTTTCAGTACGTTCTCTCGTCTTGCCATCTACACTAGTTTTACATTGTCATTATTTTTTCCCGGTCATTTCATCTTCACTAGTTTTACATTGTCAGTACTTTCTCCTGTCATTTCATATTCCCTAGTTTTAGATTGTCAGTACTTTCTGCAGTCTTATCATCTACACTAGTTTTAGATTGTCATTACTATCTCTCGTCTCGTCATCTACGATAGTTTTACATCTTCAGAACTTTATCACGTCTTGTTATCTACACTAGTTTTACATTGTCAGTACCTTCTCTGGTCTTGACAGCTACACTAGTTTTACATTGTCATTACATCTCCCGTCTTGTCATCTACACTAGTATTACATTGTCAGTACTTTCTCTCGTCTTGTCATCTACTTTAGTATTACATTGTCAGTATTTTCTCCCGTCTTGTCATCTACTCTAGTTTAACATTGTCAGTACTTTCTCGCGTCTTGTCATCTACACTAGTTTTACATTGTCCGTACTTTCTCCCGTCTTGTCATCTACTTTAGTTTTAAATTGTCAGTACTTTCTCCCGTCTTGTCATCTACACTAGTTTTAGATTGTCAGTACTTTCTCCCGTCTTGTCATCTACTCTAATTTTAAATTGTCAGTACTTTCTCCCGTCTTTTCATCACTATTTTTACATTGTCATTACTTTCTCTGGTCTTGCCATCTACACTAGTTTTACATTGTCATTACTTTCTCTGGTCTTGTCATCTACACTAGTTTTACATTGTCAGTACTTTCTCCCGTCTTTTCATCACTATTTTTACATTGTCATTACTTTCTCTAGTCTTGTCATCTACACTAGTTTTACATTGTCATTACTTTCTCTGGTCTTGTCATCTACACTAGTTTTACATTGTCATTACTTTCTCTGGTCTTGTCATCTACACTAGTTTTACATTGTCATTACTTTCTCTGGTCTTGTCATCTACACTAGTTTTACATTGTCATTGCTTTCTCTGGTCTTGTCATCTACACTAGTTTTACATTGTCATTACTTTCTCTGGTCTTGTCATCTACACTAGTTTTACATTGTCATTACTTTCTCTGGTCTTGTTATCTACACTAGTTTTACATTGTCAGTACTTTCTCCCGTCTTGTCATACATTAGGTTTACATTGTCAGTACTTTCTTTGGTCTTGTTATCTACACTAGTTTTACATTGTCAGTACTTTCTCCCGTCTTGTCATACATTAGGTTTACATTGTCAGTACTTTCTCTGGTCTTGTCATCTACACTAGTTTTACATTGTCAGTATTTTCTCCCGTCTTGTCATACATTAGGTTTACATTGTCAATACTTTCTTTGGTCTTGTTATCTACACTAGTTTTACACTTTCAGTACTTTCTCTCGTATTGTCATCTACACTAGTTTCACATTGTCATTATTTTTTCCCGGTCATTTCATCTTCACTAGTTTCATATTTTCAGTACTTTCTCCTGTCATTTCATATTCCCTAGTTTGACCTTGCCAGTACTTTCTCCCGTCTTGTCATCTACTTTAGTATTACATTGTCAGTATTTTCTCCCGTCTTGTCATCTACTCTAGTTTAACATTGTCAGTACTTTCTCCCGTCTTGTCATTTACTCTAATTTTAAATTGTCAGTACTTTCTCCCGTCTTTTCATCACTATTTTTACATTGTCATTACTTTCTCTGGTCTTGTCATCTAC
This sequence comes from Limnoperna fortunei, assembly GCA_944474755.1. Classification (NCBI taxonomy): domain Eukaryota; kingdom Metazoa; phylum Mollusca; class Bivalvia; order Mytilida; family Modiolidae; genus Limnoperna; species Limnoperna fortunei. Next base: position 26,577,752 of record OX104116.1, read on the forward strand.
ACTTTTTTTACATTGTCATTACTTTCTCCCGTCTTGTCATCTACACTAGTTTTACATTGTCATTACTTTCTCCCGTCTTGTCATACATTAGGTTTACATTGTCATTACTTTCTCTGGTCTTGTCATCTACACTAGTTTTAGATTGTCAGTACTTTCTCCCGTCTTGTCATACATTAGGTTTACATTGTCAGTACTTTCTTTGGTCTTGTTATCTACACTAGTTTTACATTGTCATTACTTTCTCTGGTCTTGTCATCTACACTAGTTTTACATTGTCAGTACTTTCTCCCGTCTTGTCATACATTAGGTTTACATTGTGAGTACTTTCTTTGGTCTTGTTATCTACACTAGTTTTACACTTTCAGTACTTTCTCTCGTCTTGTCATCTACACTAGTTTTACATTGTCATTATTTTTTCCCGGTCATTTCATCTTCACTAGTTTTACATTGTCAGTACTTTCTCCTGTCGTTTCATATTCCCTAGTTTTACATTGTCATTACTTTCTCTGGTCTTGTCATCTACACTAGTTTTACATTGTCAGTACTTTCTCCCGTCTTGTCATACATTAGGTTTACATTGTCAGTACTTTCTTTGGTCTTGTTATCTACACTAGTTTTACACTTTCAGTACTTTCTCTCGTCTTGTCATCTACACTAGTTTTATTGTCATTATTTTTTCCCGGTCATTTCATCTTCACTAGTTTTACATTGTCAGTACTTTCTCCTGTCATTTCATATTCCCTAGTTTTACATTGTCAGTACTTTCTCCGGTCTCGTCATCTACACTAGTTTAGTGAACTGTATGAAAGATAACGAACACGATCTGCAAAACGGTTTACTTCTGTATGTGTTTGGATGGGATTAAACCCCAATTTCTGTATATGATGGCGTTTCTTAATGTTTACGTCATCTTTACGTTTGATTATAAATATTTGATTATTGAGGTCAATATCTAGTTTGTTACGTGAAGTACCAGTCTCATTAGAAGTGATAACTGGCTTTCCAGATGTGCAGAAATATACTGTAAACAATTCTTACTGAACTTTTTATTTATTTGTAATATCAAGATCTCTTCATTGTAGATCTAAACAAAACAGCAAATTCGTCAAATGGCTGATTTAATGAATTAGAAATACAGATTTACAAATAGGAATGTCTTTGATCTATTCAGTGGTATATTTTTAAATCGCAACTACGGGCGAATAAGTCTAGCGAATGACATTGGACGTAAATGCGTGCAGAAATGTGGAGAAGATAAGAAAAATGTCCTGTTATGATTAGTCTTTCAATTCCTGCTATCGATGTTTACATTTTACAGTTTCAGAATAATTTTTTAAAGTATAAATTGTTCTTCTTACTGGTAAAATAAAATAATAAATGTCGATTTTGATGTAGTACATGTGTGTTAAAATAGTGCAAAGTACTTCTTTAGTTGAGAATTTTGAAATGAGGTATATTTTCTATTGTATGATTTCTTGAAAATGAAAGAAGACTTGAAAGCAATAGGCTCGAATCAAAGCGATTACTGATTATACACGTACATTTACTGACTGGTCACGGGTTGTAGACATACCTACGAAATTGACCACCGGTGTATTAATTTGGGGCGAGCCTGGTCGTAAATTTGGATTTATTTAATAATCCACAGTAACCGGTATTTCTGTAATCTACTATTTTTATATGCCATGTCGCAATAGGAGGCAACTGCCTACATGTCCCTGCATCCTCTGTCATGGCAAGTACTGTCTTGACTGACAGTTGATAGCATGTTTTCCTTCCAGCGTTTGGAGTTCTCAACGATTTCCTTCTCCATTCACAGACTTGACGATATAGTCTGAGAAACTTTCTCAATTTTTAAACTAAATTGTACACGATCGTCAGGTATATTTACTAACGAGTAGATATAATTAAATACAGAAATATTAGCTGAAATTTAGGGACAAAGAGGAAATAAATATAAGAAATTTTAAAAAGAGGGAAACCAATTTGCAAGATAAAGTATGACAATCCTTGTAAATGTACATCTAGTTATCTAGCTATGTCACTTAATTAAATAGTTAAGTCCGGTTCGACTCGTGTTCTTGACAATGATTGTTTGCCGACGATTGAAACGAAACACGTTATAAGGCCTGTTAAAAGACGTTACCCGATGTGTTTTTCACATCGTTGAAGAATCAAAACAGAAACGTTTGGCATCATAATATAATAAATTTGAAACAATCAGTTAAAAAAAGACTACTAATAAGATGTATGTTATATTGCACATCTGTAGGTAATGTCATATTAATCAATGCCAAATGCTTAGTAAAATAATATGATTACAACGCGAAAAAAACTTAATCCGGATTTTATCGGATTCCATACATATGCCATATTTTGTCATAAATTCGTCTTGTCAAAATTTGAGAAAATCTCTTTAAACGAAATTGTGTGGTGGATCCTTTAGTAGAAACAATCATGAATAGTTGAAAAACAAATTGTATGCTAGTTAATTTCAAAATAAATAACAATGTTATTGAACCAATGTCCGTGTCAGATCTTTAAGCTGAGATCGATGTTTCGGACATTCCACATAATCTTAAATCTTACTTTTGTTTACGCTATCCTCCTAGACAGCATTTCGTGTTTTGTTCCTTTTGTTGCAATAGCTTTAAGATATTTGAAGCTGTATTATGTTATCAGTTCTGGCCTTTGATTATTATGTCACTACTGATGCCCATTGGCGTTGTTGATCATAAACTCTTACGTGACAGTACAGTTTGAAGGACAGTAAGAACCATCACGATAACATTATTGAAGATATTTTTTTAATGAATTCTCTTTTGCTTTGTTTCTTAGTCCGTTTTCAAAATCAGGATGTATTTTTATCCTGAGTTATCTGTCCGGACACTGAGAACCCTGTATTCGCGTAAACTCTTAAATAAATAGGAAAAAATTGAAAAAAGCAAAATGTTCAGAACCGTACAAAAAACATCAAACACAGTTTACTGGAAACAATTCAAGTTATTATTTTATCTCCCATGGAAAATTTTTAACATTCTTTACATGCTCAGACCTCACTAACTGATGTAAGTTGTAAACACCTAAACTAAAAATGTTACACGCTCTTGCGCTTAGTGTTTTGCTTGCATTTTTGTAATTATTCCATATTGTACCGTTTTAGTGTTAAAATTCAATTGAAAACAATTCTGCACGATAAAACGTCCATGTTTTATATTGTGCCTTTGTTTTTGACATGTACCAAATCCTTGACATTTGCTACGGGAATTTTACATAGGAAGTCAACCATTTGAGTTCTACAGGGACCTAGTGTTGTTTTTAAAAAGATCGTCTGCTTTCGTAACGTTCAACGGTATTCGGACAAACCGCGAGACTTTTCCCGCCTTAACTACAGACGATATAACCCAAAGAATTTCGAACAGACAACAATGGACTATTCCAAACATACATTTCCGTTGTAATTTATAGGTCAAACTTTACTAAAGAAAATTGCTCTATTGAAATGAAAAATCCACCGCATTTCAAAACGCTAAATAGCTGTGGCAAATAATTGTTAAATTCAATTTGCACATTTTTGGATCTACAAAAGGGGCGTAAGCTGGACGATACGCGGTAAGCAGTTTTTATTTGTCACGCAAAACCTTCATTAAAATACGTCCAACATTTAGTATAAGTATTTATCATTAATTGCCAATATAACATACAATATGTTTTAAGGTATAAGTTTATGGTGACCTTTACATTATCATCAATTATTTCACACCCAGACCATATAAAAAGGTGTGTAAAATATTCAGATTTTAAGAATAGGGGTTTTAACAGAAAAACTAATATCACCGCAATAGGGGCGCAAACTTTAAAAAACGTTCAGTCAAGGCCGTACTTGGTAAGAACTCAAAAAAGTAAGTCGTAAACACTACAGGCTTCACTAATAGCCATTTGACTAGTCCCACGCAAAAAAAAAGCGTTGGACGGCAGAGGATTCTCGGACTACCATTTGACATATGACCTTCTGTAACTGAAACATCCCAAGGTCGTAGATCAAAGGTCTTTAGTGGCCTAATTTTAACTTTTTTAGTTTTAAAATTGAATTGTTCCAGTTTGAAATTTTTCAGTTTGAGTTTTTATGACGTCGGAATTCTAATTGTGACGTCAAACCACGCTTTATGCTTATTAGAACCCTAATGTGTTCCTAAAGAGTATGAAGAACGCCATATAAGAATAACAATTATGACTAGATATTAGTGAGTTGGTACCCATCACTGTGCGCCCTGCCGACCTTTGAGGTCATCAATTATGGTATGCAACACATCACCTTGATATTATGTACACACATTCCAAATATCAAAAGCCTACCTCGAAAGATAAAAAAATTACAGCCCGGACGTGAATTTGTCATTTAGAAAGCAATAATATTACGTTAAGGTCATAGTTCAAGATCAAAGGTCAACAACCACAGTATGCGACACATCGCGGCTCGCCTTTATATTATCTACCCACAATATATAAATATAAAAACCCACCTTTAAAAGATAAAAAAAGTTACAGCCCAGACATGAATTTGTCATTCATCGCCTTTAGATCAAAGTTCAAGGTCAAAGGTCAACAACCACGGTAAGCGACACGTTGCAATGATATTATCTACCCACATTCTAAATATCAAAATCCTACCTCAAATGATTTAAAAGTTACAGCCCGGACATGAATTTGTCATCCAGAAGCAATAATGTGACCTTAAGGTCAGGTCAAAAACCACGGTATGCGACACATCGCGTTGATATTATCTACCCACATTCTAAAAATCAAAAGCCTTCCTCAAAAGATAAAAAAGTTACAGTCCGGACATGAATTTGTCTTTCATAAAGCAATAATGTGACCGTGAGGTCAAAGTTCAAAGTCAAAGGTCAGCAAGCATGGTATGCGACACATCGCCTTGATATTATCTATCTACGTTCCAAATATCAAAAGCCTACCTCAAAAGATACAAATTTACACACCGGACACGGTTCGTTTCGGACGGAAGGACAGTCTAATCACTATATGGCGTCCGCCACAAAGTGGTGAGGTCATAATAAAAACAGAAAGGCGATAAGTAGTAAGTAGGAAAAAAGTCAAAGAAAAAAACTCAAGGATAAAAATTCAGAGGAAAAAAGTCACAAGTAATAAGTTTTCTTGGTGTTGAATTTGTTGTTTTAGGTTTTTACCTTTACTAGATGACGGCGCTTTTTGCAAGGTTTATTTTCTTGTGTATAAAAATTCAAATTTGTATTTAAAGACATATATGTAACTAATTAACAAAATGTTGTCATGTAAAAGCAAAGGAATTCGTAACAATTAGTAGTGCAGTAATTTGGCTAAATATGACTATAATTATATAAATATAAGTTCATATTATGAAATTCTATGTGACCAAGACAACTTATTTAATTGTGACTTTTTAAATATGACTTTCTTTCCGTTTACCGATAAGTGAACAACGCGTCTTCCCATATATCTAACTTCTGAGAAAAAATTTATTCCCATTTATCCAACATATTTTTCTTACCTGTCGGGAGTATTTATATAAGGTATAAAAATGGTTTATTCAACCTATGCTAACATATTTAATTTTGGTTTAAAAAGGTGACAAAACAATGTTCATTAAACTGTTGTATGAACATTTTAATCCCTTCTATAATCAATTCGTTAATTAGTGTTACAGGTGTATAAATAATTAATAAAAATGAGTTAATTTTGTTGATTTTAATATTTTATTTTGTTTTGTCTTGTAAATTTGTGTGGATTCTATGGGTGTCGTCATTCCACTGTATGACTTCTTGTTCATACATAGTGGGAACTGGAGTAGTCTTCTTGGGAAGTCTGTGTAACTTTATGAACATTGTGCTGAACTGTGTAATTGTCATGGTTATGATTAATCTATAGTTTAGTTGGAATGTTGTTCATAGTATTTATAGTAGCGGGACAGTTGCGGGTACACCATATCCAATATGTTCACTCGTTTCGTTTCGTTTTGTCTTCACCCTGAACTAATACCAATTGTGTACTAGGTCTGGTTCCCTAGTCTGTTTGTAACATACTTAATGTCTAACTGCGCATTTGCCATACTTTGGACAAAGGATAAATCTTTTAGAATCGGCAGTATTTATGCAAATTTCTTGTGAAAAGTGTTTCAAATTTTATAATAACTGAGGATTCTCATTAACTCATACAATAATTTTGCCTGTGATTTACCTATAATTAATAGTTTAATTACTATCAAAACATCTATTGTATTCTGCATGTTGTCATAAGTTCATAATGCCAGGAAATTTGTTCCAGGCTAATTAAATTCGGTTGGTAAATTAGGGATAAAAATGTATATATATATAAACAGAGAAAATTAATAAATTTCACTTGCGAGAATTAGAGTAAGATTTTGAAGTTTTAAAACTTAAACATCGATTTTTTTATAGTTGATATGCCTACTTAATTATACATGTTTTCAATAAAAATAAAAGCAGAAGCTTGTTGAAATGAAGAAACACTATTCTACTAACATTACTTAGTAAGAATCGTATCTAATACATACGTACATTTCACGTGTTACATTTTATGCATAATTGAACACTTTAAAGCTTAGTTAAAGTTTATTGTTTATTGAAAGTGAGAAATATTATATACTGTACTGCTAATGTTTGATTATAATAAAGACCATCATTATTGATGTACGTGAACCTTTTTATTATTGTCCTAGATTACAGAAGATTGTCTTACCAGAAAATGTTAAACAAATAATCATTTCCCGTGCAATTTAGCTAATTCTTTAATAAATATGATAAGACATAATACATGCTTTACTATAAATCGAATAAATTTTTTCTACGCCTCTGGTATCAATTTTATCATTTTCAGAAACATTTTAAGTTAGGAACAAACTATTATCTGAAACCTGCTAAGATCTTATTAAATAATTTTTGTTAAGATAGAAATTTAGAACAGTATGAAACAAACTCTTCGCCAAATGTATGAGTAAAATATCCATTACACATTTAATTATTGCATATTGTGCTTTTATCCAGGTCCAAAATTATGCCAGGTGTTTCCCGAGCTGTCATTAAAAGTCTTTTTTTCTTTTTTAATTGTCGTAGATCTCATTCATCCAACTTTAAAATTTCTACCTTAGTACCCTTTTGCAAAATGGAAAAGTTACGACGGCTTATTCGTGCCAAACAACAAACAGAATATTTTTTTTATTTCGTTCGAACGGTTTATTAAATCGTTACAACGATTTATTAAATCGTTTGAACAGTTTATAAAATCGTTTCAACGATTTATTAAATGGTTACAGCGATTTATTAAATCGTTTGAACGGTTTAATAAATCGTTACAACGATTTAATAAATCGTTCAAACGAAATAAGAAATTTTTTTTCTGTTTGTTGTTTGGCACGAGTAAGCCGTCGTAAAAAATAGGAATGAACGGTGAAAAAAAATGTTTATACATGTACGCAAACTGGGATTGTATAATAACATATTTGTTTTATTATGCGTTAAAACAGAAAAAAAAACACTGCAATTTTTGACGTGTTGTCTTAGATAAATGTGCTAAGGCATATTTCACAATACAATTTTTTGCAGCCCAACAAGCAGTAATTGAGATATTCAGGAGATAAAAACAATAAATCTGAATTATTACTTTTTACTTTATACTGCGTACCTATATTTTCTTTGAAGTATACGTGATTGTTTGAATACATTAAAATGTTTATTTTCTCTATTGATGATTCATTATTGTGTGTGACTTTAATCCTGCAGTAATGATAGGGATGATAACCTACATTCTTATGTCTGATCTTTCCATACAAATTGATACTAAATATTTTTTATTGTTTTTCCATCTGTTTGTGTACAGGAGGTCTTTGGTATCAATATCGTGAATTTCAATCAAAAGTATACAAGATGAAAACGTTTAATGAAAATTGTTTAAAAATTACACGATTTGTAATCGTTAACACAAGTATGAAGAAATTAATTAATAGAATTGCATTTTATTAGGATTGCGTCTACGCAGCTGATGTTATTTTCCAGAAACCGATTTCCAACGGTTGTTTAAAAAATAATATATTCGTCAGGCAGACAAGGATTAAGATTAAAATGTAAAAGTTATCAGAATTAATATAATATAGCTAATAGTATCTATCTACATGTACTTATTGAAATAAATATTGAGTGATTCAATAGAAAAAGACGACAGGGTATCAACTGATTCATGGTAGTAATGCTGTACTGAAATCATTATATTGATTTGTCTTGGATCCAAGTACAGGTCTTAGTGATTTATGACAATGTCACGAACCCCTCTAAATCGAAATAATTACAGAATAATTTTTGGGTTCACAGAGGAAATCCTTCTTGTTTACATTACAGACTTTGCGATACATTATAAGTTGTTATAGGAGCACGACGTGTTGTTCCTGTATCTCGTCAAATTTGGGTTCGTGTCCCTATAGAAACACAAATATGGTTTAAATAAATCATCTTCTCGATTAAAAGTACATAAACCAACATCGAACGACATAATGAACGCACATTCTTAGTACAGATACAGTGTTTACAAGTGAGACATTTCACAAAGTACACAATTTATCTTAGTGTTTAAAAACGTGTTATTTTCTACTAGAGCACTGCAAAAAACATAATCTGTACACAACCTCTTTATAAAGCAGTCAAAGATGCATACTTCCCAACCCCATCGATTTATGAGGGTACTACGATCTACTGGTGTATCCACAGCCTATCTATTTTAGGCAAAATTCTTCAACGTATTACAGAATATATATTTATATAAACACGTACTTTCATTTTTATATATTAACGAGCTAACTTCGTTCAGCAAAGTATTTTATGATTTTTGGGGCGAAAAAAAGGCAATATGAATGAAACGAATTATCGGTAGATATTTTTCTTACTAAAATTGATATTCGCCGATCTTTTACAACAAGGCACCATTTTTGCGTCCTCTTAACAAAAGTGTCCTGGCTGGGAGGGAGTCTATATAATATAAAGCTGTAGAAAGTACTTTATTTTTTTCTGACACTGTAATGAACGCGCCAAAAAGAAAAATCCTTAGCTGAAAATTTTTGGTATTTTCAGTGATCCATCAATACTTTCAATTTCATCTGTTGTCACAGTAAATCATAAGAATATTCTCAGGGTTAATAATATTTTCTTATCTGTATGGCTTAATATGGTTGAAAATGAGATAGGTACCACGAGACTTTATTCTAAATCGTATATATACCATTATTGTTATAAATATAGGATAAATTGAATTTCTTCTTACAACTTTAAAAGAACGCACAATGTATCATGCCGAATGCACCTAAATAATCTTTTGGGAAGAGACAGACTCAGAGATAGCTGATTAAAAGTCTTTAGTGTATTTATTTACATGTTTTAAATCTCACAAGCATTTGTCAGCTGTTGCCGACCTAATGACCAAAGGTAATAATCAATTGTGAAAATAAATTGATTAATCCGTGTTGGATGATTAAATTTACGATGACGGGAGTGTAGATTACACTTCTGATTTGGTAATCACGTTTTGTACTTAATGTTCTGATTGTATTTATGAGAAAATATAAACCCAAGACTGTTTTGGAATATTCAAGACGTTGCTTGTTTTTGGTATGTATGTATGCATGTTTTATTATAGGAAACATTGTTGTTAGTCCTTGATGGTTTGTAATCTTGGTTGGCTTCACTCTCAACTGGTCATATTGTCAGTGGATAATTTTAATTATTTACGTTCGTTGCAACTTATTTTAATTTTCGAATTTCTAAAATTATAATTTTTACATATTAAGTTTTCAAGAACCAATTAAATGTAATTTACTTTTAAAGCTAGCTGCGCTATTTGTTTTTTTCTGACTCACACGTCCAGACAGTTCCACTAAACGATAGACGATGGTAAAAAAGATTTCTTGGTTAAGGATAATCTACAATAAGGGACAATTAAATCGTCATCATTTATTAAGCAATATATCGTTAGAGACTGAATAGGCGTCGGAGGTTAAATTTTGCTAAGATTAATTTATTACTTCATAAACCGTTAATAACTAAGTGATGAATTCAAGCTATAATTCTTTAGAAATATCGTGTACATGCGTATGAAATGCAGTGCTGGTATTTTACCATTATATTTGATATTAGTTAATCATTATTCATATAAAGATGTGTTTGCGTGGGCGCTGGACATTGTGTAGACGAATGGGTGTAATAGTGTTTCAGCGATGTCAGAAAAGGGTACTACGAGAAGGTTTTATTATTCTAAAAGAAAAAAATGAAACTTTTACTCATATACATATATTGTACATCAAAACATGATTCAGGATACACTGTAACCGCCGTTGGAAACTGGTATAAGGTTAATTCGCGATCATAACAAACAAACCATGCAGATTTTCTGACCATTTGCAAATACCATTTTTGAACATGTAACTATGAAATGTATTTTATACAGAAACAAAAGCAAAAAAGGTTTCTAGCTGATTTCTGTGTATTAAGTATGTAAACTACACTGGTAGATAACAACCTATATCAGTTCCCTTTCCTGTCTGCATTTTTCTTGTTTTAGAGACTTTCAACATCTAGTGACGGAAATTAGTTTATTCTGCAACTGTTTGCGAACGTTTTTTATAACGTGTTTTATCTTGTATAAAGAACTGTATCTACAAGATTTGTTTGTTTCTGCAATTCTGCAATTTTTGAGTTGGATGCTTCAATCTGTTTTAATGTCTCAATGGGGGGTTTGTATTAAGATTAAGTTTTTCTTTAAATCTTTAAGTAACAGACAAGTTCCTTACTTTATTTCCATTTTCAGAATTAAATCTCTGTCGGAAGATTGATGTTTCATCATTCAGTAGTTTCACTACATGTTATTCAAATTGACAACGCTTAATGATTGTTTTCTCGTGAATTTCAAATTTGCACTTCTTCAATATACACGGCTAACTAACGTTGCCGACGAGTCTTACCGAGGATAGAGTGTGCTCGACTCCTATCTTTATTGACAAGAAGTGCCGATGTTCGGCGGTTTTCACCGGTTACTCAATAAAAAATGGTCGCCACAATAAATCTGAAAATTGCCGTAAGTGGTGTTTAAATTCCAAACAAACAATTACTGCAGTATGGTTTTAGATTGACAAATATTTCTCAATCGATTTAAAGGTAACATGATTATTGATATGAAACACGAAAACATTAGGTAATTGCTTTCAAAGAAACACGACGATCTGTTGTCAACAGTTAGCGATTTTATAGATATCTGATTGAATATTTTGACTACCAGAATGGAAGACTAAGATATTGACTTGAACAATGTAAAGAAACAAAAAGTTGCATCATATTTTGTGTTGAACATCGATCCTGGCCATTAAGGTAATCACCAAGGACCTATCTTTACCATGAACTAAATTGTAAACCTCGTTACTATTAAATTGTAAACCCCGTTACTATTAAATAATACAGATGTTTCCAATGTTGGTGGTTATATACAATTATTTTTTAATACATTAAGCGTGACACATGTCGATAAGTCATATGCGAACTATCAAACGAACCTGATTGAACAAGAATACTATCAATTTTGTAGTTAAGCGATCATTTAGATATACTTAAAATTAATCATTTGGGACCAAATAAAAGATTTCGTTTAACTTTTATTTTACCTTAGTGACCAACAATTATCTGATCTTGGGCGCCTGGAATTTTAAGTTGAAAAGAATCCAAACATTAATATGTTTATTCTGTTCCTATATATACATCAGGAAGTTAATGTTATTTTCATTTAGCTTGGCATATATACATCCATGCATACACATAAGACAATAATATAATATTATAGTGTTACTAACTGGCCGATTCTCTATTGGCCCTGATTCGAGTCTCGGTCTTAGGGACCTATGCAGACAACCGAGAATAAATACAAGGTCAATACACAATCAGCCAGTTTGTAACAACTTTATTTAATAATCCAAACAGTCCGAATGGCTAGTCCGTACGAATGGCCATACCAATGGACCGTATTGAAATCAATATTGCCCTTCATTGACTCTCTGCGTTGCCATGCATAAAGAAAAAAATGTGACTAGCCTTTTATACTTATTCAGTTATCAAGATAATGATCATAGTATATATAAGGACTGATGTTTACAAATTATTAAATAATCGCAAGTAAACACAAATAAAACGTTCCAGATTAAAGCATAAAATTTATACACTAAGTAAAAGCAAACAATAAGCACAACTAAGAAACAGACGCACAATAAGATCGATCTTGAGAAAAAAATAATCATTGAAATGTGCAAAAAACATAAGCAATTGTTATGTTTTGAATCAATAGCTGTTATCTGTTTTCTTAAAAATTGACATTGTTATTAACTGTTATAATGAAAATAAAAACCCTGTTTGCTGTTTTTTTCTATTTTTGAACTATCTGTTTTCTGTTTTCTCATGTAAATTGCTGTTATGTTTTATTATTATTTTAAATTCACTGTTATCTGTTTTGGAAAAAATTAAAAATTGTAAACCTGTCAATGGACCCCCCCCATCTAGCCCCCTACTCATGTAATAAATACAAGCAAAATCAAATGCATGATATAACACACTATAATATTATTAAACAGAATTATATGCACATGTAAGCATTACGGACATGGCAGTGTAGCAACCGTTAATGTAATAACAACCGATAATGTAATAAACTTTTAAAATATATTATAATGTATTGTAATAAACTCAGTAGGTCATTTAAACATAACTGATCGTAAAATACACCTTAGGTTTATCTTAGGCTACACAAAAGTTTTTTAATTTGATTCTTGAATTTATTACATTAACGGTTGAGACTGTAACCGTTAATGTAATACACCACCCAAATGCATCAAAACTCAATTTTACTAGGAAAGATTGTAATATAAACGTTTATGCTATTGAATACAAGTTACTATAGGTCTGGATTCAACATAAAAAGATATCCATGTTTAAAATTTTTTGTTTCTTACATTAACGGTTGCGACTGTAACCTTTAATGTAATACAAAAACCAAATCCAGCAAAACGCCATTTTACTAGGAAAGATTGTAATATAAACGTTTATGCTATTGAATACAAGTTACTATAGGTCTGGATTCAACATAAAAAGATATCCATGTTTAAAATTTTTTGTTTCTTACATTAACGGTTGAGACTGTAACCTTTAATGTAATACAACACCCAAATCCATCAAAACTCCATTTTACTAGGAAAGATTGTAATATAAACGTTTATGCTATTGAATACAAGATACTGTAGATCTGAATTTAACCTTAAAACAATTCCAACTTTGAATTTTACAGTTTATTACATTAACGATTGAGACAGTAACCGTTAATGTAATACAACACCCAAATGCATCAAAACTCAATTTTACTAGGAAAGATTGTAATATAAACGTTTATGCTATTGAATACAAGTTACTATAGGTCTGGATTTAACATAAAACGATTTCCATGTTTAAAATATTTAGTTTATTACATTAACGGTTGAGACTGTAACCGTTAATGTAATACAACACCCAAATGTACCAAAACTCTATTTTACTGGGAAAGATTGTAATATAAACGTTTATGCTATTGAATACAATTTACTATAATTCTGGATTCAACATAAAAAGAATCCATGTTTGAAATTTTTAGTTTATTACATTAACGGTTGAGACTGTAACCGTTAATGTAATACAACACCCAAATCCATCTAAACTCCATTTTACTAGGAAAGATTGTAATATAAACGTTTATGCTATTGAATACAAGTTACTATAGGTCTGGATTCAACATAAAAAGATTTCCATGTTTAAAATATTTAGTTAATTACATTAACGGTTGAGACTGTAACCGTTAATGTAATACAACACCCAAATGTACCAAAACTCTATTTTACTGGGAAAGATTGTAATATAAACGTTTATGCTATTGAATACAATTTACTATAGGTCTGGATTCAACATAAAAAGAATCCATGTTTGAAATTTTTAGTTTATTACATTAACGGTTGAGACTGTAACCGTTAATGTAATAAAACACCAAAATCCATAAAAACTCCATTTTAATAGGAAAGATTGTAATATAAATGTTTATGCTATTGAATACAAGATAGTCTAGGTCTGAATTTAACATGAAAACAATTCCGGCTTTGAATTTTACAGTTTGTTACATTAACGGTTGAGAAAATAACCGTTAATGTAATACAACACCCAAATGCATCAAAACTCCATTTTACTAGGACAGATTAGCGTTTATGCTATTGAATACAAGTTACTATAGGTCTGGATTCAACATAAAAGATTTCAAACTTTGAATTTAAGAGTTTATAAAAATTAACGGTTGAGACTGTAACCGTTGATGTAATACTATAATCAACCATATTCTTGACAAGAGGAGATGGGGAAGGAGTTGAAACAAGATAGAACCAAGGAGAATCTATGGGTGGACCAGATTCATAAAACATTGCACGAATTTCTAGTCACATGGTTTATTTAGTCCACAAGACAAATGGATCAAGAGATATTTTTGTAATGCGACTTAAGATGAAAATGATCAAAGTGGAGAAAACAATAAGAATATCAGTAATAAATTTAAGCAAAGATAACAAGGTTGTAAAATTAATGCCAGATTCACATCTTGTTTAATAAGGTCTCATCAGTGGCGCCCAAACCAAAATTAATTGCAGTTAAAGAGCTAAAATTCCTAACAGCTATTCCTAGTTGGCTAAGCATTCATCATCTGGAAAATAGAAAAACCTTAGCATTTAGCAATGCGGGGCAGTGAATGTAAAGAATGACTATATCAATGAATGGATCAATGATGTTGCAAGTCGTCACTAAAGTAACATGATCATGCATTGGATTAATTTGTGTACCAATAACCAGAAAGCTTACTTTATGTCTGAAAACAAAGTAGTTACAGTACTTGAGATTTAAAACGCAACACTTTTAGCAATCCGTCAGCGTTAAAAAATCCGTCAGCAATCAGTTATCAATCAGTCAGTCAGATCAGTCAAATCGTTGCCCATCCGTCCATCGGTCAAATTGACGGACTTGGAACGATTTGAATGATCTGACGGATTGATTGGACTGATCGTTTCATGCAGTCCATTCAACTTCCGTTGAGTGAAATTCGTTTCACTCGCAAGTATTAGTTTTAAAATGGCAACTGTTATTTCCTCATTTATGGCTCGTTTTACCTAAAAATAAGGCTTACAATAGTCTAAAGTTAAAAATGACATAAATGGAAATTCACCAAATCTTTAAATAATGCATCTGTGACGGAATATAAACATCACAAAGTGTCATTTTATAAAAAATAATAAATTAAAAAAAATACGCCCAATGACTTCAAAAAATACTTGCCAAGGTGTACCTCTCGTATTTGTCTTTAAAAGTGGAAAAACGAGAAAGACGAAAAACGTTAAGGTGGAATCATAAATTTTTCTCATTTCGCGAGTTAGCGTTAGCATTATTTGTATGTATGCTTGTTTGAAGTTTTTTTAACACCATTTTCAACAATTATATACGATATATAATATGATGTCGAGTGTGTATAGGGAAGAGCTGGAGTATCCAGCTAAACCGACGACTTTCTACAGGAAAACTGGTACTCTTTTCAAATTTAGGGATGACTCGACCACACCCTCTCGAAGCAAGAGTCATACAGACCTTATCCACCAAAGTCGAGTCTTTTTTATTACTTAAAAAAATCATTTGTCGCAGTTTGATCAAAGCTTTCTTTCTGTGTAACAATTCCTAAGAATTCCGGGGTGTAATACTAAATAAGATTTACGACAGAAGCGAAAACATTATATATTTTACTCACTATTTCATTGTGTCACATGAATTTATGAGAATTAAATCTTAATTTAATAAAGAATAACTACTAAACATGCTTATATATAGATATTTATGAGTTTAAGATGCGAAAATGTAAACGTAAGATGAAATTCAATTCTGCTGTTCGCATTTTTGCAATAGTTGACGTTCGTGGAAAATATTTTACGATGTCTGTTATAGGCGTTCGATATTTAATGATATAAAAGTATAAATGCTTTCCTTAAAAATCGGGAGTATTTGAAATAAGTTACAAGGATTCATCACAGAGCTGCAAAAGCGCGTCCACAGGTAGCATAGGGGACGTCCTCCGTTTGGGGGGGGGGGGGGGGGGTTCATAATACGGAAACGCCTGGCCACGGATCATAGTTAGTGGCGTGTTAAGAGAGTGCCACGCTCCTTGCACCATAATACTCCCTTTTGTAGATTTCGAGAAAAGAATAGGCTCAGAAAGGTAAATTATCCGCCTATACATACCCCTTATTTTTCCAGTGAAATTCTAAATTTTTGCCCTTTAGTCCATCTTTCCTTAACTCATTGTTTCTTAACTTGTTCTCGTTCTGAATAAAGGGTGTGTTCCCAAAACGTCTAATCGGAAAATACACATATAATTAAAAATGGGGATTAAGAGGTCCGTTGAAGATTTTACCTGTAATTTACCTGGAAAAAAAATTACAGTTTTTCTAGTGAGAATCTCATGAATACCTAAAATTATTTTTGTACAATGATTTATATTTTGCAAGTAGACGTTTCGAGAATAGTCCTTATATACTAAATCATATAAACTGATGAGGTGTTTGAAGAATATTAAACATCAAAATATTCAAACATAGCACTAATGAAACAATCATTTTATTAAGTTTTTACTTCACGATATAAATGAAAAATCGATGTCAAATTCACATTTATCGGTAACATAACAGTATTTTTGTAATAGGAGGTGCGATCGCATCCAACATAACCCCTCCCCTTCGGATGGCTCTGATCGGAAATTCGTGAGAGAAGTATCAGCATCACCACACAGAACTCAGCATAACAGTCTGGAGATTTATTTATATAAATTCTTGTTTACACGTCTTGATCTAAAGGGATAATGTGCTTATCTCAACCGTGAATTACTAGTAGACACCCCTCTATTACAACATGCATGCGGCCAATTCTAAACAAATTATTTTAAATTCATTGTTAATCTGACTGAACTTTAGTTGACACACTGTTAAAAGCAGATAATGGTGTTAATCTGTTTAAATCGCAATAAGTCAAAATTATACGTTTACATTTAATTATAAAAACAAGAATTTTTCATATGCCATTCTCTTCTTGGACTAGTATAACTTATTGATTAATATGTTCCTGATATAGGTTCATGCGGAACTTATAAATTATTTTAGTTTGGTTTGTCACAAGTCATGGTGTGTAAATCATCATTCTTTTTAACACGCAGTCAAATCAAATGACGCATGCATTTGGTTACTTATTATTTATGATAATATTTTACATTTGAATTATTTCAGAATAGGAGACAAATCCCTGAACGATAGTCCTTTCTGTAAATTCTCTTTATATACGTTTGTAACATGAAAAATTTAAATAAATGATATTTGAACTTAATTATATCTTAAATCAGCAACTGGAAATATTTATTCATGATAATATTTTATATTTAGATTATTTGCATAAAAGGAGAAAAATCCTAAAACGATAGTCCTTTCTGTAAATTCTCTTTATACACGTTTGTAATATGAAATATTAAAATAAATTATTGTTGAACTTATCTTTAAAATCTGCAACTGTAGATATAATTGTGCTTTAAGAAACAGTAAGCACATTATCAAAGCATTACAAATGAAATAAATATATGTAACAGGAAATAATAATTTAAACCAGATTTTAGTATGTCAAGCATGCATTTAGAGTATTCTCGAATTTACATGAGCTACACAAGTTTTTTGGTTATGCACCATCAACTGTCGATGGGTTCCAGATTTATAGAGCCTAATTCCTGAATGAGATTTTACTGTGTAAAGTTATCCTGTGTGGGGTTACCACTGCTGTACGTAAAATTATACGCGTTAGCTTTTATTAGATCTTGTAATTGTTAAGTAAATTAAAAGCACTATTTGTTAATTTTTATTAAAACTCTACGGCGATCATGCGCACAGTTTAGATCTCTCCGAAAGCGCACTTTCCTACATTTTCTAATTTTTTGCAGAATTTTGCTCACTACATAAGTGCCAGTGTCTAATTTGCTTGAGCATTCAGCAGCATTTTTAAAAACATATATTGGACTATGACTATTTAAATATTATCAATAATAACACTGTTCATTTTTCCTCATCTTCACATCAAATATTAAAACCATTAATATTAAAAATAACTTGTTTTCACACGAGTGCGTTTTCCAATACTAGTAACTAAAACCTGGAAATTGTCAAAGGTAACTTGCATTTTATTATCGAAAACCCCTTATTTATAGGAATTTAATACTTCCTCCACTTAATTAGTATATGGCGTTATCTGATATGTTGAACAAAATAGGACCTAAACTAGATCCTTGTTGTAACCCCAATGAACATCACACTAAGAGCTTGATTTATTTTGACAAATTGCCTCCTATTTGAGGGGTAACTTTTTAACAACTTGATTTTTGTGGACGAACATACTCGAGTGCCTATAATGATCAGCCATAGAAACATTTTCCAATCCTTAATTAAAAATTAGATTGACAACCAAACAGATCTAAATGATGCCAAAAATGGATTGAATACATTATTATAGTACTGCACACGATATTTTTCAATGCGATTTTCAGCGAATTTGGAAATAGCCGG
The DNA here is from genome assembly GCA_944474755.1 of Limnoperna fortunei. NCBI lineage: Eukaryota > Metazoa > Mollusca > Bivalvia > Mytilida > Modiolidae > Limnoperna > Limnoperna fortunei. Next base: position 26,596,482 of record OX104116.1, read on the forward strand.
AGGACACTAACTGATTTTAATTTAATAGAGAAGGGGGAGGGGGGTAAGAATACGTTTATAAGAGCTGTAAGAAGTTTGAATTTGCTGTCTTAATGATGACAGTGTGATGATCCTAAACGGTTGACTGGTCATAGGATTAATAGCACTTGCTTACTGAACATATTTTTTTGCTATTTATTATTAATAACTATAGAATTAACAATCACAAAAATATTACAGGTTCAGTGGCATCTTTAAATGAATATATATCTGCACTACTAATTAAACTTTTTTTTCTTTCAAGATTGGGGCATTATAAATGTGTTTACAAACTAGAGAAATAAACCCTACATTCTTTTCTTACTCGTATGCTGATGAGAAGAAAAGGGTTGTCGCCTTGACAAAAACTCACACTAAACTCATTAACACGTAAAAATGAATTCAACAGTGGGATACACAAATCTTCTTGCATTGTTGATGATTTCACTGTGATAGGATAACATGGTTTTCATTTAATTATTGAATGTATGTTTTGTAGAAAATAATTGGCATGTAAGATTCCTACAATTCACGACTAGTTCTTTTTTTCAATAAATTGGCAGTATCAATATATGTATTTTCTTTATAATTAATTTTTTTTTCGCTTCAATATTCTTCTGTCTAGCTTAGTGATGTTGGCTTCATGTACTTGTACAGACATTCGGCGTCTGAGACACTTTGGCAGACTTTTGGTGGCGGAGACACTGGGTAGACATTGGGCGTCACAGACACACGGGTAGTCATTGTGCGTCGGAGACACTGGGTAGATATTAGGCGTCGGACACATTTGGACAGACAATGCTCGGCAGAGACACTTGGGCAGGGCAGATATTGCGTGTTGGAAACACTTGGGCAGGCTTGTGCGTCGGAGACACTTGGACAGACATTGCGCGTCGGAGACACTTGGGCAGACATTGTGCGTCGGAGACACTTAGGAAGACATTGCGCGTCGGAGACACTTGGGTAGACATTGTGTGTCGGAGACACTTGCGAAGACATTGTGTGTCGGAGACACTTGGGAAGACATTGCGCGTCGGAGACACTTGGGTAGACATTAGGCGTCGGAGACACTTGGGAAGACATTGTATGTCGGAGACACTTTGGCAGACATTGGGCAGACACACTTCGACAGAAAATGCTCGTCAGAGACACTTGGGCAGGGCAGATATTGCGCGTTGAAAACACTTGGGCAGACATTGTTCGTCGGAGACACTTGTGCAGTCACTGTGCGTCGGAGACACTTGTGCAGTCATTGTGCGTCGGAGACACATGGACAGACCTTGCGCGTTGGAGACACTTGGGCGGTTATTGTGCGTCGAAGACACTTGGGCAGACATTGCGCGTCGCAGACTCTTTGCAGTCATTGTGCGTCGGAGACACTTGGGCAGACATTGGGCGGACACATATGGACAGACAATGCTCGTCAGAGACACTTGGGAAGACTTGCGCGTTGGAGACATTGTCAGACATTAGGCGTCGGAGACACTTGGCAGTCATTGTGCGTCGAACATTTGACCTATTTTTAACCTATATATCTATGTAATTGTTATATAGTTAGCAATTATTTATGTGATACGAAAACGATGTTCAATGTGAATTTCCATACTAAGATTCGTAATACTGTTTATTTAAAAGAACGTCTGCGCGGACTTGTTTTTCAGTTTGGAACATATGACAATTATGTTACCTTCATTAGACAACATTTATTGAATTGAACATAGATTTCTAATGAACTTTGCTGAAATATAATATATAATATCACTATCATTCTTGTTTACTGCCATCTGTTAGTTTTGATTGCATTGTGCGACACCTTAATAGCTGTTAAGTTCCAATAAATTCCAATTAATTCAAATAATTAAAAGAAAATTGTTCAATATTACAAACATTTTTCGAAGAACACAACTTCTCAGTGTAAGAGATAACGGTGCATCCATGTGAACGGGAAAATAATCTCTTCAAAACAGACTTGTGTCATTATTTAAGCTTTGTTCTACATTAAAAATAATGATGTAATATTCGTATATGATCTGTCCATCTAAAGAGATCCACGTATACTTTATAATTAAAGTAGACGCAGAATATTTAAGAATATTCAAGACTAAAGGCTTTATTGATCTCTCACCCGATTAATAGATGGCCTTATTCTGGAAGTCTGATCACCAAGAACAGAGTAATCTTCAATGCAACAATATATGGCCTTGTAGTTTCAGAGAAAAAGACTGAAATGAATTCAGCAAATTATAATGAGGAATTCAGCGTGGGGATCGTGTTTTATATATTTTTTGTTACTCAACAGTAAGACTTTAAAAACTTTTAGCTTAATTATTACGCATAGCAACCATGATTTTTCTTAAACCAGACAAAAAGAGCAAAGCACGTAAGCCACCTTATATGTATCATTTTTACAAAGTTACACCGTGACATTTTGGCTTGTATTTTCATATATTAAGTTTCAAACAGAATGCCAGATTTTCCCCGTGGAGGCAATGGGTTTCGACATTTACATACAGATTTCAAAATAATACAAACGGTACTACCTCCCGCTTAAAAGCTAATAAAAGAACTAAATATCAAGTAACGGTACTACCTCCCGCTTAAACACTAATAATAGACCTACAATTTCAAGATATATCGATAATATAATCTACAAATTGCAAATTGATGAAAGTCATATCTGATATAGAATGATCCGTGTCGATACATTGTACGTATCCTTCCAAATACAACTCGGTGAACCACGTAATTACAACTGAAATCTAACATCTATTACTGATATCAACATCTCGTGTTTCAGATATATTTCTTTGCAAAGGATTTTACTGCAGTTCTTTGTTTCAGAAGTAAAATGCTAGTCACAGATTAAGGACTATAAAGGTTTACCCAAGTGAACTGTGCTTTCAACAGAGAGTAATATTTCTTCTGGCATACATACATGTGTATGTTCACAGGATACTATCGCAACAGACTGCTTGGACAGATTTACTGACCGGATAAAACCACCGGGAGTATTATGTCTGAAGAAAATGAAATGCGATGAAGTTTCTATTTCTGCTTTACTGATGTTATTGGTTCAATGTATAGTATATATAAGTAAGTAGTTATGCAACGTATATAAATGTTTTTATTACATGAATAGAATTTTGCGTGTTTTTGGTTAGTTTAAAAACAACTTTCGGGTCACGATAAATCGCAACAGTACTAAAATTACTTAAAACGTGTGTACGCTGCACGATTCCGCTGCCTAGTAGTCAAGCGGAATCCGATATCGACCTGGTTTTTATCTTTTAGCAAATCAGAATAGCCGTCTTAATAAATTCATTCGTCTAATCAAATCGATCGTATTAATTGTATTGTACACAATTGATTGACGTCTGCTAAACACACGTGCGTGTGAGCAACAAATGGGAGAAACGTCGGCTCTGCGATATATTGTTTCATTTATACTCTTCTCAATATGTGAAACTGTAATTTCAGGGTTATCAGCAAATTGATATCAAAATGCAGTATTAAATAAAAAATATTAAGGGTAACTACAACAATTACAAAATGTAAGCAGGGGCTCCAGTAGAAAAGATATCTTTTTTTCTAATCAAGGAAGATGGTGGTTTTATTCGTGTAATAAAACAATTAATGATTTTGATATACGATCGCTATCGGGATTTATCAGCCGTCAAAAATGTATATTCACCTCGCATAGCGGCTCGGTGAATATAACATTTTCTCTGGCTGATAAATCTTGATAGCGACCTATATCAAAGTCATTAATTGTATAATATATAACAATATGTACTGCAGCGCGCTGTTAGGCGCTAATGTCACCCAGACGTAATCTGGAGTGAAAATTAGGATCTGGGTGCCGTTTCATATAATTCCTCTGGCATGCGTGATGACACGTCTGGTAGAGGAGCGTTCATTGTTATGCAGAAGATGCTTGTACACAATAAAATTTCTTATGTTGTGGACGGTAAATCCAAGCCATGCAGAAAAAATTCTGCGCGAAAAAGACCTAGAACAGCTAGCTCGTAAGAGCAACCCGTAAGTAGCCAGTTTTAAGACTAATTGTCGATCCCTTTAAAGTCGATGTTTTATCATCATGGCCAATCCCATTTCCTAATGTTTGAACGACCTAGTGAATAAATTTTAATGTTTTGTCGACCTATTCTTGTCCTGAATATAGCTGAAATGTTGCTTGCTGGACGTAAAACTCCTGTAAGTCATACTAGTCATTAGTTCCATAAAATTATTTGATTGCTTATTTACCAATGGTTTCAATGGTTTATTCACATGTTAATTAGTAAGTGGGGTTTTCAACAGGTGTCAATATAGGGTACAGGTGGATATCTTTGTAGATTAGTGTTAAAAGTTGACTCCGATTGGTCAAAGTTTGATACATACCACAGTTTATTACAAGTTCCTGTCCAGGAAATTTGACTGTGTCTGGAAACCGCTAGTCAGATATCAGGTTGTTTATGTACACTTAAAAAGTGCCTGCCAACTGTTTGTCCAGTTTCAATATATTTGACCTTAAGTGTTAGAAAACTGACGACTTTAGTAAAAATGATTTGATGAACTTAGGTTAACGTCATCTTTTCGGAATTTTTTTTAACGGATTTTGGTTTATTGTTATGGACAATTCAATACGATCAAACATTTTTTAAGCAATACGTATACTCTTATTTTCCGAAATAATAAATTTCTCACGGACATAACGATGCGTAACTCGACGGGGCTCCATTTAGAGTCTGGCACGGCTTACTCGTCCGGAGAACTGATTGGGTTTGGGTTACTGACGTCTTTGTTTTTTGTTTCTTCTTTGTGTGTCTTTGTCTCAGTCTGGATTTTGCCAATGTCTTATGGCTTTTGATTCTCTCAGACAGATCTGGTTTCTTACAAGTTGTCATATGACTATGACTGTGTGTAAGTTTCTAGAAACTGCTTGTTCAAGATTATAGTACATATGCACTTTGAGTTCTGGAAAATGCTGGTTTAAGCTCGATAACGATCTAATTTTAGTTTTTTCGGGCAATACACGTATACTGTTATGAGCTCAGGGACCAAAAAAAAAAACACGAAAAACAAAAAAAAACACATACAAAATATGTAATATGCAGATGTCTCAATTATTAAGTCAATTTAACTTTTTTATCAGATGTAAAAGGGCAAAATCTTACGGATGAACAGCGTTTGTTATCAAATTTAATGACGTCATATAGCAGCGAAACAAGGCCTGTTTACAATGCTTCACACGCCGTGGAGGTCAGAGTTGGAATAACCTTAACACAGTTATTTGATGTAGTAAGTTAATCTTTTTATGAGTGCTAGCTAGGTGTTATTGAGTTTTTTTTTTAATGTCAAGTCCTCCTTTTTCAGCTATATCGTAGCTAATGTCTTGTGAATGCTTTCTTACGTCTGTTTCAGGCATATTATAGGAGAAAACGCTAACTGTTACGCTTCAGAACGACTGTTAGTAATTAATAATATTTACATCACCTTTTTGTGTTAAGTATGACTACCCCCGATAAAGTTTTTTTTCTGTTTGAACGATGTTTACCGCCACTTTGACCAATTGTTAAACTATATCGTTGCGTCTATAGTTTTTATTGGTAGAGGCTGGAGTACCCAGAGAAAACCCCCTGCCTTCAATAGGACAACTAGCAATCTTTATTAAGATTGGAAATAAGAAATATGAACACACTGCCCGACTTGAGACTCGAACTGCCAAGCTGTGTGTTAACAGACCACGTGATTAATATAGTAGATAAAAAGCTATATACGTTACTCATTCGGACTCCGAAGACCCCCCCCCCTTTTCTATAACTAATTACGATGGGTGCCAGGAAGAAACTTGACTCAACTCTGGTTTTTGTCCGTTGTATTACCATGGTTTGTCTCTACCCTTCACTTATCTTATGGTATCACACTCAACAATTTTTCAGTTATATCATGGTGTCAAGTTTTTAAGGGGATAGGGAACCCCGAGTTTCGTCTGGAAAACAGCAATCCTTGTCGTTATACCTCCGCTTTAACGCGTCGTATATAGTGATGGGGGTGTCCGTCCGTTACACTTTATCTTATGCGCAACTACTCCTACACTACTAAATGGATTTTAATTAAACTTACACAGAATCTGTGTCACATAGTGCCATTGTGCATCTGACATTTAACATTTTGATCAGAATGATATTTGGGGTTTCCCATAGAAAAACATGGATATTGTCATTGACATAACGGAAGCGGGGGTATCAATTAGTGAGCATTGCTAACAGTTTTTCTAGTTTAAGGCTGGATTCGATTACATCCTTCCCGAAGTCAAGCTGGAACTCACTAACTCAGAGTTAACTATCATGCCGATCATTAATAGTTTATGACTACCTCAGAGACCCCGCTCTGTCGTGGTTTCAAAAAAACGTGAGCTTACAACCGCCTCTAAAAATATAAAATTGCTGTTGATTGTCTCTTATAAGACAATTTATGTTTTTAAAACTTCTTGGTATTTTCCCAGTTTGAGCTTTACCACCACTTTATATTCGTCGTCTTTTCCGTCCTTTCTTTTAAACGTTTAGATCTTCTCCAAAATTATCTATTCTTGTTAACTATTGTCTTTGGGTGGTTCTTTCGAAATTGTGTCCAGCATTTAATCCAAACGGTTTGTCAATTCCAAAAATATCTTTTAAAAAAATTCTGGGCCAAAATAAAACAATCTAGGCTAGGATGGTCTTTCGGATATACTTTCAGATTTTTGCGCAATCAGTCGACTGACTCTTTACATAAGATGACTCCCGTTAACTGAAGCACAAACTCCTCGGAATAACCGCTCAGGCATATTGAATTAAAGTCGACATCAGAGTTATGGCAAGTGATACAGATACCCATTTTGTTGGTGATATTTATCTGTTGTACGTTAAATACTCGCTGGAAAATCAATGAACAAAATTAGCCTTCACGTGACAGTTAATAAATACACACTGTTCCCCGTACTTGTCGACTTGTTTCTGTACAGTTTATGAGGTATTTCCAGGGTTGCAATTTTACGGCGATGTCCTTAACAAAGGCAAGAATGTCTTAAAGTCAACTCCATGTCGTCAATACATTCATTTTAAATTCGCTGTCATGAATTGATTAGTTGTTAAGTGTTTGCCACACAGATAGTGACGGATATTCTGGAGTAACTTGCCGGACTTTTCTCTCGCTCTTGACCCCACATCTTATTTCAACACAGTTAATAAGACAGTTATCAGTAGTAAAGCAATATATCCTCCCAGTCTGGAACACCGGATATCCTATCTTTTCAGAGGGATTCTCGATAGTTATTGTTTCGGTATATTGAATTTTTGCTGCTTGCTCTTGCTGTTTTGGTGAGTTTTCTATGATTGTCCAAACGTCCTAACGTTTACTTTTTAAACAATAAATTGGTATAATTTCTATATGATTTAACTCCCACTTAAAGAAGACAAACATATAATTTAGAGCTCCATTAACCCTGTTCTAAATATTATAAACACAAGTGATATAAGAGAGGTAACTCGACCTTTAAGCCTAAGGCTTTTGTCACAGCCAATGAATAATTCAAACTGTCTGTAAAAGTTGACTTGTCACATCAAATCAGTAATTAATATTTTAATTACAGGATGAGAGAAATCAAGTTCTGACTCTAAATGTGTGGCTTGACCAGGCAAGTAATGTACACAAGTATACAATATTACTTATAACAAAGTCTTGGCATTCTGTAAGAACTATTGAAGCATGCTCCGTCAATCTATCCTCCCAGTTCGCTCCCATTCAGAACCACTGACTTGGGATGAGGATGTGGGAGCGAACGTGGACATGGAATGATGTGTAAATTGCGCATGTTTATCAGTTTCTAATGCTTGTGAGGATAAATCACACTTATAAAATAAAAAGCATAGACTCCGGTATAAAATAATATTACAGAGAAAGAAGCTGTTGGAAAAAGGAATACATAGAGTACAAGTTCAGCAATATGGAAGGTACTACTTTGGTTGATAATGTGTGCGCAAGAATTCACGCTTGGACAAAATATTTGCAACAAAAAAGGCGAATAATTTAATACTTATAACACTTTTAACAGTCTTCGTAATGATTGATATTTTAGAAAAGACGCGTAGGAAAAGTTTACCTTTGTACACCATTACGCCCCTTTGACCATAAAAAGTGAGTAAAACATTGATTATATTTAGTTTATGCTTTTTATGCTTTATGTATCACCAAAATAACTTATTACAACAAAGTTTCAATAACCGTCATACATTATTTGTGTATATGTATTAAATTTTTGACAAAAGTCTGTATTATTGTAACTATTTATGTGTCTCAAATTGAACACAGATGTAATTACAGACGTTTTGCCATGTAAAGTCTATAGTGTGGATAATCTATTACATAGGAGTGGAAAGATGAGAAGCTTGTGTGGAACCCAGCTGATTATAACGGGTTAGACATATTACGAATACCTTGCACAAAGATATGGAGACCAGATATTATACTATACAACAGGTAAACATGTACGAGTAAGTCGTCATATATTGAAGAACAGTGGAATTAATAATACGAGTTTAAAATATCAACACCATTAGAAACCTTATTAACAACATTAAATTGAACACGTCTGGTAAGCCAGTAGTTCTCCTTAGAAGTAGTATTTGTCGCAGTCTTATAGATTTCAGCTAAATACACAAAAGTTGCCAAATGGTAGTACCTTCTTTAACGTGTAAAAATGATCACAAAATTTATTTTTTGTTCATATTAAATGAGTCCATTAGCGAGAAATGCTAATTGGCACGAACTTCATACTGAACAATAAACTAGTTAGGTTGTTGATACATTATTATTTTCAAATTTATTATTTTCCTGCAATTTATTACAAATAACAAAGTATATGAAGAGTATAAGGAAGAACTGTCACTTTCAACCATTCTTTTCAGTCTTATTTTGGCGTGGGAATCAATTACGGTCAAGCACATGTATTCCTTAGTCAGAGTCGAATATACAGACTATTTTTCACACGGCAGTGATCAGTAGTCGATAACTAACTACAAGTCCACTATGCCAACAATGTAATACCGTTAACGCTTAAATATTGATTATTTATTGTTTGCATTTTTTTTAAATTTCAGTGCAAATGACTACACAAATAAGTATATGGAAGCTCTGGCTATGGTCAGCCATAGTGGAAACGTCTTCTGGCCTCCAATAGTCAAATTTCGAAGCACTTGCACGATTGATATTACATACTTCCCCTTCGACGACCAAATATGTAAACTGAAGATTGGTTCATGGCTTTATGATGGGTATCAAGTGGATGTCTCAAATAGAACAACTGACATCGATTTATCAAATTACGTTGAAAATGGCGAATGGAAACTGATTAACACAAAAGCAGTCCGAAATGTTGTTGTGTATCCATGCTGCCCTACGCCATTTCCGGATGTGACGTTTTATATCCACATTCGCAGGAGAACAACGTATTACATGTACAATGTGATTATTCCGTCAGCCATGTTAGCATCTTTGACATTATTGGGATTTTGGCTCCGTCCAGATAGTGGTGAGAAGATATCACTGGGGCTGACTGTCTTACTTTCATTGTCCGTATTTATGTTGCTTATTGCAGAAAACACGCCAGCAACTTCATTTTTCGTTCCACTTCTGGGTATGTTATAAATTACCATCACAGTAAACATACGGAGATAATTTTCACTTATTTGGATATACTGTCAGTGGTTTATTTATTGAAAAAAAATAATATAGAAATTCCCAACAATAAAAAAACAACAGTCCTTTATTAACGTAATTAACGTAAGTTAGTAAATTAAAATTAAAATTAAATTAATATGTTATAAGTACACCAACACCATCACACAGTTCATGCAAAAGCTTTAATCTCGCAAAAATTATTGGGTTGGGCCGAGTTAGTGTTATGGCTATGGATATGTTTGTTTCGTTATAACGTTGTTCTTGAAATGTTCACTATATCTTTACAGGTTTCCTCTTTTAGTTTGACGCACTGACTGTTAACAATAGTAGAACAGTCTAGTATAATTGTGTCATTATTTGCGGTTATTTATTGTGTTCTCTGTACAACAATTTATATTTCTGTTAACGTATGATCTCAGAGCTGCCATGTGTGTGTGTTTCTCTCTAATCTTGCAAATCGGTACATTCTAAAGGAAAGCGATTGGTGTCTTCTCCAGTTTTTTTCACATTGTTATGTGAACTCATGAACTTCGCTCGACCGGACTGAGAAGTATAACTACGTGTCATCTGTCGTCCTTTGACCTCTACCTTTTTTACTTCCAAAATGTTGTTTGGAACAAACTTTCATACTTGACTCTTTTTACCATATTTTATTTCTAGATAATGAATTGATGACTTTTCCTGTCTATATTACTTCCATTTTTTTTGGCAGAATTTGTTTGCAGCTCCATGAAGTTTTTTTTTAATTCTTAGATGGTACATCGTGGAAAAGTTCCTTTATTTTCAGTAAACTATATTCATCTAAGTATACATCACTTTGTATACTATACAAAGGTAGACTTACCTTATTGTCCGTTTATTATTTCATGCTCAATACAGTCTCGATTTTGAAGAATTAAACAGAAGAAGTTGAGAAGTTTATCCACCACAATATATCGGTTCGACTTATAAAAGTGCGAAGGTTGAAGTGGTTACGGTTCTATATGGTAGTCCTTGTATTTGCCGACATGCTTTGTTTGCATTTGTTCTAGCTTTTGAATATTGTTTTTGTCAAATTTGTAATCTTAATGCCATATAGACAGCGATGAAGTTAATAGGTCTTCCTAATCTAAAGAGAACCTATTGGTGACATTTCTTATTAAGCTTTATTTCATTTAATTTAAGTGTGACAGTTACAGCTTACTTCAGAGCAGCTCATGGAAGAGTGTGATTTCTGTGCATCTAGTGTCAATAAAGTTAGTGTGTCTCGCTGTTCTTTAATTTTTTAGATTGTTCAGTAGCCTATGGAGGCGGCATATAGAGATGAAAAGTTTTGTGTAAAACCTCATTGTAATCGGCTCTGTTTCTTAAGCCTTATTCAATTCTGTCTTGTGTTGCAGGAACACATCAATGCTTTGAAATTGTCCGTGTACATTTCAAAATTGTCAAAACCCAAAGGTTCTTCCTACCCAGGTATAGGTTGATCTTAGTCATAATTTGGGTAGAGAGCCTTTAATGAGTCTTGAATAGACGAAACGCGCGTCAGGCGTAGAAAAATTTATTACCTAGCACTATGTTGTATGTTGATTTTTTTACGATACTCCCAATGATAGTGGATAGTGTGGTTGTTACGCTAATTACTCAATAGTTGGCAGATCTTTTCATTGTTTTAGAACTGGTGCATATACTGGTGCCTTACTAATTTCCTTATTCCAGATGGGTTTTTCCAACCGTTCTGATGATGGTATTCTTCCTATAATTTGGGATGCTTTTGCTTCCAGGGCCATGTAATACTTGTGTGAATCTATCAATATCACACCTACGGAGTCGATGTATTCGGTATTTAATAATGATGTAATAATATAGGTTTTGTATGCTGTTTTGTCGCATGCCCGCCACGTTGACCTATGTATTCTTTTTGTGACTTCTTTTGTCCTCCGCTGATACAAGTATGATGCTTCAATCTTTGCATAGACAAGAGAATGACCGGAAACATTAATAGGGTTCATATCTGCAATTTAAACTGTATAGTGTGGCATTTGCGAATTGTATAATCTAGCAGGCTTTGATAGGTCCATTATGGTGATTAAAAGTGTCTCTTTCTGGGTAACACCCCACTTACTCCAGATTTTTAGTAAATACAAAATCTGTTAAAAGTTTGTCTCTCGTGTATTTATTTCTTGAGAGCGAAACGTTCATGTCTCCACGGAGTATTATCATATGATCTCCTAACTATTTATCTATAATTTATGCCATCTGATCTGCCACCACCAGATTCTGGTGTATTGACAAATGGGTTTCTTTGCAGCGTTAAAAGTTAAACTTTAAAGTTAAAATTTTCCGTCTGGCATTTGTCGTAATGTTTGATCCTTTTCCGTCCTCTAGAATATTGCCACACCACCATGGCCTCTTTGCGTGATAAGTATTTCAGATTCGAGTTTGTCGTCGACTGATATGGCACAGCAGATATGAGTATTAAACAGGTCCTGTAATTTCTCTTTTTAGATTAACATACTAATGTCATTGTATACATAGTATGTCACATTTCGTAATACTTCACGAATGTCAAGTTGATTATTCATTGCGTTTTGTATATTTAGAGTTCCTGTAAACTGTAAAATATGCTGGTCCATGATTTTCACTTAATCTTCCTATCGCCACATTTGCTCTCAGATTTAGTTCACGTCTAAGATGGTTGATTTGTATGTTTATCTGTTGGAGTTGCAGTTCCATATTTGCAGATGAATTTCCATATTCACCATTTTGATCTTGGTAGTTACTGAGTTTTCGAGTTTCTGCATTTGTTCAATAAGTAAACGTATTTCACTAGGTTCAATTGACTGGACTTGTTCTGGGCGTTTATATTACAGTTAGTTATATTATTCACGTTAATTGGTATTCGCACATCATTGGGTGTCGAATGTACTTCTTCAGGTGAGGTATGTTGATTCATCTCAAAACTTGTGTTTTTGGTCGCATTATATAGGTTTCCCTTTTACGAATTCTCATAATTATTGTTAACGTTGATTTCACAGTCTAAAACCTCTCTGTGTTATAAAGTTAACAGAAAGTTTCGATGTTGCTCTTGGTATTCTCGTATGTGTCTAACGTACTGCACGATCAACAATATGTTTAAGCTCTACATTGTCTAGTGCCAAGTGGATTGAAAAATTGCCCATTGGTTAGGTTAGTACACTTTGATGAAACTATTCACATCTGAAACATTCTGTAGAATCCACTTCGAGCAATACTGGGTCAGTGTATGTTATTAACGTCCTTTGTTTCTGCTGCGTCAAGTTTATCGTTTGTTTTATCAGAATCAAATTCAGTCTCTTTAGGAGAGTAGGGAAGGGTGGCTGTATATTAACGATTTTGATTCAATCTTAGTTTTAAAGTGTGTTTCTTTCCTGAAATTATTGCTAGCTTTACTAACTGATGGTGTGTGTCTGCGATCATATTTCTGATTATTGAGTTACATATATCAATTATTTTCTTGATGATATCATCAACATTGTCCATCTTAAATATTATTGTTTTGAAAGCTGAAAACTTTTTGATCGAGTTAAAAGGAGCAAACGGGTTTATTTGGCGTAAACAGACCCAAACTGAGTTTCATTGTATAGCGTTTAATATGTTCAGAAGTTTGAAATAATCCTTAAATATTATCTTTTCATACAAATATTTGTACATCGTGTTTACTTCGGTACGTGTATAATTGCCCAATGCGTTGACGTAAACTAAACCTATAACCACATACATGACATAATATGGTTGAAATATCAACTACTACAATTTTATAAAATTAAGTTTTAAATAACATTTTTGCAATAACAAAAATCAACAGACTAATACCGAATATTGAATGCTATTAGGACCTGTAATTTAAAGCATATTTGTAAAATAAACTGATGTTTTGTCTTTATTTTTTTTTCAGGAATTTATTTGATAACAGCGATGTCCTTTACGTCTCTGTCCATTATATTTTCCGTCCTAGTGTCAAATATCTACACTAAAGGTTTACATGACCCAGTGCATCTTCCGGGTTTTTTAAGACATTCAGTAACAGTCCTAGCAAAAATTATGTGCATGAGGCTGCATCATATACCATATGAACCAAAGTCTTTAAGAACACATTTTGTTGAAACTGTGTATACCGGAAATGGAAGTTTCAGAAAACTTCCGACGACAAATGGAAGTACACGTAACTGTGAAAGTATACTGTTTGTAAAAAATGAAAACGACGTAAATAGTTCGACGTCGTCAAATCCCTACAACAGCTCACAGGACAACAATGAAAACTTCCAGCAAATTGTTCTGCACACGTTACAGAACCTTATTGACCGTGAAGAAGAAAAGGATAAAGAACACAGTTTCAGAAATCAGTGGCAAGAAGCTGGATCAGTTATTGATAGGTTCATGTTTTGGTTATTTTTTACTGGAACTTTGACTGGTACCTTGTACTTGCTCGTATTCTTACCGATGAGAAAAGACGTGAATTTGTAGGTTTGAACTAAAGTCTTTGGTTTGATCGTTTCATAAGGTGTCCATGCAGTAACGCAGCGTGTCCATAATAATTATTAAGACAAAAATTGCAGAGACAATGAAAAACTGCCTTAATGAAAAATATAAATAACTATGACAATGACAATAAACTAAATTGACCATAGTTTTAGTGTTTAACTTCATTTCTGGTGCGATTACCGTCCGAGATGAACACATATTGTTTCATCGCACACAAATCCAATCTGACTGAATTTTTCAATCCATGATAATTTTTGTTACAAGCAAAATAGAGATATGTTAAATTTTTTTAATTAAAACTGGTTATGCATATAACAAAAATGTCGTATGTATGATTCTACTGATACAGTTAGGCTGTGTGTGATCATTTGTAGTATTTATCAGTCGTACACATTCATCAAATCCTTTCTTTTTTAATACAGAAAGAAACACGTATTTATTTAATAATGAATTAATGTCAAAACCGTGTCGATTATTGCAAGTCACCATTTATATTTAGAATTTTACGGGAGTACAGAGCAGATCCTTACCGTTAGGTGAAACACATCCGTTACGTCAATCGCATCTTCAATACTGGTAAGGAATGCAGGAAATACCACAACATAATACAATGTTCAATTGGATATTAAAAGGTTACCACATTGACAAAAAATAAACTGACAAAGACAACAACAATCGCCAAGAACACACAGAGAAACTTTAAACACACAAAATCCACTTATTGCCCGGATAAACAAGGGTTACCTGGAAGGGGAAGCAGTTCCGAATTTGAGAATCCTCTGCCGTCCAACGCTTTTTTAGACTTTGACGGGAGAGTCCCACGATCCCATCACAGTCTTAAAATGCGTTGGTCGACAGAGGATTCTTGGAATTAGCTACAATAATGCTAATTTTTATGGACGGAGCTACATTATTGTAGCTATCTTGGAATATGCCTAATGTAGTATTCGTTGTCAATGTCCAGTAAAGATAGTTGTAAATAATACAACAGGGACAGAAAGAGAAGTCAGTTAAAGCTTATTATCTGCGAGACAAACTCTAACGAATCTATTAAGCCGGTCGTATAACTTCAATTAGGAATAATATATCAGTCCTTCTTTAAATAATTTTCCTCCTCCTCTTCATCATCATCAAAACAATGCTTCAATAATGTGTTTTGATTGTAACTTGTCAATTTTAGAAATCGTAAGTAAAACTGCTTGAATGTACTGCAGTGACGTCTTCGCCATCTGCTGGTCATTGGGAATTAATAAGATGCAGGCATACAATTTGCACCCGTTATTTATACTTCAAACAATTAAAGCCAGCATATACATGTTTTTCTTAATAAAACACTGATCAGTCTACAATCAGCACGATTTAAATGTGATACATGTATAAATTCTTATGATTAAATTACATGAGTTACGCCTTTTATACATGTCGTCATCTAATTGATTGTTATGGGAAATCAATCTCTCAAATATGATGGGACATTTTTGCTGAGTCATAGGAAGTCTTTTCTATTCCTGGATTTGACTTTTTCCTATACATGACAATGAGTAACTCGACGGATGTCTAATTTGAGGCAGGCGGGAGCACCTGAGTGCACCTATTGGTTTTATTGGGTTCTTGTTACTCTCTTTCTGTGTTTGACAAGGATTGCCAGTTTTTTCTACCGCAGGTCGTTGGTTTTCTCCGGGTATTCCGGCTTCCTCCCCAATAAAAACTCGACGCCATGATATAGCTGAAAAATTGCTGAAAGAGGCATTAAACACAATCAAACAAACAAAACTTTTTGGTTTTTTTTTGTTTTTGTGTTACGCTGCGTATGTTTGTCTATATCCGGTTTGCAATTGTCCCTTGACTTTCGGCTCTTGTTGTTCGGTCGGGTTTCTTTGCTATTTTTCTTTTAAGCCAGCTATGATCACACAGTGTAATGTCAAATCATGCCACACTGTTACAACCATCACTGGTTTTGGAAAGCATTAATATAAAAGCTATCGTAAGTTTAATTATATTTACATGAAATGTAAAGGATTTGATGGTTAATGAAAACCTGTTATCACTCTTTTTATTCATGAACGGGTTAACTAATAATAAAACACTTCACATCTTGCATTAAATTCTATATTACTAAAAAAACATGTACCAATAATTTATTTGTATTTATGCAATAAATATTATCAATATAAAGCTATAAAAATCAGGAAAGACATTTGTTATGCTGATATGAAAATAAATATTAAACGGAACAAGTTGCTTTCACTGTAAAATCCAACTTCGAATGATATGTATAAATTAAACTAAAATGATAAACAGAACAAAAGATTAACATTATCCACCCTTAGTATTTTTAGAAAAGTTCCTAATCATATTTAAGAGAAGTTCTCGTTGCACCTGACTTCCAATAAATCTAGTAACCGCCTCGATTCCCGTACTACCAACAAGTTCTTGGACTTTTTCTACAAGTCTTTCTTTATCTCTGTCAGACATATTGTACAGAACATTTAACATGGAATCGTAGTCATCTGATTGCATGTACCCAATAACTGATCCTGCAAAAAGTTTACAGCATTGAATTGAAGGTAAAAAATAACTATCAGGATTTTTTACATTGAAAGTCAATTAGAAAGCTTTATACAACGTGCGTCCATGGATTGTGGATGTGAATTTTATGGTAAAAAATTTTAATTTGCTCCTTGAATAATGCTGACAAAAATCACGCACTTTTATAACAGACTTTCTTAGGAATATACAGGCCAGATTAAGAGGAGCAAAATTTCTAAAAAGTAAATGGCAACCGATTACTCTGACTAAACTATGATCCATCTGAGCTAAGTTAAAAAAAACACCTTGATGTATCTTTGTTAAGATAAATTTTGTATTTGTAGGTAATAAAAATGAATAGATTTTTGATATGACATCTTTAACATCAACATCTGTAGAAACACTCAAGTTTGTTGAAGCTTGACCATTCTCCCCTGTGTGATTTTAAAGTTGTAGTTAAGAAAATTGAGACATTAAATCTTTTTCTTATCTTGACCGTTAAGTTACTTATGCAGATTTTGAATGGGTTTCATATATACTTACTTGACATAAATTTTGTGTCTAATAATTTAAATGTAGTGGTAGAGTTCATGCACCAATTAATCAGTGCTATAATTTAGATTAGAAGTCAATCTTCTTCAACATGTACTAACTGTAACTGTAAGAGAATGTCTTCCATTAAAAACAACTTATTTTCATATCAAATAAAACATCTAGTGCAATGGAGAAAATCTACATTATTAACATTTTTGATATAATTCTCCAGATAAGTTTAATAGAAGAAATTGTAAATAAGAAACAGGTAAAAACAAGTGTGGACTGTGAGCACGCTCACAAAGGGATACCCCCCGCTTCGCTTCAAGTCCAATTATCTCCCCTGAATAATATCCAACAGCGACGAAAATTCTTCATGCACATCTGCATATGATGTACTTCCTTCATGTAAAGTTTCATAAAAAGCTGTCAAGCGGTTTAGGAGGAGAAGCGCTTACAAGGGATATGGACAGATGGACAGACAGGGTGATTCCTATACCCCCCCCAAACCAGTTTGCGGGGGGTATAATAATGAAAAAAAATTACCTGCTATTCCACCAACCATAGCACCAACAGGCCCTCCCACAACTCCGCCTAATGCCGTACCACATGCCCCATAGGCTACTTGTTTAAATATTCCTGAAAGATATATATATGGTACATAATGTTGGCTTGTTTGGATAGGGTTTAAAGCTACTTTCAGTAAATTTTGAGCTATATCATGTTGTCCAAATTGTATTGGGGGAGGAAGCCACAGCACCTGGTTAAAAAGCCTGATATTTGGCTAACAGAGTGGTCCTGGGTATGTTACATACAAGGTTCAAACCTGCAACAAAGTGTTGACAGACACATGATAGTAGATAACTATTTTTAATTATCCACTCAGCCACCGAGTGGTAATTTACAGTTTGTCCAGTTGTTATATGTAGTTACTGGGCAAAAACTAAAAATTTCTTCAGAAACTTTGATTAAGGGCAATATCTCCTATAACGTGCCATCAGACAATTTCTGAAAATTAAACGATTTTATGCCTTGTCCTTTAGGTTAATTTAGTCCATTACATTTTTACTGTGGCTGTTATAGACTTTAATTTATAATTCAGCTGTTGTAGACTTTATAATTTATTACACTAAACTGATTACATGTATTTCGTACGAGTTCGTCATTAAAGGGCAATAACTCCTCAAATGAATTATTTGTACTAAAATAATGATTTGTAGGCTTAATCTTGCAATTTATAGTTATAGGATTGACGTTGCAGAACTAAAAACTACAATTTTATTAAAGGGCAAAAGGTGCTATAAGTAGTCATTTGACAATTTTCAGACAATATTATGAACTGTAGGCCGTGTCCTTATTATTATTGCTATTTACAGTTTAACTATAAGTATTAAAGTTTTCATTTCTAAGGCAAAAAACTGGTAATTTTGTTTGAAATCATCATTAAAGTGCAATAACTCCTATAAGGTGTCAAGACACTAAAGGGGACCAATCAAATTTGGAACATATAAGAAAATAGTACTTAACAACAAAATAGTCCTGTTTATCTTGGTGTATATTAAAAACTACTAACTGGATTTTAATGAATGAAAGTTTTTCTGAAAGGTGAATATATTAGAAAAATTTAGAGTCCTAACTTGCTCTGTTCTAATGGTGTTTAGTATGTTTTATGTCACATGCACTACATGACCTATAAACCAAGATTTTCTGAAAAGAAAGAGCTATTTTTTAGAGTGGGGTTTACCCCGGAAGCTGGTTTTCTCTTGGAAGGTTTTAAAGAGGTCATGAAATTTTGAGAGAACATAGGCCTGTCACGTCAGGATATATATGATGTCGGTCAAGTTGTGCTTAAGGTAAAAGAGCTGCTCTAATTAAAAAAATAACAAATTTAGTAGAAAATCTTAAAGAATTGGATTAGTGTTTACACACCTATAAGGAGTCGTCTGACAATTTCAGACCAACAAAGTGAATTATAGGACTTGAATTGCTGATTTTTGCAATTAATACAGGTCACTCTAGCTGTTATAGGACAAACATGGAAAATTTCATAAAAATGTTATTTTAAGGCAATAACTCCAGGAAGGAATAATCTAACAATTTTGGACTTTGTGTTTTGTAAGCATTATCTAGCGGATCATTTCGTCAATTTACAATATCAATCTCTACCTTATAATATTTAAGTTATATTGTAACGACAAAACTGAGAACATTTTGTTAAAAATCATAATTTAAGGGGAATAACTCAAACAAGAAGCCATCACACAACTTCGCATTAATAGCAATTAAAAGTCTATGAATGTTTTATTAAGTTGCTAATAAAAAATAAACAAAGATAGGGCTAATAACAATTAGAAAGGTCTTTCCCAGATACCTTTATGAAATTAATTTTTCTTCATCTCTTAATATGAACTTGACTACATAAGTTACTGAACCATTTTTAAGCAGAATAGACTATTTCTGTGGTCCTGAGTAAAAAAATACATGGTTGTCAAGGACTTCCGTGGCCGTTGCAAAGGACAAAATGCCACTTACAGTTGTTAAATGACATGTTTCAGTATAGTACATCATCCTGATTTAAAAAATATATGGTTGCTAAGGACTTTTTGTAATGGTGACCTGGTTGCTATGGTATGACCTTGACCTGTGAACTTTAAATTTGGGCTCAAATTGAAGGCCTTTACTTGATGATCATGTTAATCCTATATGTTTACTATATTATCTGTAACGGTTTTCAAGTTGTATGCCAAAAACTGATTAACTGAAATGAACCAAGAGCCCGAACTCGAAAACGGTTCATCATACAGTTTCGGACCAAATGTATCAAATGAAGGCCTTGATGAGAGGAGTATTTTTCCCATTTATTGTCTTCTTCTATCTTTATAGTTTTCGAGTTGTAATGATAACAAGATTGGAGGCCTAAGGTTGAGGTCACTTCTTAACTCTGACTTTGAGATTTTCTTAAAGGACATGTCACAGGACAATAAATGG
The DNA here is from genome assembly GCA_944474755.1 of Limnoperna fortunei. Classification (NCBI taxonomy): domain Eukaryota; kingdom Metazoa; phylum Mollusca; class Bivalvia; order Mytilida; family Modiolidae; genus Limnoperna; species Limnoperna fortunei. The sequence continues at coordinate 26,616,768 of OX104116.1, forward strand.
TGAAGACCTTTAGTGATTTCGACTTACGGTTTGTGACTTTTTGTGATAAGCGGAGTCCTTGAAACATTCAAGGGATACCGCTCGCCTTCGCTAATCAGAAATTTTTTTTCCAAAATATGTCATAAAGTTGTCTCAAAAGTTCCTTAACATTTGTCACTTTTCAGTTTTCTTGTATCTGTTATAGTTCCAGAGATTAAGCGATAACAAGGTTTTCGGTGTTTGGGCAGATAACTCATATCAGTAAAGAAAAATGTTTCGATTTCACAGGGTGAATTCCGAATAGACTTTCAGTGCCCAAAACTTGTCGCAAAGACCAAAAAGATATGTTGCGTACTTTTTAAACTGTTTGGTTTTGAAAGTTGGCGGGAAAAAAATAATAATCAAAGCAAAAGCAAAAAGGTCTTCCCACTGGAAGTGGGAAAGACCTTTATAATTTATTTCAACAAATGCGAGACAACTCGGACCGCGGACAACTCGTATCGTACTGGTACGTGACAACTCGGACCGTATTATTCATATACGGTCCGAGTTGTCCTATACCTTATGGTCCAAGTTGTCCTATACCTTATGGTCCAAGTTGTCCTATAATTTATGGTCCGAGAAATCTATACTGTCATGTAATCATAAAGTTTTTGTTTGTTAACTGATGTTTATTTTGTTCGGTTACCAAAAATAACAACAGTAAACAATCACATTTTTAATTTAAAGAAAATCACATTTTCCAATTAAAATTTATAGTAATATTAGAGCAATTATGAAAATTGGCAAACAATGTTTCTGTTCATTGACAGTTGCAAACCTTGTCTGCTGTTGCTCGTTGGCGTTTTGATACATGTCAACAAATAGAATGTTTTAAAGAAATTATTTTGATTGGCTGATGTTTTTAATTCAACCAATCAAATTAAAGCTTGTTTCCTATTGTTAAATTCTATTTTTAAATTACTGAAAAGTGATAAATGTTCTATTTTTAGCTACACAAAAGTCAAAACTTTTATATCAGTCTATTTCTATCTACTTTGAGGTTAACACACCTCAAACATAACACTTTTAATGATACCCTTGGCCAATCAAAATCAAGATAACTGTTAGTCATATAATAATAATTTTTGAGATATTGACCATCTTTGTCCCTTGATATAAATTTGAAACTACATACCCTAAGGATGATTTTGGCCAAGTTTAAAAAAAAATGGCCCAGTGGTTTCAGAAAAGATTTTTGAAACAGTTTACGACAGACAGACAACAGATAACAGACACCAAGTTATGGCAAAAGCTCACCTATACCTGTAGTCCAATGGTCCAGGTGAGCTATAGAGTGAATTAACCAATGATTATGTTGTGCTGAAGGTGGCTTAAATGTTTAAATTGAATACTGAAGATGAAGCTCACATTATATTACTTTGCCTTCATAATAACCTTTTAAGTGAGGCTTTAAAAGTTACTAAAATTTTATGTTTTTCACTGTAAGAATTTGTTTCAAATAAATAGTACAGAAATATTAATATTGAAAACTTAGCTAAAGTAAAACAAAATAAATGTTAATGCTTCACAACATGGACTACTAGCAAATCAAGTCCCTATAATGCTACACAACATGTACTAGCAAATCAAGTCCATGTAATGCTACAAAACATGTACATGTACTAGCAAATCAAGTCCATGTAATGCTACACAACATGTACTAGCAAATCAAGTCCATGTAGTGCTTTCTAAGAAGCATTGTAAATTATTTATCTCTTTTCTCTGAAACAGAGCAACTGAAAGTTGATACTGTCCTCAAAATGAACTCAATTTATTTTAAAGACGGGCTTTGGGGATCTTAGTTATGCTATACCGTACTTGTCTTGTAGGAGAGGAAAGTCTATAGAGAAAATGTCCAATCATAAAGTGACGTGTTTGATCTGTTTAAGCAAAAGACATATTTTAATTAGGATAGATATTTGAATTATACATCTTGTAGTATAAAATGGATGTTCTGTGGTAAAAAGATGCTTCATGAATTTACTAATTGCATGAGAAATACAGTTTGATTGGCTGTTTTAGAGGCTATCCAACCAATCAATGTTATCATAACACAAACACGTATGAGATGGGGAAGTTTTAATCTAATTATAGCTGATAATATGGAGTAGGCATTGCCAAATTGCCAGCACAGACAATATAGACCTTTATTATCAATATTTAACGTGCATTTCATAATTGACGTAACTTCCGAACACCCTTAAAGTGCCTCTAAATTCCAGTGGTCACGTGACGTCTTTCTTTGTAACGGTTACATGAAATGTCATTTAATTGTCAGTTTTTAAAGATCGATTTAGAGATTGCAAAAAATAGTATGAATTTTTGTTGTTAATTTTAAATATAACATTTATTTTTTATCAATCTCAACTTTATTTTCAAGTCTTTCTTAAAATTATTTTTAGCAGCTTTCTTCATTCACTTTGTTACAGTTTTTTGACGATATCAACTTCTGGACAATGAAAATCAATATCAGCATTAGGCAGATTTTGATCACATGATTTCATTTTGATCACATGACGCATAATTGCCGAAGAGCTCACAGCTCTTCTCAGCTGCCCGCTGCGAGCTGTGCTCGCTACTAGTACCTTAAAATAAATAATATACATAAATAATCTAATCAAAAGACTGTCTTATGAGTAAAAACAATGGAACTTTTAAAATTCTCAAATTGTCAATATATACATGTACTTAGTACATGTATGTCACAATATAATCAGTCAGCTGACCATGGCCAGAAAAATGCCTTTTTCCAGTCAACTGCAATTTTAATGAGTCTATGACTTATGACATGCTCAATCACTGTAGAAATTATAATCCAGAGGATCTGAACAGCTGCCATTTTTTTATGCAGTAATCCACAAGTAAAACTATTTATGCTGGTCATTGGCAGGGCAATCAGATGAAATTTTGTTGTGAGACCTTCTATGGATTAACCATGCCAAGATTTTATTTGCAAAATACATGCGTAATTTACTATTACATGTATCTCTATATATAGCTACATGTACAAGGACATGTATTAATATGTACAATTTGCTAAAGTATAATATTCATTTTAAAATGAACCAGTGTTAATGAAAAACAACTATGTGAATTACATGTACATGTATATATTACCATTGTATCCAGAAATAAAAACCCATACATTACCTTTGGCACTTTTTCTCAATTCAGGATTTGTTGATAGAATTTCCATCAGTTGGTTGTAGTATGGAATAAATGCCATTCCAACTAACCCTGCCATTTTTCAGATTTTTCTGGGGATGTGCTTGTTTCTTTTCTTTTATCTTAAAAACAATCTTCACCAACTGGCAACTGAATACTATGAAATAAAAAATGCCAAACATTTGTGCAATAGTCACAACATAGAAAAAACTGTAAATGCAAAATAAACATCTGTGGACCTGGAAAAGTGGAAATAAAGCCCTTTTTTTTAAACAATGCAACAGAAATAAATTTAAAAAAACTGTTACCATTGCAACTGTAAGTAACCAAGCCTTTATCAGGGTTACAAATGTGGATGTGTCGAATTTAGTAAACAATTATTGGCATATATGGGCACTGTTAGAGTGATCAGAAAGTTATGTTAAAAATCATAAAATGTACAATGTTCGTATAAATGTGTGACAATGTTTATTCGTATACAGGTATTTCAATGTGATATATTTTCAAGACATTTCCATCGCCAAATTCCAGTGTACTATCATATATATAAGGTAGTGTGTTCAACTTTCCTGAAATGGGAGATAACTTTATGTACATGTACCTGAAGTTGTGATTTAGTGAATCAATTTAGTATATCCAAAGAAAAATAGAACTATGAAGTTAAGATAAATTGGGTATATTTTAATGACTAGAAAGCCCTATGTTAGTAGTTCATTCTACAACTAAAAGATACACAAAATATCCAAATTTAACAAAATAATTAGATCATTTGGCAAGCCAGACTTTGTGACACTTGGTCTTTATAATACAAAATGAAATATTTAAAAGCTAAGTATTACTGAAAAGCAGGCTTTTCTGAATAGATATTGTTCTCCTTTATTTATAAGTATTTTATCATTATAAGAAACCTTTCTGTTTAAATCAGACACATTTGTTCTGGTCATGGTCCATTATTTATTTGTAACAGTTTGTATTTCAAACGTCAAACTAGCATTCATGTGCATAAACATTGCTAAAACTTTATAAAATTTTCAGAATTTAAAATATAAAAAAAACAAGTAGAAGAGTCTTATTTTGCAAAACAATTGATGAGATTATTAACTTCTACAATTATTTTCAACAATATAAACTGTTGATGACCTTTATTCGAACATAACTGAATTTTTTTCTGTTGTATTATTATATATATAACTTGCTTCATTAAAATATCTTAACATCAAAATTTTTAAATCTTGAATTAAATAAAAATCTATATCTTTTGTGTTTTTTTTTATTATTGAGAAATTTCTTTTCCATACTAATTTCTACCACATTTTTCACTGATTCAGACATCAATTTTTTTAAATAACATGCCTGTTTGAAAATCTTATTTTGTATATATAGTTTATTCTCAAACAGCCAATAATACAATTGGTACAGAGAAAGTAACAAATAAACAAACAAAACAACAGGCTATATACAATATATATCAAAATCATAATCTAATTTAGCCATTTTAGCGGCTTATTATGCTGGTCTAATTGGTCTTTCATTTTTACCGTTCATCAAAGTTCAGTGTCAGGTAATAAATAATCAATTAGCAAATAAACACGGCACATCTTAGTATTATATAATTACATCACAGAAATGTCTCTGCCCCTCCCTAAAACCACCACTTCCACACACGAATCATTCACGAGAGTTTGGGATTTCGAAACCATCAATAAACAAAACCCAGGGAAATTAAATTTAATGTTCAAGATGACTAAATTTCTGTGTAAAGGTTCTATTCTCAATCTTATAAATTATGAAATAATCCAGAAATAAGCTTTCTGGATGAGTGGTCACAAGCTTGTTAAACAAAATCTAACTAGAGGCTCCCAGGAGTCTGTAATCGCTCACCTGGAATCCAAATGACTTAAACTATATTAAAATTTTTGAAATTAACAGTTTCAGTCTAGTTGTTATAGCTTTTAGGTTACTGTGCAAAAACAAAACATTTCTTCAAAAAATTTGTTAAAAACAATAACTCCTATAAGGTGCCATTGACAATTTCTGAAAATTAAATGGTTTTTAGGCATTGTCCTTTAGGGTACTTTAGAAATTTACAGTTTTACTCTACTAATAGGTGTGTTATAGACTAATTTATAATTAAAAAACTGTTCATTTGTCCAAATTCATAATGAAAGGGCAATAACTCCTATAAAGAGTCATCTTTCAATTTTGGACTAAGCAATGATTTGTAGGGCTTCTATTGCTGATCATTTGTGCAATTTACAGTTTTAATCTAGCTACTATAGTTTTCAAGTTACAGGACAAAAATGGAAAATTTCATAACAAAATTGTCATTTAAGGGCAATAACCCCTATAAGGAGTCATCTGACGATTTCAGACCAATTAAATGAATTGTAGGGCTTTTTTTGCTGATCATTTTTGCAATTTATTATTTCACTCTAGCTGTTATGGTTTTTAAGTAACGAGACAAAAACGGAAAATTTCATAAAAAATTGCAATTTAAGGGCAATAACTCCTATAAGGAGTCATCTGACAATTTCAGACTTAACTAGTAATTTGTAGGGCTTGTATTGCTGATCATTTTTGCTATTAAGAGTTTCACTCTAGCTGTTACAGTTTTTAAGTTACAGGACAAAATTTCATAAAAAATGTCATTTATGGGCAATAACTTATTTAAGGAGTTGTCTGACAAATTCAGACCAATCAAGTGAATTGTAGAGTCTTTATTGCTGATCATTTTTGCAATTTACAGTTTCAATCTAGCTGCTATAGTTTTTAAGTTACAGGACAAAAACGGAAAATTTCATAAAAAATTGCCATTTAAGGGCAATAACTCCTATAAGGAGTCATCTGACAATTTCAGACTAATGCAGTGAATTGTAGGGCTTGTATTGTTGATCATTTTGCTATTTACAGTTTTACTCTAGCTGTTAAAGTTTTAAAGTTACAGGACAAAAACGAAAAATTTCATAAAAAATTACCATTTAAGGGCAATAACTCATATAAGGAGTCATCTGACAATTTCAGACCAATCAAGTGAATTATAAGGCTTTTATTGCTGATCATTTTTGCCATTTACAGTTTCACTCTTCCTCGTATAGTTTTTAGGTTATATTGTAAATACCAAAAGTTCTGTCAAAAATTGTCAAAAAAGGGCAATAACTCCTACAAGACGCCAATACACAACTTCGAACTAATAGCAACTATTGTAGACCTTAATGTGCTGATCAATTTGAAGTAACTGTTTTCTCTATAGCTATTATAGTTTTTTAGATAATGATCAAAAACCTGTGTTGACCCCCATGTTCTATTTTTAGTAACAATGGCCATATTTGTCTGTTGATTAACACCCTGGGTACAAACTTGAAACTAGGAACCCTAAGGATGATTGTGGCCAAGTTTGAAAAAAATTGGCCCAGTTGTTTCAGAGGAGAAGATTTTTGAAAAAGTTTTAAACGGACGACGGACGCCAAGTGATAGCAAAAGCTAACTAGACAAAGTCAATCTAGCGATCGCTGATACCCCCGCTTTTGTGAAAATTCTCTTACGTTTTTCGTGGATTGTGACCTTGAAATTGGATGGATTTCCACCAAAATCAATAGGCTTCTTACCAACAAAATATATAATAATATTTTACAGTTTCATTAAAATCGGATGAAAACTTGTTGAGTTATTTTCCGGAAACAACTTTTTGTAAAAATTTCTAACATTTTTCGTGGACTGTGACCTTGAAATTTGACAGATTTCCCCCAAAATCGATAGGCTTCTTACCAACCTGATATATAACAATATCCCAAAGTTTCATTCAAATCACATGCAAACTTTTTGAGTTACCATACGGAAACAACTTTTTTGTAAAAATTTCTAACGTTTTTCGTGGACTGCGACCTTGAAATTTGATGGATTTCCCCCAAAATCAAAAGGCTTTTTACCAACCTGATATATAACAATATCCCAAAGTTTCATTCAAATCAGATGCAAACTTTTTGAGTTATTGTCAGGAAACAACTTTTATGTTAAAATTTCTAACGTTTTTCGCGGACTGTGACCTTGAAATTGATGGATTTCCCCCAAAATCAATAGGCTTCTTACCAACCTGATATATGACAATATCCCAAAGTTTCATTCAAATCGGATGTAAAATTTTTGAGTTATTGTCCGGAAACAACTTTTTTGTTAAAATTTCTAACGTTTTTCGTGGACTGTGACCTTGAAATTTGACAGATTTCCCCCAAAATCGATAGGCTTCTTACCAACCTGATATATAACAATATCCCAAAGTTTCATTCAAATCGGATGTAAACTTTTTGAATTATCATCCGGAAACCAAATGTGGACGGACGAACGGACGGACATGAGGACCACTATATACCCCCGACTCTGTCGAGCGGGGGTATAAAAATGCACTTTTATCACATGTTTATTGTCAAATTATCTAAGTAACTAATAAAAAAAAACAAAAAATATACACTTTATCATGTTAAAATAATGCATAAAAAATTATGAAGCTTGACATATAAATCACGAAATAATCAAAGAAATACAATTGAAGCGATGAAATACATTACGTAATATAACATAACAAAATTATTAAATGCATTTTTCTTATCAAATTAAATAACTAATTAATAAAAGAAACACAAGTATATACATTTTATTATGTCAAGAATAGAATGCATTAATAAAAATACTAGGCTTACCCTATAGATAAAATAATCCAAAAATAACTAGAGGCTCCCAGGAGCATGTATCGCTCACCTGAACCTGAAACCAAACAAACCTTTTTTATCCAGCTTTTAGTTGCTATAAGGAATTGCCCAAAACTTCTGCAAAAATCATTAATTTGACCTTTTAAGGGAAATAACTCCTATAAGGAGGAGCTTTTGATGCTTAGAGGGAGAAGGGAGGTTCACTTCAAATTTGCTGTACCTGTTATACTTTTTTAACTTTCAGTCGAAAACTCTCTCGACTCCCACCCCCCCTTTTTTCATTTTTTCTATTTTAAGCCAACGTAGCTATGTAGGTAGTCAGGTGTCATGATTTGCACAATTTCGGTAAAGAACGTCCTAAAGATGATGTGTGCAATGTTTCAAAGCAGTCCTTTCATTGGTTAAAGAGGAGAAGATTTTTTAAAATCAAGTAAAATTGATTCAAGGAGAATAATTCCTAAACGCTTCATCAGACAATCTTGACCCTAAAGTCATTTTTGTAGCCCTCAAAGAGCAGAACAATTAAACAATGCTAACTTTTTCTCTAATTCTAACAATTTTAAAGATTTTGAGGCAAAAATGTCAAAAATAATCAATTTGGACAATTAAAGGGCAATAATTCCTATAAGGAGTCCTCATTCAACTTCAACCCGATGGAGTGTTTCGTAGAGCTTTTGATGCAGATGAAGGAATGTCTCTTCGGTTTTCCTGTATCTGTTACACTTTTTTAAATATAAGCCAAAAACTGTATTTTACCCCCCCCCCCTCCGTCCTATTTTTAGCCATGGTGGCCATGTTGGTTAATCTGCAGCCATGGTTGGTACAAAATTGGTTGAGGACATTTGTTGGATGATGTGTACAGAGTTTCAAAGCAGTACTTTCAGTTGTTTCAGAGGAGAAGATTTTTAAAAATCAATTAAAACCGATTAAAAAACAGTTCAAGAGGAATAACTCTTAAACGGTTAATCAGACAATCTTGACCCTTGAGTCATTTTTGTAGCCCTCATAGAGCAGAACAATTAAGCAATGCTAACTTTTTCTCTAGTTCTAATAATTTTCAAGATTTTGAGGCAAAAATGGCAAAAATCATCAATTTTGACAATTAAAGGGCAATAAGTCCTACAAGGAGTCATCATACAACTTTGACCCAATAAAGTGTTTTGTAGAGCTTTAGATGCTGAAGAAGGAAGGTCTGTTCAATTTTCCTGTATCTGTTATACTTTTTGAACTATAAACAAAAAACTGTATTTTGACCCCCCTGTTCTATTTTTAGCCATGGCGGCCATGTTGGTTGGTCTGAGGCCATGATTTGGACAAACTTGGTAGAGGACATTTTACTGATGATGTGTGCAAAGTTTCAAAGCAATCCCTTCAGTGGTTTTGGAGGAGAAGATTTTTGAAGAAAAGTTAACGACGACGACAGACAATAGCTCACATGACCCTTCGGGTCAGGTGAGCTAAAAATTGAAACGGTCTATTCAATTTCATACTACCGAGAAGCGTGCATTAATATGCAATTATGTACATCTTTACTTCTTCTTATTAGATCAGGACAAAAAAAAACTGCATTTTAAAGCTTGAAGGATTTAACAAATACGAAAAACTGTACTTGAAATATTTTTCTTTAATATTAAATTAGCAATTTTATCACTTACATGAACTATATTGTAGAGTATGGTTTTTACCTTTTAGCTCAATTTACCCGAAACCAATTATATATCATTAAGAGATAATAAGAAGAGACGGAAAATATGATAACACTGATTTTACATTTCGTTACTTCCCTTTAATCACAATCATTTTGAAAGATGAAATTGTAAATGCATACATAATGTATTGTTTGTTGGATCATTGACTATATCCAATGAAAAAATTTCAAAGATAATTCATTTGTAAGTACATAGCAAGCAGTAACAACAATTTTCATTGGATTATCTTATTAACAGAAATTTTTAGTGAACACCTTTCCAGTGAGAGTAGTTCTTCCCATGTAGAGGACAGAAGCAATGATGGCCATTTTTTAAAATTCATATTGTACTGCTATTTACGGTTTAAATTAACAGCAAAGGCCTTAAAAGATATATCTATATATAGATTTCACTATTCTTTATCCTAAACAAGTTACTTTTATCATTTTAAAATGCATATTTTCTGCAAAATTGTCCAAAGACCTGATGGCAAGAATTACTTGCCGGTGTGAGAACTACTCTGTGATCAGTATATAAGGGCATTTACTCAACCCAGGCCCAGGCTTAAATTACCAATGATCCTTAATTTTAATGAACAACACTGATGACTGACATTCGAAAACAATATGCTTCTACAGACTACATTATTTCTGAATGCCTATATAGCTAGTGGAAATTCCCCATCGACTATCAGACAGGGATCGACAATAACTGTTAAACCTACTTGTCCATTCGGACAAGTAACAGTCAGGTTTTACTTGTCCGAAAGTACAAAGTACTTGTCCGAATTAAACAACCCATTTTGGTGACTGGAAGTGGTGTGGATGTCACAAATTAATGCATTACTTTGTTAAATGTCATTTTTTAAATTATCTTAGTATTTAATCTGTTTTTATTTTAGTCAAAAGTGCTATTCAGTGACAGATTACTCTTAATACCATGCCACTAAAGAAAATTTTATGACAGAAATCGAACTTCTTTCCATTTATTTGTATCAATAAAACGACAATTAATTCATTCATTTCATTATTTTATTGAAATAAATTGTTTTAGTCTAAAACATCCGACAGTTGTATCGTAGTTATTTTAGAACATTTTTCCAGAAAGGCCGATATAAAATTAGCATCAACGATTTCCTTGGATGATTATTTATAATAAGTAAGAAACGGGATTTCATTGGTTATTGTTAAGTGACGCGTGTTTATATTTAGAAAAGGGGAATTTTGGTCGCAATGCAGGGTTTTATTTTTAACACAATTAATGCGAGAATCGCCGCTTAAAGGACTTTTTAAAAATTTACGATTGTTCTAGATAAATTTGATTTTATTTTCACTTGTCCGATCGGGCAACTGAAACAAGCTTTTTACTTGTCCGAATTGTATTTTTACTTGTCCCGGACAATCGGACTACCGTTAATGTCGATCCCTGCTATCAGTAGAAAAACAACTTTAATTATTTGATCTTGAACACTACAATGTCGCTGGTCATGGAGCAGTTCTTGCCTAATTTTATTTAAGGTTACCCAAATTATCCATGGTTCGGGTTATGTGTAGGGTTAGAGTTTTTTTCTTTAGTATGATAGGTAATTATTGTATAATTTGAAGCTGGACGGAGTTGTCCCCTATTGGCCCGACATGTCTTATTGTGGTCCGATCGCGAGTTGTGAAATAAACTGAGCCTACTTGTCTTGAATATTGGGACGAGACGTACTCTGACCAGCACTACTTTATTTCATATCAGTAAAATTATGTTCGTTTCAATTGGATAAAACAAGGTCAGCAGGGGGTGTGACTTTTTACCACACGACACCACAGGCTACCACATGCACCATCAAAATACCACAATATCTTTACAGTTTTATTGGTTTTTTACTTTATTTTATGTAGAAATAATATCTTTCATGTGTTTTGTAACTTCATTCAAAGTAGTAGAATCATCTATTTAATCTGTTGATAAAGAGCCACTTATGATCATGAAAAAAACAACCACAGGAACTTAGAAAAATTATCTGCATATCGGTGTAGGGTCCCGCATAATTACACGTGATAAAAAATCAGAACAAATTAATTCATTTTAAAATAACAAAATAACTTAATGATAGAAATAATAAAACATATCATGTTGCTTTGAAATTTACTGTGGTTGTCTTTTCATGATCATAAATGACTCATCAACGAAACGGACTTAATGTTACACTAATGTCCTGAAACTTACCTGGAATGTCCTGAAAAATGTCCTGAAAACGGAGATAAATGATAATAACTTTTTTATTTCTTGATGGATTTAAACCAAATTTGGGTCATTTTGAGATATAAACTTATATTATAGGAATATGAAAAAAAAATTAAAAAAAAAATTTTTTTTGTGGGAGATAAGTTGACCTGAAGGACTACCTGTCGTGACCTGAAAAATGTCCTGAAAACGTTTATAATGATCATAACTTTTTTATTTCTTCATGGATTTTCACCAAATTTGGGTCAGTTTGAGATATAAGCATATATTATAAGAATATGAAAACAAAATTTCAAAAAAAAATTTTTTGTGGGAGATAAGTTGACCTGAAGGACTACCTGTCGTGACCTGAAAATGTCCTGAAAACACATAAATGGTCATAACTTTTTTATTTCTTCATGGATTGTCTTCAAATATTGGTTGGCTGGAAAAATAAACATATATTATATGAATATGAAAAAAATATAATATATTTTTAATTTTTTGTAGGAGAAATGTTGACCTGAAAGACTACATGTCGTTTGTGTATGTCCCGAGAATGTCCTGAAAACATACAGAAATTATCATTTTTCTTGACAGAATGACTTCATATATTACTCAAATGTTGCTGAAAATTATAATATAACATTTGTTTTATGAGAATTTCTTACAATTTTTCTGCATATTATAGTTTAAAAAAAGCCATTAATAGTAGTACAAATGTCAGCTATTTACACTTAATTGCATTAAAAACATTAATTAGAGTATTTAGTTGGATTGATTATACATCAGGTAGTAATTAACATTATTGACACTTCAAGGTAATTGCATACTTAATTGGGACAGGCGTTGGGCAGACAAGTTTATTACTTTATTTATAAAATACAAAGAAAAAAATCGCTACTCAGCAGATGCCTCTGTATGGTGCCCTTCTGCATAAAGGATGGGTGACCCACGTAGTGCAGGTTTGGTATCCGTGAGACCAGTGCTGAAAGGCAGTAGTTAAGGTGTCTTGGGAATGGCCAGCGATCAAGACTGAAACAGATGACATTATTAGTGGTGAAATAAAATTTATAAAAAAAAACAATACACCAGAACGTATTTACACTTAGGAAATAAAAACAGCAATATAAAGAAACTTTGTACAGAAAAAAAAAAGAAAATTGAGCACTATAGATTATATATAAATTAAATCAAAATAAAAATGAAAGTAGCACTATTCAAGTATAGCAGTCAAATGACTTGGTAAACTTTGAATGGAAAGAAATAGAAATTCATGTTATATATACATATTTGTGATAACTTCTCACTCTTAAAAACTGTTCAATATCAATAAAATGTAATTAAATTTAAATAATTTAATTTGCTTTGTAAGCTGAAATCTGATTGGTCAATTCAAATCGGGCAAACCATATTATAAGAAATAACTTGCTTGACCTTTGACCTATTCTAACGCCGTTAAAATTCAAATAGTTCCACGACGTCATCGACGCTTTTACCGCAAAAATTGATAAGATTTATAGTTAAAATTAAATTATAAGGAATACTTCAAATTTCTGAACAGATTATACGATATAATATGGTTTGGGTCTGTTTACACCATTCATAAACCGCTTCGCGGTTTATTAGGCGTAAACAGACCCAAACCATATTATATCGTATAATCTGTTCAGAAATTTGAAGTATTCCTTAATTAAATTATAACCAAACAAATAGATTGTAATTAAATTAAATGCAATTAATGATTAACGCTAATTAAACATTACTCACTTTGTTTAATTAATTCTAGTTCAATTCTAGTTTAGCAAATTCATAGTTGCTCAGTCTTCAATACTTTATGCATCTATAACTGTCCTCTATGGATTTTATCATTTTGTTGTGAGGATATATTATTCTTTATCACCGAGGTAAGACATTTATCTTATGTGTAGTTTCAGGACATCGTGCGTCATATCAGGAGATCATCCTTCAGGTCAAGTTTTCTCTGCTGTTATAAATTTTTCTAACTTTCTGTTTAACTTTTAATATAATATAGAAGAATATCTCGCACTGACCAAAATTTAAGCAAAATTTATGCAGAAATAAAAAAGTTATAGATATTTATTTTTATCCCTGTCACGTTTTCAGGACACGACAGGTAGTCCTTCAGGTCAACTTATCTCCCACAAAAAAATTAAAAAAAATTTTTTTTTTTCATATTCCTATAATATAAGTTTATATCTCAAACTGACCCATATTTGGTTTAAATCCATCAAGAAATAAAAAAGTTATGGTAATTTATCTCCGTTTTCAGGACAATTTTCAGGACATTACCGGAAATTTCAGGACATTAGTGTTTATTCTGCTATTAAAAATTCTTAGATATAACTTAAACTACAACATACCGACGAAGGTATTTTAAATGACATTAAATCTGAAAAATGTTGAGAGAGTTTCCAACAATAGCAAAATGACTCAATTAGATTAAGCACACGCATGTAAACATTATGCTGTTTCTTTATTTGATGGTGCTAAAGGTAACCAGTCTAGTAGACGGATGTTCCTAATTCAGGGAAGAAAATAATTCAGGGTGAGTAAACGGTATATTTTTGTCTAGTCAATGGCGGGGCGGAGGGGACGTTCGTTCCCCTAAAAAGAAGAAGAAGAGAGAGAGAGAGAGAGAGAGCGCGAGAGAGAGCAAAAAGGGGGGAGAGAAAGAAAGAGCGAGTGAAAGATAAACTTATTATAAAACTATTGTAATTATGTTATTTATCGTGTCCTAACGCTATTTTAAGTTGATCTTTTTTGTTTTGTTTAATAAATAAACAAGTAACCACACGCTAGAACGTCCTAAAAAAAGTTAAAAATTGTAGTCCTCGACACCATTGGAATTGCTTAAATCTCACCAGCATAAGCCCTTTTAGCCACCCCCCCTAAAACCGTGTTCTGCCCTGGACCCACTGGAGACCTTTTAAAAGCGGTCGTCAGACCTTTTGCCGAATTTCGCCCCCCCCCCCCACTTGCACAATTTTCTGGATCCGTCCCTGCAGGTAAACATATTACATAACAATAAGGGTTTAATATGTTGAATATAAAATTATTTTAATTATTTTGAATTAAATTAAATTAGTTCAATCCGTTTTACTTTAGTCCGAGATTCCTCTGCCGTTCAACGCTTTCTTTTGGGATCATACTGGGACGGTTCCCAGTGCTCGACCCACAGAGCAGCCAAGGGTGGCGGATAGGGGATACCCTCTCGTTGGGGGGTTGTCATGTCATAATACGAAGCCTGGCCGCGGACCATAGTGGGTAACGTATTTGGAGAGTGGCACGCTCCTTGCACTATAAAGATCCCTTTTGCAGATTTCGA
The DNA here is from genome assembly GCA_944474755.1 of Limnoperna fortunei. NCBI lineage: Eukaryota > Metazoa > Mollusca > Bivalvia > Mytilida > Modiolidae > Limnoperna > Limnoperna fortunei. The sequence continues at coordinate 26,631,905 of OX104116.1, forward strand.
AAAAGAGTAGGCTCATTGTAACCGCTAAAAAGGCAAAATTTTCCGAACCTACCAAATACTCATTACGGTACTTTTCCAGTGGCAGTCAAAATTTTGTTCCCTGTGTCCCATCCCACCCCTTTTTCAATTGATGTATTGTTTGTTATTTAAACTTGTTCCCGTCCTGAATATAGCTGAAATACTGCTCACTGGACGTAAAGCAAACATCCAATCAATAAATCAATCCAACGCTTTTTTTCGTCTGTCGTCCGTCGTCAAATTTTCAAAAAAAATATCCTCATAAACTACTTGGTCATTTTTTTAAACTTAGCTTCAATCACTAAGGGTACCTATAGTTTTAAATTTGTGATCAGATTGTGGATCTATGCACAAAGATGATCGCTGATTACTGAAAATATGACAGGTCTCAAAAAACGTCTTTGATCAATATCTCAAAAATTATAATCAAATTGATCAACACATCAAGCTCTACTGAAGTTCTTTGTAGACCGAAGTTATGTAATAACATACTACAGGAGGTCATTGCCCTTAAATTTCGATTTTTGACAAAATTTACAATTTTGACAATAACAATTGAAAACTATAAGAACTAATTGATTTTGTAAATTGCTTACATGATCAGCAAGATAATGCCTACACAATACATAGCTGTGCAAAATTGTCGGAGCACTCCTTTATGAGTTATTAAATGAAATTTGTTTTGTCCTGTAACCTAAAAACTTTCACAGCTGGAGTGAAACAGTAAATTGCAAAAATGATTAGCATACAAGTCCTACAATTCACTTTTTTGGTCTTAAAATGTTCTGATCACTTCTTATTTATTGTCGGAAAATCGTCCGATTACTTCCTATAGGAGTTATTGCCTGTAGTTTTAAATTTCGCCCTGTAACTTTATAGGAGTCATTGACCTTTAGAGACGATTTCGGACAAAATAATTAGTTTTTGTATTTAATTAAAATCTTAAACAGCTAGTAAAACTTTAGTAACACCTGAAGGACACGAGGTCTTCAAATCATAAAATTTTTAGAGAAATTCCATGATGGTACCTTAAAGTAGTTATTGCCATTAATCAAAATTTTTGAAGAATTTTTTAGTTTTTGTCCAGTAAACTTAAATGCTATATTACGTAAGATCGAAATTTTAAATGTAAAAAAAGACAGCTCGAAGTCATGTGTGTTCGTGACGAGCATCTAGTTTTGATAATTTTATCATTCCAAAGAAAAACCACATGCAGCATATACAATACATCACCTTGAAGAGATATACACAACACGTGATCACCGTTGTTCTTCAATTTCTAAAGTCTGGATCTTTAAACTACGGAATAGATAATAGGTTTTGTGCACAGCATGAACATACAAATGTCGACTGGCCAGCAGATCTTTTGTTTAAGAGGTGACCGTAAAAAAATAACCGCATACACATAAATATAGATATGAGGAACAACAACCACAAGTATCAGAAGTTTAAATTTTGGCACAGAATATGTATACGTCATTTAATGTATGTATTGGGACGAAAATAGTAGACACCGCCATAAGAGTGGAAACCTTACTGTTCCGTTGTGAAGTATGGCAAGGATAAATGCAGCCTTAACCGGTTGTGTTAGGGAAGTACTTCTTTAGCTCAATCGGTTAGAGCGCTGACTTCAGACAAAGAGGTTGAGGGTTCGAATCCCGCCGGTACTATTAATGATTTTCACAACAGTTGTTTGCAAGTTGGCTAAAGTTGAATCATGAGAAGTCAAGTGTGTTTTACTTTCACTTTCGGTTTCACATGTAATATGAAAGGGAAAGTTTCCGGAATTTTTATTATTAGTTTTTTCGTTCATTTTTTTTTTTTTGGGGGGGGGGGGGGGGGGGGTGACTCCTTTTCCGTATTCTAGTTTTGACTTATTGAATTATGAGGCTCGTGGTTTGGATTATCTCCCTTTCAGTTATTGATTTTAAATATGGATCATGTGTTTGATTGATCTCTTCTTGCTATTTGTAGAGGACTGTTTTTAGGCAGTTAATCCTTTATTCCTCTAAGCATCAAGCCTTCTCAGTACAAAGTATAAATAATATATCAAAAGTACAAATTACTGAAGAATAATCTAAGAAGCAAATGCTATACAGAACATCAAGTTATAAATTTAGCTTTATTGTACGGAAAAGAAATTCATAAAGATTACCGATTTCCTTAACATTATTAGTGCTTAATAACTAAATCAATTTAACAGAGGAGGGTCTTATGTACTGATATGGATTAACGTGGAGGGTCTTATATGTACTGATACGGTTGAACATGGTGTCTCTAATCACGAAGCATTCACATTGTACAACAAAATGAAATTCGTCTATAGCATTTGTACATAAAAGACCGTACATATATAACCATAGTAAATATCAGTTTCAGCAACTCAATACACACATTTTGTAGTTGATCATAATACCAAATTTTCAAAAACAATTTCCGAAGACTAAATTTCAAGCTAATCAATGGGTCTCATAATATTTATCCAAAATTGTCATATCAGAAATACTACAGATGTATTATGTATCGAATTAGCTGAGAAAACGTAGCTCTGATGGTTGCTCTCGAATAGTTTAAGATAAGAATCAACATTCAAAAATAAGCTTGAAACTTTGCTTTAAATGAAAAAACCTTTCACCCTTGATCAAATACGAGTTTATAATCTGTAATATATGAATCACTGTAGTTTAATAACATAAAGTAACAAAAATAATCTACAATGTTAATAGCAAGAAAATACCATACTTCATTGTTTTTAATACTTCCACTTCTAAATACTATGTTTTTATTGTTTTTATTAATATTTATATGCAAACCCCATTTACGCGATATCACAAGCGCTTCTAACATATCCTGTAGCCCGCTGACAGAATCATATCACATGAATACAAATAAAGACAAAATTTTCAACTAGTGTTGTAAATATTTTTTTTAAATTCCAAAATCACTGACATATAAGTAGAACAATATGGGTGACCCCCCCCCCCTTTTGCATTAAAACTACTTAATTTATTCATAATAAAAACTATCAACTCTAACACATGATTTAACAGTGGGATACATAGACTTAATAATGTACTCGTTATACTATCTTTTTACAAATTACGCCATGACTTAGTCGACCGTTACGGAATATATGTGTTATAAATGAGCATTGATTTGTTCTTTTTGTCATAACCACTTTCAATCTTTCTAATTGGTTTATAAACAACCAGGGATATGACTAATTAAAGGATTTTAACCTGAGTGATATGACAGTTGCCACGATTTGCTTACCTTTCCGGAGCACCTGAACTCACCACTTTGGTTTTAGTGGGGCTCTTCAGTTTTTGGTTTTTGTGTTGTGTGTTAGTTTTGTTGTTGTCCTCTTTTTTGCTTAACCGTGGTTTTGTCTGTCCATGACTTATTAATTGTTTCAGGAATACTCTACGGTATCTAAAATCCCGTCTATGATAAGTTTCCATTATTTATAAATCACAGAATATCATTCGGTTTAGGAACAGAGCGTTGTGTCAGCTTAACGCTGACACGTGAATGTAAATCGTGATGAAACCCATTTAAATTTTAGTATGTTTTTATCTGTGAATCGCAAAATGTTGGAAGTTATGTACAAGCACTCGCCTTCAACTTATGCTACATGTTAGAGCTGCACATTTTAAACTCGTCGTATAAATCATGTGGATTAAACATCTGTATATCAAGTTGTGTAAACAAAACCAAACTGTTGGAAACGCGGTGTCTATTCAAATCTTTAAACGGTGCAACATTTTAATGGGTAGCATAAAACATATCAATTTACATTTTACATTGCACTGCCTGCGGTATTTAACAGCTAAGAATTTCCTTTGACACTTGCGTCCGTCCGACCAAGGGCATTAAGTTGTCGGTGTAGGACGTAAAAAACTCCCCAAGTCAAGTCTTTGACACTTGTTTTCTTTGGGTAAACATCATTAAAGCGTCGTTTAGTTTTACAGTGGTTAAAGAACTGGCCTCGAAATGAACAGCATATGTTTGCTTACTATTAATCTTCATTAAATCAGGTGTTTAAAGAAACCTTTTTGAAATTGTCTGCAGAATTAAAAAACTACAGGTAGATGACGAGCTTCACAGACGATTTGCCTTTGAAATTGAGATAAGCAGCATATCAATGTTGTCGTCCGAGACTTTTTTACCGTGAGCTAAATAGTAGTTTTTAAATTATATAGTTGGCATATATATCTTTTTGTAAACAAAAGTAATGACTTGTTCTAAATTGCATTTTCCACGCAAAGAAATATTAAATTAAGCTGGAAGCCAGTCTGGTTCCCGGAAGTAGGAACGAATGTCTTCTGATGATTGATAATGATTATTTGTCAGAATGTAAAAACGTTAATATAAATCGTTCCATAAATCACAAAACAAAGATCAGTCGGTTTATTAGATTTGCCACTGACTAACATCAAAATACTCTAACTTAAGAGGTCGGTTACAAGTCCACGATTATTTCTTTATATGTATATTTTATACTGTTAAATAAAGCCATATGAACGTTATTGTCACATTGAGAATTTCGAAAGAACAGAATAAAACATCGAACTGTTTTGTGCGTCAGTAGATAAGAAGAAAACTTTATAGTTTTTTTTCTATCCATTTTCGTACCAAACAGCAAATTTTTCGTACATGAATTGTATAGGTAAATGTCCATAGAAAAGGTACACAAATATACATCGTTATTTGAAATTTGATGTTTTGCATGTAAATTTATATGTTGATTATTTTTTTAAATGTAAAACTAAACTTTTATACTAGTAATCAGATTTTTTAAATCAAATTTCTTTATCTTTATTTCCTAATTTAAATAAAAAAAGACCTCACTTGATTGACCAATAATTTCACCTATGGAATGATATTGTTACTACTACTACTACTACTACTACGAAATAAAATAAACATCAAATCTTGGTGAAATACACTTTTTCTGTTCAATAGAATTCTTAAGCACCGTCTGGTGACTTAATTAAATACGAACATTATGAATAATATTATGTTTCAACCTTGTCACACTGTGCACACAACACAAATTTTATAAAAATGTTTAACACTATTACAACTTGTGCAACTGTTCCATATTCTGTTAAAATTGTAATGTACTGTTCCTAAATCATACATGTAAATTTTTTGTCATTGCCCCTTGTGGGACCTTAATTGGAATAAAAAATATTGGTTAGTTCTAATGTGCAATGAAAAGACGAAGGGATATTCTGTCTATCCCACTCGTTCAGAACTATATCACATCGGTCAACCGACTAATACCATTTTGGTGAAAATTAGTATGACACAATGAAAAAATGATCTAAACAAGTTCAAAACGATCAAATCGGAGTTAAGGTTGTCCAAATTTGTTATGTTTTTAATTTACTGCAGCGAAAAAATATATTAAAAGACTATTAAGCATAGATTTGACAACGAATTTATTCAGTTATATTTATTTTTGTTCGACTTATCTTATTAAATAAATGAAACAAGTATTATCTGTAAAAAAGATAGTCTTCCTTTTAACTCTTATAGATGTCTGTAAAGGGATCCAATCTTCGGTTGCCATGTTTGGGTTCAATATTAGACTCAATCAGAGATATATAACATGTATAATAACATGTAATTATATGTGTCCGGCTCAATTTAATCTGTTCAGTATAAAAAGAATGAAGACTGAAGTATAATCGTCTGCCGCAACAATTAGATATTATCGTCATGTCGTATAATGTAATACTTTCATGCAAAATAAAATTTCAACGAAATTTGTAAAATGTCAATACTAGCGTGTTTTGATTACCCATCAAAAGCGCTGTATCAAAAGATTGAAAATAACAAAGAACTAATGATGAGAGAGGATGGCTAACACGGGGGGTATATTGGTATATATAGGGTAATACGGATGTGCGGCCCGAATGGGTCACTTTTTTAGCTCTCCAAAATATATGAATAGGTAGCTTTTTTCATTGAAAAATATATCATTGGGTAGTTGTAAATTATCTAAATATATTCCGTGCCTCCATTCTCATCTTAAGCATGTTAAGCCTATGTAAACCACAGTGATTTTAAAAAAAACAAAGTGTTCCCTTAACATCAATTTATCATTTTGGTAGTAAACGTACTATTTTGTCAATGGGGATGTGCAGTAATAAATATATGAATAGGTCTGATTTAATCATTTAATATATGATTAGGTCCTGTTTTATAGTGTCCGAAAATATATGAATATGGTGGGTTTTCAAATGTCCGTCCGCACACCTGTACCTAAAATTATCCTTAGTGACCCCCCCCCCCCGTGATGGCTAAATTAAGGGAGGTGAGAGAAGATGTCTAAAAATAGCCTGCAACGTACAATTCATTAATACAAATAACCGAGTAACAAATATCAAACCATTCCAACTTACAAAAGCCAAGAAATTTTCACGAAACTTTTGGAATACTTTCTTGAACTTAATAAGAATTAGGCGTAGACATGTATTAAAATCATTACAATGTACAGTTTATTATTACAAATCATCATACCAAATACTCAAAATGGCAAATCATTACGACCTACGGTAGCCGGGATACTTTTCTTGAAGTTCTTTGCTGTAAACCAGTAGTAGGGTCCCTCAGTTCTGAAGATAGCTCAAGTCGTACAATCCCCTTGAACAAACCATCATATTAATGAGCAAAGCATTCCAATTAAGGAAAGCCCAGAAATGTTTTATGGAAGTTGTTGATACGTATGTGCTGCACACTGGAGGTATACGGTAGACAGAATTGTGTAAATACAGCTAATGATTAAAACTCTTTCAAAAGGGCGTCACAATAATACGAAATAAATCAGATAAACTTGAAGTTTAATATGATGTATATACTCTGCAAAATAGAAACGCATAATGAATGTTTTAAGCTTTTAGCAAATGTACTTTGGATAAGAATTTTACAATAACAAATGTATATATATATATAATAAAATGGTTTTAGTTGTAATTGGAAAAATACAGTCCATCATGAACTTATCATGAAAATTTTACGTGATTTGTCATTAAATACGTTAAAAAAAATTATTCAAATGTTTGGCATCAAAAGAAAGTTGGATAAATTTTCTTTTGAACAAATTATGACACGAGATGTAAAAATATATTTTGCAGTTATTTATCAGTGTAGCTCATATAATACTGTTTGACTATGTTCATAACTAATATACTCTGCAAAATAGAAACGCATAATTGATTTTGTCAGCTTTTAGTAGGTGCATTTATATAAAAATTTCATAATAACCAATATATATATTAAATAAACTGGTTTTAATTGTAATTGTAAAGGAATACAGTCCTTTCCTTATAGATTATGAATAAAAGTCAGTTTATCACAATTAGGAATACATCCGGTCACGGTTTTACCGTGTACGACCACCTCTAGCTACCAACATTGCTTTGCATCTCCTTGGCATCAGAGTCAATCAATGTTTTAAAGTTATTACGTGGAGTAGTTTGTCATTCCTGTTGCAACATTTGACGGAGCTGATCGTGGGCTAAGGCAGAGGTTAACGCTGGCCTACACTTTACCCAAGTGGTCCCAAATTGTGTTCAATCGAATTCAAATGCGGTGTTTTGGAAGGCCATGGTAGCACATCAATGATATTCTGCTCAAGATAGTCCCACGTTAAGAGTGCTGTGTTAGGCCTTGTATTGACCTTTTAGAACAACTCCCTCTGTGGGTCAATCGCATTAGATGAATTTACAGAATTTCGTCTCTGTACCTTTGAGCTGAAAAGTTGCCTGGCCCTTGTACCACTATAGCTTCGACAAAGCCGGATTCTTCCATCACGTTTCTGTAGCACAAAACGGGACTTTTTGCTAAAACAGATTCTAGACCAGTTGGGAATATTGCGCCCCTCAATCTGTTGCACCATCAGACTCTTTATTTTCTATGTAACAATGTCAAAACTTCTTTAAAATACGGCCTTCTATGTCTAATGCCATAATGTCGAAGTCGGTTGAGGAACTTTTGCGGGCTTATTATTCTCAATCCAGGTATTCCGACAGAAGTTGCCGCAAAGCTTTGATTCTGCAGATGAAAGACCCTTGGGTGTAGCGAATCATTATGCGAAGTAATCCACTTCTCAGGTGATCATAGGAAGAACCATTCTGCTGGAATCTGCTCGAGAGCCGAGAAATTGTGCTCTGGTTTACGTTTTGAGTTTGTGCAATATGGCTGTATTTTAACTTTATGGTGAATTCAAGCTTCAAACCTCGTCCTTTTATACACTTAAAAGTATCGGTTGAATTAAATACAAAGTTTACAGGAAAAATTAGCCAAATTCAACGAGATAGAATTAATGTACACATTGAGAGAGTCACCAAACTCACTGGGCGGAGAGGCAAATGAAATGAATTTTAAAGTTGTAAACTTAACTGTCAAAATATCAAATTGAAATTGACCGTTTCATTACACCTGCATACAATACATAATTTGCATTTTGAAAAATTCAAAGTGGCTATGCGTTTCTTTTTTCGAATTGTGTACTTTAAAAATAGTTGATCTGCCAAGTAGATGTATATTTTTGCAGTGTTCCATTTTTATATTATTTAATGTTGGCATAGTATGAGTATTTATAATATTTCTTCGCTCATTTTGTTGTAATTTGTTGATTACTCTGCATGGGTAAGAATGGTATATACATTTAGCAAAGATTTCTGCTAAAGCCGGTTCTAGGGAGCATTTATTCTATGGCTTTAAGATGAATTAAAGCGCAGCTCCGTTACTATTACGTTTACTATGTAGTGATTTTGTGTGCAGAATTTACACACCTGTCCTATTGTGTTTACAATTGTTGACTTTTAAAAATAATGTTCAATTTTATACAGACATTACAGGTATTGAAATGCCTAATGTGGAAGCATAACACTAACCATTTACGAAATTAGCGGCTGCGTTAATCGTGTCTGTGACATTATCATGAAAACATGACATGATTTTTCAGTAAAAGTCCTAACAAATTGGGTTTATAACTTTTTTTGATTCAGTTGGATAAATGTCCTTTTGAACATAAATATATTTTGCAGTTATTTGTTTAAATGTTTGATAAAACAACGATACCAGTAAGTTTTGAACAGATTTTCCAATTAAAAATGAAAATTACAGTTAATGTTATTTGACAAATACATGTATGTGCTGAATATCTTTACTACACTGAACTTGAAGTCAGTTTTTAACGTAGCAAATCGGTTACAAGTCACATGTATACGTAGATACTTAAATTTGTTTAGATTTTTTTTTCAGTCTCATACAACTATTCACCAAAATGATTTAAGTCGGTTGATCGTTCCCAAAACGTCTACTCGCAAAAATAAACATAATACGTCATCTCTTCAGAAGCCCAAGTCTGTATATGCTGTGTTCAAAATGCCATGCACACCTAAAACGTCTAGGTTGGGTATTGGATAGTATAGACTATAAATTCGGTAGTAACACATAACTTTGCATCATAGTTCAACATGCCGAATGTTAAACGTTCAATTTATAGCAAACCAACTCGTTCACACAGGTTGATAAGGTTCAAAGTTCACACAGGTTAAACTATATTGTTAAAACCCTCGACCTTTGTAAGAAAATGTGAAGTTGACGACAACAATCTTAAAATATCGTGAACACCATCAACTGTTGGCAAGAAAATGTACTTCAGCTATATTGTGAAACAAATACTAAAAATAATAGTTGTATTAGTGCATTGTTTGTATATGTTGATGTTAATATTCTTTAAACATCTTAAAGGTTGTAATCAATTTTTCAGAATAAATTGCATAAATTTTTTGTACAGGTAAATTACAGGTATTCCCAAACGTCTATCCACATAATGTGAATTATTTTACAGGTCAATTACAGGTTAAAACCTTCAATGGACTTCCTAATCCCCATTTCTTAATTAAATAAATAATTTTCGAGTATACGTTTTTATGAAAGACTTCCATTTGAACCCCCACTAAGAATGCATTATTTCGAACGTAAATAAAAGAATTTGGCACTGGGCGGCAGCCACAGGTGAACCCCACAGTGGACACAGTCATGCATTGCTAATTGGGCAAGTGCGAGCCGTGTGAACACCATGTATCTTGTGATAGTCTAATGCATTGCGTATTTTTCATTGGTGGGTTCAATTTGAAGCCTTCCATGTTTTTCGAACATACTGCCTCAAAGAAATATGTAGTACTCACGTCGCTCAAAATAATTGCTATTTAAGTTCGCTTTGGACGATTTGAACGTTACCACATTTTTCTACGCATAACATATCCTTTGTATAAATATTGGAAAGTAAACAATAATAAAATCATCAGTTCAACATTACAAAAACTTTCTATTTGCAATGTTGTATACGGCAACATAAAGCAGGGAATAACTAGCAAAAAACAAATACACTTTTCAATAACACCAAAGCGATTATGAACAAATTAGAAGTATTATTTTAATATGGAAATATCGTGAATAATACTTCTGTTTCATTGTTAACGTTTCCGATTCGAAAACTGCATCATATAATTAAAAAGATCTCACAACTTAGGTTGAGGTAAAATCAATATATTTTTTGCTGACCAGCTATTTTTGGGTATCAGCACAGAAGATATTGGGCATTATTCATTTACAAGACAGAAATAAAGCAACTGAATTACATACAACAAATTAGGACAGGTTGTGTCTATACCCTGTATCATCAGACAATTGAATTTGCCGAATCGTAAATTTAAAGGGTTCTAAGTTAAAGCACTAGACGAAGGAAATGTTGCTAGATGGACACATTGTACTTTTATTTACCCATTTTAATTAAACTTTGTCTATATTTGCCTTAATTACGACCACACTGTCTGTTGAGTTTGTGACAGTTGGGGATCTATTACCTAATACCAGAAGCGATACGTACTTTTGTAAGGTTAATTTAGACGTTTTTCGATTAAAATCAGTGCAGTACGCATAGAACTTTTAATTGTTGACTTACCCCTTGTATGAACCATAACGAATACGAACTTCCGGAATAAAGGAAATTGATTGTTTGACTGGTGTTTTAACGCCACTTTCAGCAATTTTCAGCTAAATCATGGCGCTCAGGGGAGGACGCTGGAGTATCTGGAGAAAACACACGACGTGTGGTAGGGCGTTAAGTTGTCGGTGTAGGACGTAAAAACTCCCCAAGTCAGGTATCTATTTTAAATAGGTAAAAAAATAATTTAAACAAAAGCCATTAGGCAATAAGTCCGAACGAGGCCGTTTTACGGTTGTCAAGGACGTTAAAAACCCGCATAAGTAAGGTATATGCAGGTTGCGTGTATGATGTTTGTACCTGGTTGCCCAGAATATGAGAGAAAAATTGCTGTATTGCAATGGAATCCACGCGAGACCGTTTACGGTAATCAAGGACGTTAGAAACCCCCATAAGTAAGGTAAATTCATGTTTGGTTAGAGGAATTAAGTGGTCTCCATTGTCATTTTGTGATTTGGCGTTCCATATACAGTTGTCTGCAATATAGCAATTTCTCTCTCAGATTCTAGGTAACCAGGTACAACATCATACAGGCAACCGAACGGCACGCGCCAAAATCATTAATTTGTATCGTTAAAAGCATGTAAAACATATTTTTAAGGCTAATTAAATTCAATGACTTCCTACAATTACAAACGCCTGATGGGATCACACTTCACAGATACGAATTTGAAATGTCTTTAAATAGTCATAGTTAATACGAAATTCAGAACTGTTGCAATTAGAGACAAGTAGAGACCGTTTATTCGAAATTAGGAACTGTTGCTATAATTAGAGACAGTAACCGTGTATACGAAATTAACAAAAGTTGCTATAAAAGACTGAGTATAGGTTATACGAAATTATAACTGTTGCTATTAAGAGACCGAGAGTAACCGGAAGTCGTTAACATTTTAAAATAATTTTTCAATATTTAATTCATTATTTAAATATTATATTTTAACTAGTTTAACATATTTTATCTGTAATTGTATGAAGTTTATCTTTAAAGTGCAATGCGTAAAAAGTTTGTACTCTGGCTTGATAGTATTTTGAACAAATTATCTAATTAGAGATTTATTGACAAGTTTTAATTCCAAAACTATCTGTAATATAAATAATGTCAACCAGCGATCGTGGTAGGTCCGTTAGGTACAATCAGTGCTGTTACCATATTTGGGGAGGGTGTTTGTACGACGATTCAATTGATTGACAAACAATATATCTTGGGTCAACTATGGTAGTGTTAGTGATATGTTTTTGTCACATTTCTTATTGTTTTTTTTCAAAATAGTTAACTGCTTTTGTGTATCTGAGACTGCAGGTGCAGAGCCCGACATTGTGTCTCTGCGACTGTAACCTCGTGTGACCTGGCTGCAAGGGATGGAAATTGCGTCGTATTTTTGCTGGGTCTATATAAGCAGCTCAATTTCCAACCCTCTTCAGCCTGCTCTTAAACGCTGTTACGAAAACTGTTGAAATTATACTTTGGATTTGGCAACCTTTTATTGTTAAATTAACTTTATTGTTCTGTTATTGAAGTTTTGCTGATAAAACATTTCGTTAAAACAACTGAGTTGGTCAATTACGGCCAGTGTTGGTATACCAGTATAACGGTTACATGTTCCTAAAACCAAAGAAACACACAACGCGAAGTCATTGGAGGCCAGCCCTGTCCTGTACCGTAGGACTACACAGTTCATACGAAATTATAACTGTTGCTTGACACTATAGAGACAGATTAACTTATTATACGGTTAAGAACTGTTGGTATTGGAGATAACTAAGTGTCTTGAAAAAAGACAAAAATATTAACAATTTCAGAATGTGTTGCCGAATATTATCATGGGACAATACTGTGAAGATTCATGATGCTCAACCCAGCGCGGCCCGAAGTGGCGGATAGGGGATGCCCTCACTTTGAGATTGTCATGTCATACTATAGAAAGCCTGACCGCGGACCAGATTGTGTAACATGTTAAGAGAGTACCACGATCCCCTGTTGAAGATGTCGATAAGAGTACGCCCCTACCCAGACCTCGTATTTTCTCAGTGGCATTGACATTTTTTTCCATTTTTTCGTCTTGAATAAAGCTGGAATACTGCTCGCTCGACATAGAACAGACATCCATTAAATCAATCAAACAATCAATCAATCAATCAATCAAATATTTTCGATAATTCTTAAGTTACTGCGTGTAGGTTGAATACCCCATGATTGCAACGCAATGAAGTTTTCTTGGAAGGTTGCAATCTAGCATGCCATTTGAAAACATATCGAAGTCAGTAATTAAATATATTAAAGAACTTAATAGAGACAATACAGAAATTCCGGTTTTGATTTTTCATATGCTCTTATTTTATTACATAAGAGACTTTCTATTCCGTAAAAAAACTACGACACCTTTTTTCATAATAATATAGATTTCTATCATGTCAAAATCTTCGATATGATTTATTAGGTTAGCAGTCGAAAACAGCTACAAGGTGTTGTGATAACAAGAATCATTTTCCATAAATTACTTTAAACGACAGGTTAGTCCTAGTGTTTACATTGCCCTAACAACATGTATCTCTGCTGGGCGCGGAAGATGTCGTTCTAAGCAGACAAACGGTAAATGTGCAGTATTGATTTTACATAGAATTTCCATTTTTCATTCAATAAATATTAACATTTTTTCTTAGTCTATTTTTTTGTTATTTGTGATTTCTATCAAAATGCCATTACGCACTATTTCGTAACAGTTGTAAATAGCACAAGCCCTATTAATATGTTTTCGCCTATATGCTGAACCGAGTAGAGGGTCTGTTCTCTGGGCTCAACGCATAGAACTGTTTAAATGCGTCCTTTTCTTTCTGATGAAGGAAGCCCTCTCCTAGAGTAACGTATTTGGAGAGTATAAACGGTCTTTGAACAGTAGGACTCTTTTAGAAAATTTCCAAAAAGTAGGCCACACCTTTATATGATTTAAGAGCGATCAAAATTTCTTCCCAGTGGCCTTACTACCGTTTTAACTTGATCACTTCCTGACTATATGTAAATTATTTCTAATTAGAGTACTTCTATTCAGATCAAACCTCATTAAATCACTACAGTGATACACATTTAAAATATGGAACCATTATTTCATTACCGGAAGCAGGTGGAATTTTGTTTGTAAGATATTTTCTTCCTGGTCTTGTATAAATGTTCTAACGATGCAAAATCTCAATTTTCGCTCATATTTTCTTACGGATGTCATAGATTTACGCGTCTTTTAGGGAACGGAACAATCAACGGAACAAGAAATCACACCCCCTCATAATTACAGTCCCGCCCCTCATAGGAAATAACAGTCTTTGTCACAGCCCTCCCCCTATAAAACAGCACACCAAACAAGAAATCAACCCAATCCTTATTAAAAATCAACATAAAGAAGAAAACACACCCGCCCCTCATTAAACATGAATGAGAAATTATAGCCCCGTCCGTCACAAGGAAATAATTGGTGCTTATATGGCATATTTTAAAATCCTGGTTATAAGAAGAGACTTAATTAGTGCATGCACCCAATATTCTGGCCGTAAATAATCAAGTGTTTGCTGCATGGTGTAGATAACAAACAGGTACAAAAACTGTCATATCCGAGATTATTAATTCAATGATGCCATGTAATGTAGAACAGGGTTATTTGAGTGTGAAAAAGAGAATAATTTTCAAGAAACATCCACACAAAAAACTGCATAAGTATCTTATAATAATCCAGACATAACTAGTTTTTCTTTACTGGCACGACGAAAATAGTCGAGGTGATCCGATTGAAACTACTAGCTGTATACTTGTGGCGGCTACAAAGTCTCAGCAGGGCTATCAGATATTATTTCAAAGTCATCTCAAGCAAATCTAGCACACCAAAAGCATGTATTCGGAACAACATTGCTTCCATTTTTAGGAAAACTTATTTGCATATTTGTCAAAAGTACAATTTTACAGGGAATTGTCTGAAACAGATAAAGAAAACATGATAGAAGAAAAAAACCCTTGAATGTCAAAGATCTGTTTAGCATTCATTTAGACAAAATTGTTAAACCACTATTTACAGGCGTTATTGCCCTTTGACGACTTTTTTTACCATTTTTATTTTTACATTTTTGGCTATTATCTCCAAACAATAATAAATCAGCATGATCCTAAATTGTGCGTTTATTTCAAAGTAAATATTTAAAAATCATGCTATTCTCTTTTATTTCAATCGTGCATTTTCAAAACCGCCTATACGCATATTGTAATAGATTGTTTGTTTGTTTGATGGTGTTTAACGCCACTTTGAGCAATTTTTAAGCTATATAGATATTATAGATGTAATAGATGTTATCTTCCGTAAGAAATACCGCGTGTTTTCTATGCAAGCATCTCGATTTGTGTTTTGTATGTTTTGATGTTTAACGCCAGCAATTCTCAGCGATATCGTAGCGTTTACTTTTTATACGAAATACTTGGACAAAACCCTAACATGACAATTCTTGTTAATTTGGAGTCGAGCACATCCTTACTGCAGCGAGTATCAAAGTTGTTACCGGCACGTGGTCAACTGCCTTAACCATTCAGTCACCGAGGCCCTTGTAATTATCTTAAATCTTTAAATCTTTTATAATAAAAATGAAAATTACCGATCTTTATATCTGTCGTATTGACTATACGTGTATATTATTTATATAACGATTTATTTTCATCAATCTGATAAAAAGCTCATTTGAAAATAGCTTGTCCTAGTCTTTTGGTTATTAACTTGTCTATCAATTCTATATGTAATACCAAACAAAAACAGAATATATTTATTTTATCTAAAAACACTATCTTTACTCAATAAAGAATTTTAATTTCATAACAGACTTTATAGCTGTCATGACGAGTTATACATTTTTATGGAACTATTGTTATTTAGAGGAATTATACCAGTTTTTGAAAAAGTGCCAATTAGCAGGATTTCGACATTTTACTAGCATTACTCGATCTTGCACGCATAGGAATAAATCCGAAACGAATTTTGGATTCTTACACGTTACCTTAGAGATAATCGTAGTCCTAAACGTTTTATTGGTTATTCTGTTGATTAAAAAAAAATAGTCCCAAATATTCCTCCTTAAAAAATTTTTGGTTTTCGTCAAATAAAGACACATAGCTTTACAAGTTGTATTTTGCTATATTGCATGTATGTATCTTTAATATGTTTCAATCAGTTTATTTGTATGCTAATTTCTTTAATTTGAAGAACGATTTAGTCCAAATAATTACAAAGAAAATATAGAGCTTTTACTTTAACTTGATTATGCTATAAAGGTTAAACCATGTTCTTCATTAATTTCTTTCTATGTGCATTATCTGTCATCAATTTTTCAGCTATAGCGTGGCGTCTATTGTTTATTATAAATACTCAGAGAAAACCTCCGACCTTACTATTCTTGTAAATTAAGGTTGCATACATAATATAGGTCGACGAGAATAGGAGCACAATTAATACACATTAGAATACCGACAGTCTGTTGAAAACATGACGAATATGTTGTCAATCAGAAAATCTAACTTATGACAGATTTGTCATCAGTATATTTAGTATTTGATTTGAGCCATTGATAACGAAGTAAGTTCTGTCATGACAAATTACCAGGTATTTATATAGTGTCTTTCCGTTTTTCTTGAAAAAGCAGCATTTAATAAGTACTTATATAGGATTTATTGCCCTCTTTTTAGGAGTTGTTGCCAATGAAGAATATTCTTCCGATAGTTTGCGCTGTCCGCTGTTGCTTATTATGTCAAAAATTATAAAAAAAGAATAGAAACTGTAAACAGTTTAATAATCAGAAAGTTTGAAAAGATCTAGCAATAAAGTCAAGAGAGATTATTGTCAGTCGGCTTCTTTGTTGTTGTCCTTACTGATTTTGTTTTTTGTGTTTTTGGCATTTAAATAAAAAAAAACTATAATAAAGATATAGATACACCTTAGGCAGATTTAATAATTGGCGTACAAAGAGCTATAAATAAGTCAACAGGCAGGAATTGTTGATCGATTCCTTATAAGATTTATTAATGTTTATTTTAAAGATTTTGACATTTTTGGATATCAGCATGGACATTATTCCACAGAGCAAAACTGATCAACAAACACGATATCCATATAATTCAAGCAAGGTTTTATATGACAACCCTATCTGGCAGTCTATTGTGATTACATACATTTGGGAGCCTTCAGTTAATATTAGTACACAGTTGTTTATTTCCACGGTTCCTGGTAATATTTTTATCTTTATATGGTCAGTTTAGAGCGCAGCTGTTTGATATTGGGAACATAATAATGTATAATATGGAGTAGGCGTTGCCAAAAGGCGAGCACAGACAATATAGTCCTTTATTAATAATATATAATGTGCATTTCATAATTAACGTTGCTTCCAATCACCCTAAAAGTGCCTCTAAATTCCAGTGGTCACGGTACGTCTTTCTTTGTAACGGTGACGTCACATGAAATGTAATATGATTGCGGTAAATAATATTTTCCTGTTGGTTTATTATTTGTTTGTCCTTAATAGTTTATAAAGTTGTTAAAAATTAAATATCTATGTCCTATTAGAATCGAAATAATTCTTTAGGGGGGTGGGGCTAGAATATGTAGAGATTTTACCATGGGTCTGCGTTTTATGCCCACATTTTACTGGACATAGAGGGCCAACCGGTGGTAAAATCAATATATATTCCTGCCCCCATGAATTATTTCTTCAATTCTTCAATAAAGCTAACATACTGCTCACTGGACCGTCCGACCAAGGGCATTAAGTTGTCGGTGTAGGACGTAAAAAACTCCCCAAGTCAGACTGGACGTTACACGCATCGATTTCATTCATGTGTATAGTCCGAATCCCCTGCCATCCGACGCTTGGTAGACTCAGACTTTTATTTGTGTATCGTACTAAATGTTTTAAAGTACGCTAATGATGATCAAGCTATCACGAGTACATTTTCAAAACCCGTATTCATGTTCTAATAAAATGAGCTTCCTTGAAATACCAAGTATTCTTTAAAATATTAATATGAATCTCCTAAATTAAAATAAAATAACAGTACAAAACCTAATGTAGTGAGACATATATCTCTTTGATTCAAGAAATTAGAGAATCAATGATTGCCTGCAGTTCTTGTGAATTCCAAGTATGACATTTATATCGAAAAAAACAAACATGAATTGAGCTTCCGGCAAATTAAAAAACTTTAATATTCTTTTAACATGAGTAGGTGGAGATCAATGTTTATTTCATTTATTTTGCATTTTCTCAACTTGCAAAATTGTCACTTTCAAGCGACAACCAAAAATAAGTAATTAACAAAATAATGACATAAACAAAAACATTGATCCTAGTGAGACTATTAACCTAAGCGTCCATTGAATGAAAGTTCAACCTAAACTGAAGGCCTTGAAGCTCTTGATTTCTCTAAACGAGAACGCAGTTTTGGCACAAAACATTTTCTTTCTCATGTTACTAATAATACTGTTTTGTTTTCTGTGTTGTTACCGCTTGTCGGTTTTTTTGAAAACGTGTGTGTTTGTCCGTATTAATTTACTGCTCAAATGATCATACATGTGAGCGTCAATACAAAGAGCTCTCATTATAACACTTGTGAATCGTCCGTGAGAGTCAAAATGTAACAACTCTCATTACAACACAGGAAATCTCAGCGCCTTAACTTGTTAATCTTATGTGAGCGTCAATATAAACATCTCTAATTACAACACAGGAAATCTCAGCGCCTTAACTTGTGAATCTTCCGTGGGCGTCAATACAAACATCTCTCATTACAACACAGAAAATCTCAGTAGCTTTAACTTGTGAATCGTCCGTGAGCATCAATATGAAACATCTCTTATTACAACACAGGAAATTTCAGTGTCTTAACTTGTTAATCTTATGTGAGCGTCAATACAAACAACTCTCATTACAACACAGTAAATCTCAGTAGCCTTAACTTGTGAATCTTCTGTGAGCGTCAATACAAACAACTCTCATTACAACACAGGAAATCTCAGTGACCTTAACTTGTGAATCGTCCGTGAGCGTCAATATGAAACATCTTTCATTATACCACACAGGAAATTTCAATGCCATAACATGTGAATCTTCTGTGAGCGTCAATACAAACATCTCTCATTACAAAACAGGAAATCTCAGTAGCCTTAACTTGTGAATCTTCCGTGAGCGTCAATATGAAACATCTCTCATTACAATACAGGAAATCTCAGTGCCTTAACTTGCGAATCGTCCGTGAGCGTCAATACAAACAACACTCATTACAACACAGGAAATCTTAGTGCTTTAACTTGTGAATCGTCCGTGAGCGTCAATACAAACAACACTCATTACAACACAGGAAATCTTAGTGCCTTAACTTGTGGATCGTCCGTGAGCGTCAATATGAAACAAATTCTATTTATACATAAAACAGTATTGTACAAAGAAAACAAATCATTATTAGTTTCTCTAAATTTAACGATTTTATCTCAAGATGTGATGTAAGTCATTCAGCGCTGAAGGTTTTAAACAATGCTTTTTTCCTTACAAAGGTCTTGCCACAACTACATTGTACTTGTAACACAGTGACATCTGTTGTATGTTTACAATTAAATAAAAAAGGTTAAACAATTTACATTAACAGATGTGTCACTAATTTTCTGCATGGGAGTATAAACATGTTATTTGAATCGGAGTACTAGAAAGGATTACTAGGGCTCGACTTATATAGCAGCCCAGCTACCCATAGATATTGGATGCTCTTTTGGTTTTTTGGGGGGTTGCCAGGCAGCAAAAAGCCGGACTATTGTGCGTAGCCTTCAGATTGCCTGACTCCCTTCTTCCGAAGACCACTTCTCCTGATGTCGTTACGAGTATCATCATTTTAGCCGCAACACAATTTTCTTGTCATTTTGTTCGTTTCATTTACCGGTTGCGCCTGCAAAACAACCACATTTAGTATTTTACATAAAGTATTTTAACCACATAAGATTACGATTGAACATATATTACTTTGTCTTTTACGTTATAATAAACTGAAAACAACAATTTTATCCCTCGGACTTTTCTTCATTTTAATGTACAATTAAACTGGTACATTTTTTATTTAAGATCAAACTTGTAGATGATAAAATGTTGATAGACTGTCCCTATAGACAATTTACCGATAAAATTATAGTAGAGAATACAGAGGGACGTTTAGGGGTTTTGTCCTTATTCCGGAAGCAAATTTAGGTTATCCAAATAAACCAGACCTTGTTGAGTATTATTTCTGGTTTATAAAATATAACGAATCGATCAATTCTAAGTTTTAGTTGGAAAAAGCCGTGAACGGAGGAAAAAAGTCAAGGATTCTCCAACTTATACCAAATTGTAAAAAAGAACAAGATTTTGATGATTTTTAACTATCTTTTGCAGTCATTGTTAGTCAGATTTCAGCAGATTCAAGTTCCATGTTTGTTGATATCTACAATATGAAGGATAAAATGTCAATGATATCGAGTCTGAATTCAGTTTAAACTAAACGTATACGTAGATGTAAACATTTACCAACAGACATAGGACAAGCAAAATCTACCGTAAAGTATACCAACAGACATAGGACAAGCAAAAGCTACCTTAAATAGTAGCGACATACATAAGCAAAAGCTACCTTAAGGTGTACCGACAGACATAAGCAAAAGCTACCTTAAAGTGTAACGACAGACAAAATCAAAAGCTACTTTTAAGTGTACCGACAGACATAAGCAAATGAAACCTTTAAGTGTACCGACAGACGTTGGACAAGCAAAAGCTACCTTAATGTGTACTGACAAACACAGGACAAGCAACAGATACCTTGTAGTGTAGATTTAGACATTAACCTAAAGACATAGGACAAACAAAAGGTACCTTAAAGTGTAGATTTAGACATTAACCTACAGACATAGGACAAACAAAAGCTACATTAAAGTGTAGATTTAGACATTAACAAACAGACATAGGACAAGCAAAAGCTACCTTAATGTGTAGATTTAGACATTAACCCACAGACATAGGACAAACAAAAGCTACATTAAAGTGTAGATTTAGACATTAACCTACAGACATAGGACACTCAAAAGCTACCTTAATGTGTAGATTTAGACATTAACCTACAGACATAGGACAAACAAAAGCTACCTTAATGTGTAGATTTAGACATTAACCTACAGACATAGGACACGCAAAAGCTACCTTAAAGTGTAGATTAGACAATAACCGATAGACATAAGCAAAAGCTACCTTAATGTGTAGATTAGACAATAACCGACAGACATAAGCAAAAGCTACCTTCAAGTGTACCGACATACATAGGACCAGCATAAGTTACCTTAAAGTGATTAGAAATCGTCAATCAATATGGAAAGACTAATATTTTTGCTAAATAAGCACAATACACTGCACTTTAAAATCTGTTAATGACTAGGTTCAGTTTAAGTTCAATCTGATCCTATAGTTGTTGCAATCTAAAATAAGATCCTAAAACGTACTCCTTGCGGAAATTAATTCCGGCGATTACCCATATTAATTTGTGTGAAAATTTATCGCAAATGTAATCCCGTAACATATTATCTCATTACAGTAAATCCTAATACGCCAATAATTGATTTCAAATGAAATTTGAGCATCACGCTAACTAATGGTTGTCATTCGTCTAAATTTCGATCATATTGTGCAAACAAATAGCCAGTGTTTTGCATCTTTAATTTGACATATGTAATACACTAAGGCGACAGTTTATTCATCATCGGGTAAATGTAATTAATTTTAAAGCTTGTCAGAAGTAGAGAACGAATAGAAAAAAACCCATTCATTTCAAACGCTCAAATGCATTTTTTAAGTTTTCAGTTGACCAAGTTATAACAATTAAGCTTAAACAGACATTCATCCTTCATATCGAGATTGATGATGCCATCTTAAGTGATCTGTTTTGTATTTGCTCAAAAACTATGTTTTATTTCCTTCCACATTACCTGGACCATATTGCTCATAGAGCTTGATCTAGAGAGCTTCCCAGCGCGTCCACAGGTGGCGGATAGGGATGAGGGTTGTCAGATCATAATACGGAAGCCTGACCTCGGACCATAGTGTGTAACATGTTTTAAAAGTGCCACCCTTCTTGTACGATAAATACCCCTTTCAGAGATATTAATAAGAATACAAAAAGATACATTTTCAGCCCACCCATATGTCATACCTTTCCAGTTTCAAAATTGTTTTCACGTTGGTCCTTATTTTCTTGATTATTGTTTGTTAACTTGCTCTCATCCTGCATTAATCTAAAATACTGATCCCTGATTTAATCAATCAACAATCAACATATTAAACTACTAAACCTTAAATTTGTGATGTTTCTTAAAAAATATTTACCGATGCATGATAAAGCAGTTATTATTTTTCTTCATGTGTTGGCTGATTGAATAAAGGCTTAACGTTCAGAGAGAGAATTTTGCATTTTGTATCAGGTACAAGGCAGCATCTCTACAGGTAGAAGCTTTAAAGCATGTATATCATGGTATGAAAATAAAATTGGTTTAAATGGAAAGGACTTCATGTTTGCATCACACAGTTTTGCTAAGAATTATTAACTATATAGAAAGTGGCGTTCAGGTAAGGAAAACAATGTGTATGGCTTACTACAGCGTTAACAAGTTCATGAAAAAGCTTACGAAACTTCTGAAGGAATAACATCAATTTAGGTACAACAAACCTTTGTTTGGGTAGCTTAGTAATCAAGAATCGTTTCTTTTGAAAGCGTAGTGGATGTGTGAATACTGTAGGATTACCAGGTGAAACTATATAGAGTTTTCGTTTGCAGATAAAAATAATGTTGTAAATGTCCTTATCTACCAACACCAACAAATTTGTCATGAATGTTTGAGGTTTAGATTTGTTCCAGTCAAATAGTTGTTAACAGATACATTGTACTATTAACTGTATGATCTTCGCCAATGCTAAACGGACGAGATAAATGTGTCACCAGTGGTTCGGGTTTTGTCTTTCACATACACTCCTTTTTATCACTTCGTCCCAACAAAAAAAAAGAATATCAAGATAGGGACAGACGTCAAAATAAAGGTCTGTAATTCAAAAAGGTGCCATATTGATACTAGCTATTTTTTTACCGTCGAAACAACACATTCAGTTAGAACTACTTCTAAGACACCTTCTCCACAGTACACACCAAAAGTTGTTTAAAGAGCGACAGATCATGCCCAAATGTGTTTTATATCTCCCTCAATCCCTAGTTCCACAATCAAATACCTATGAATATATTAGGTAGCTTTCAGTGTCAGGATTGTGATCTTAAAAGTCATATTTAATAAAACCTTGTTTTTGGTAAAATCTAATTCTCGAATAACGTTAACATTTACAAACTTTAATAAAATTATTTAATTTTGCATCTTTCATACGCTTTGAGTATACATTAGATTTCTAAAGAGAATAGAGCTCTTTACGTTACAATAAGAATTTCGACGTCATAAGCTTAATTGAAAAAGTTCACTAAAACAATCTTGTTAAGATTTCAATAATTATTTCTCAGTTCGAAAAAACCAGTGTTATGTTAAAACACGATATGTAACATGCAGTAAGAGAGTTCACATACGAAAATTAAATCATGTGTCGATTCTTATAAGAAGATATGTTGATGTTTTTATATGGCGACTCCTTTAATGATGTTTTGAAGCTATAATGCTGTACCATAGTCATGAGAGACAGTATATTTACTTGAATAATGTAATCTTACTCACAATTGTAATGGAAGATGATTGAATATTGCTAGAATGAAAGAATCCGATGACATCGATTCGGTTATTGTATAACGACTAAATAATATTAGTCAACATAGAAAATTGTTTTTTCACGGAGTCTTCGCCCTAAGGGAAAAATTAGCATGTGTACCTAAATAATTGTTCACATCCTATAGCAGTATACACTACAAATCCGATTGAATTTTATGAATAGTGAAATGTATCATCTTTGATTATACAACAGTTAGGAAATAACACTAGCAAAATGAAGAAAAAATTTAAAAAATCCTTATAATGACTTTTAATATAGCTAGTAATGGATTTATTTGACGCACTAACAGTTAAGCAAGCAACGTAAATTCATTTCTAGAATACGTTTGAGGTATAATGTAGAACTATTTTGCGCATCTATATAGACTACGAGCATTTACTTGTATAAATTAACACGCGATGAGAAAAATTTGTATACATAGTGAACACTTTTATATATGTAGTTCTGTTACAGTTCTATTAAATGCTTCCGTTTCGTTACCTCCAACTTATTTACATGCTATAATGCCTTCAAAAAATACATTATACATTTGACAATTTATTTACGATTGATAATAGCTATGGAGTGCATACCATGACTCCAATTCACGTCTTCAATGGTTATTTTTCATTAACACGTTTTGTAGTGTCTAGTACAATTTTATGTATACTGTTGTATAATGTGCTCTTGTACATTGATCCATTCTTCTGTTTTAGTGTAAACTGCGCCTGTAAATTGATTCCGGCGACTATTTCGACCATGAAAAAGTGGCATTCTGAATCCCCTTCGTCACATGAAATATTCAATGGAAAAATTAGTCCATGTTTTTATCGCGTTGTTCGTGAACCCATCTAATAACAAGATTCATGTAGGGGTTTTTGAGATAGTTAAATGTTTTCACAGAACAAATTAATTCTGAATTCAAATTGACCGCAAAATGACCACCGGGTAAAGTTTTAGCTGTTTAAAAATACCTTATGACTTTTCATAAGATATCTGTTTCCTTTAAAAGTTAAAAATCTGATATTGTATTTTTAACCCTGACTCCTACTTTTCAAGATGGAATGTTTTGGGGTGGACCAAATGCCGTACAACTACATACTTGAACTAATAACAGACAATAGAGAAATACGTGTTGCTTAGAGGAAGACTTATAATATGTCAAAGTGTCTCTTTATAGCAGCATATATGATGAAGAACCTTGTACTATTTTCAAGGCTTCATGAGACAATAACAGAATAGAAAACTGTAACATAACACCGTCTTCATATATAAAATAAAACAATATCATGCGCACAATAACTGCGTATAAGGTTTATTATTGTAGTGCTTATATCCTAACGAGGACGCCATTAAACGCACTCAGACAACGTAGACAACATCATGCTAATAATAAAGTGTTATCATTTTTATTTTTTTTACATTAGTGCTAGTTGAGACAAAACAAATTTCCCGCTTTGTGAGCACATCTGTTTAATTGAGTTTTGTAGAGTTCAGTTTTAGCAGGTCTTTAGATTCGTGAAATTTAGTAAAATTTCAGCCTGAACGTACACCTTACAATATAAAATATATATACACAAGTATTTATTAAACATTTTGAAGGACAAAATAGAGCTAAATTCAAAGGTTCATACGATGACATTTGTTTTAATTACAGAAAAGCCACTAGACTAATTTTGATTTTACAAGACATCACGGAGTTTATAAACAAATCTTATTAACATCATTATTGAGAACGCAAAAGCATACCGACTTTAAAAATAAATTGTCACATAATTACTGGCCTACGGAAACAATTACATATAAAATGATGAAACTTTCATTTGTTTTCCAAGATAGCGTCATTATATTAGATTTTGTGTCTGATATGTAAGCTTTATTTCTTTTAAAACACTATACATCTGACGTTTTTACAACGCACAAGAATTAAAAACAGCTACATTTACATCATACATAATAGTTGGATGTTTTGGACGTCAACTTTAATAGGTCCTTAACAGAATGTATTGTCTTATATGATTGAAAACATACCAAAAACAGAACAGAACGGTGTAGAATCATACTACAGCTACATGAAATTTTACAAGGAACAACCTCTCTCATCTTTAATATAATTTTCAGTAAAATGAAATAACATATCCCTTCATTATACTTTGTGTATTTGTGTATAGCTTGCTATGTCACTAATGAGGAATATGACTTAAAGTGAAAACAAACATTTAAGTTTGATAAAGCAGTACATATATCAGGTTTAAAAAAAAAATATTTTAGTTGAAATTTATGAACAAAACTTCCCATTGTATTAAGGTTTTTTTCTGTTTAGCAAAAAAGTACTGTTTGTATTTAAAAAGGAATGAATTTTAGACTATCAGCAACAAATTTGTGATTGTTTAATAAAAAAGAATATGGATGAAATAAATATTCTATACAATATACATAAACATCATAAACGTCACAGGTATGTCAGTATGTAAAGTAACCATAAAAAATCATATTAAATTATTCTTATGCGGCAGATGTTTATATTCATTGTTTAATAATATGCTTTACAAACACATTACAGAAATATAACAAACATAGATTAAGATATTTCAAGCCTAACTCTGTATATAAACAATCTCGCAATCTAGTAACAATACAAAAAGTTACGATTACAGTTACGTTTGAGGCACAAAGCCTATGTAGTTCATATAATCTATGAAGTCAGCATATGATTGTACGTCAAAGCACGTCTTAGGTTAAGATGTGCTTGACTCTAGTCTAATTTGACTTTCAGGACTGCTTACATTCGAACGTTCTCAACATATAGTACGGCATAATTCATTGTAAGAAACCCGACGTGATGTTATTTTTAAACAAGAAATGATATGGCTCATAAGCCATTCATTTGAGTATTGATTTTGATGAAAAAGACGGCATTTATGAACATCAACAATATAAAAGTGTTCTGCGTAAATAAACTGTTATCCAAGATACCAAGGTTATACCATTTTCTACGTCAGACGCGCAGTTCGTCAAATCAAGTGGTTCATCAGTGGTTCTCAAACATCTAAAAATGTTCAATAATAAAATGTAAAAATGTAAAATGTACAATTATGCAATGGTGGTTTACTCGGCAATAATTTAAATCATGCATAAAATTAAAATGATGTGTATAACATATTCAAAAATGAATGGAAATGGCTAAAACAAAATTGTTTTAAATAAATCGGCGAAAAAGATGTTTACATAAAAAGCACCTAAGTTTGCACAAAAGCATCTAAATAACTAGAGGTTCAAAACAGCATGTATACCTCGACTGTAAATATACACCTCGCCATAAGTTTAGCAACACCTACATTTTTTTTATGTTAATTTCAAAAATCTGAATGAATATTACTTATGTGTTATTTATGTACTAAAGCCATCATTAGAGCACGGGAAAGTTACTTAAATTAACTTTTCAGGTAAATCTTTAAATAACAAAACCAGTTTGACATACGGTAGTCGAGCACGCCTAAAGCCTTGTTTTCCTTAACGATTTAGTGTTCATCTCTGGGCCTTTTTTCGACTTCATCTTTACATTATTGCAATGCCTAGACAGAAATTAAGTGAAGCTGAGAAATGGCAGATCGTTGGAATGCGTAATTAGTGGACAGAGCTTGCGTCAGATAGTACAAAACTTTGGCATTCACTTTATTATTGTATCCCGACTACTGAAACGTCAACGAGATGATGGAACTATCCAGGAACGTCCTATGTAAGGTCGACCACGAAAAACATCTGAAAGAGAGGATAGAGCAGTCGTTCGTGTAGCCAAACGCCAACCGTTTGCCACTGTAAGATATCTTCGTGACGATTGGAATATTTCAACAAGAGTCGTCTTTCAAACAGTTAACAGGCGCATAAACAATGCAAGGTTAAGAGTG
This sequence comes from Limnoperna fortunei, assembly GCA_944474755.1. Classification (NCBI taxonomy): domain Eukaryota; kingdom Metazoa; phylum Mollusca; class Bivalvia; order Mytilida; family Modiolidae; genus Limnoperna; species Limnoperna fortunei. The sequence continues at coordinate 26,659,682 of OX104116.1, forward strand.
AAACTGGCGACGAGAACACTGCACCAACGAAAGCAGATTCCTTCTTCGTCATATCGATGGGCGCATGCGCGTTTGAAGACAATGAGGCACTGCTTACAACAAGAAAAACATCCTAGGCACTACAGAGTTTGGCAGCGGTGGTATGGAGGCTTTTCATACGACTGTAAACTGAATCTGTATGTGGTTGATGGGACAATGACAAGGCAGAAATATCGATATGACGCCATTAACGATAATATTGTGCCACATTTTGACAATCATGCACTTGGTAACAGACCCATCTTTATGGATGACAACGCAAGACCTTACCGAGCTGCAATTGTACGTGATGTTATCAAAGGTGAAGCTATTGAGCATCCTCCTAGGTCATCCATGTCACCCTATATGAATCCAATTGAACATCTGTGGGATATAAATGGCCGTCAAATCAATAACAGAGAACCTGCTTGTCAAAATGTCAAAGAACTAGGTGTTGCCATTCAAAATGAATGGCAGAATTTTGAGGAAGATAGGTAATGAGCTGTATCGGAATCGTGGTGGTTACACGACTTACTGAGTATTTTTGCGTTTAACACACTTCCTTTGTCACACCATTAATAAAATAAATCTTTAAAAGGTATAATTCATTTATGGTGTTAAAGCTTAATAATTTTAAACAATTTAACCAAACACAATTTGCTATCAGCTATATTAAGTTTACCTAACAAAAATGGTCCTAAAAAAATTACAAAGCAGTTTGACATAACCGGTAAGAACAATTTAAAATTAGAAAGAGAAGAGATTTTATAAATCTTAGCGAATCAAGAGCAAGAACATACCATACCATCTATTTTTCCACAAGATTAAAATGAAGATATCCACAGAAAACCTCATAAGCATCAACTCCCTCCAAGTTTGGCAACAATCAGTCAAGAATAGAAAAAGAAAAACAATGCATGGACAAAACGTCACAGGAGAAACTCATTATGACTTTCACATACTAGGCAAGCTTACATAGAAAAGAACTTCATTAAAGACATTTTATAAAGAATAGAAATGTTTATTTAAAGCTTTTGCGTTTTCGTGTTGTAGCTTCAGCTACCAATACATATTTTGTAGACAAAACGGGAGGGTTAATAAATATACCCAATGAACAAAATATATCATCAATTTTTCTATTATTTTCCAATATTTAGAGTAATTAATATTTTCCGCTGTAGAAAAATAATTGATTTGTTTGTATTTTAATAGTAAACCTTTATAGCTATTACATTATAATTTTATTTTACTCTTTTAAAAAACATAGTAAAGTACTTCCAGATTTCCGTTCTAAGGCCTTTTAAACCATTATTATTGCTCTAATTAATGTCCATTATCAATAACTAAAAATCAAAGCCGAATAAAAACTATGAATTTAAAAATATCTTTGCCCACTTCAATCTTTCCATCATGAATGATACGTCTGTTCCAATGTTTCATAAATCGATTAATGCATAAATAGAATTTAGTTGTTAGTAAGAACTGTAACAAATGTGTTATGTATAGAGAGTTTAGAACTCGCACTTATGTGGTTTTCTTTAACGACGTCTTGCCCATTTAGTGCTTTCTAAAACGACACTGCGTTGTCATAAGAAAAAATTCCCTTCTGAAGATGGCGTTGTTATCACTTCATAGTGACATCTTTCCAACACGTTGCTATCACTTCTCCAAGGTGTCTAATATTTTTATCTGAATCACTGTCTCCAATACGCTTGCAAGAATCACTGTCTCCAATACGCTGGCAAGGAGCAGGATATACGTATAATTAATTTGAGAGGTACCCCATGCACAAGTAGAAACTGGCAATAAACCATTTATGTCGAGTTCATCGCACAGTAATCAATTTCTGAGACGGTTAATTTTGAAAGACATCAGGAACAGGCAACCAAGAAAATTGTATTCAATGTATTTTTATATGTACTTCATAAATAAAAGAATCAAATATAAATTATACCAAACGAAAAAAACTGTTAATCACGATAAAACTGTAAAACAATGAAAGTGATAACCCAAATCTAAATACATGCATTTACTGTATATAGGATCTTACATTGGTACCAGTGGATTATCGGATTTCCCTTATCGAGATAGTTAAGTTATAAGATTTCAAGTCCGAGCCTTCGCGGGGATAATGTCCATAATTTATTTATTGAGATTGGAGAAATCCAATAATTCATGGGTACCAATGTAAGGTTCTGTTTCTCTAATTTTAAAAAGTACTAATTTTGCGAAATAGAGTACAAATTCACATAACCCCAATTTTTACTTTCATGACTTGATACGCGGTATATGGAAGATGCTTTGTTTATGACGTCATTAGTTCTTATTATGATTTTATTAATTAAAACCAATCAACTGCTGAGAACTGCATTTTTACTGGTGACGAGAACTATTTTTTCCACGCTGGTCAAGCGGTTTGAATATAACGCAAAAATTAGAGAACATAGTTTCTTGTTTCATGTAACTAATAAAGATGTTTAAAATATGGTTGTCTTTGAAACAAATAAAAACTGTTTATTAATATTACAAACCCTACTGTACTACAGCTATATATACTGGACGCTTGCAAACAATAATTTAATCCGTATACATTTGTATGTTAGTTATCTAAGGCCCTACAAATAAAATAATTTACTTGTCTAGCAAGTAATTCTGTTAACTTATTTTTTATGTATATCCAAAATTAATTATAAGTTTATTTGGACAGCCTTCAGTATTTAATGAAACGGTTAATTGGTTTTCAGTCTATCCATCCAGCGATCGACATTGTCAAAGCAGCGTATGTGTGAAAGTGAAGACGCAGACGATGGTCTTGCGTAATTGTATTATGGGTTTAGGATTTTTGCCATTTTTATTGCAAAACTTGCAAGTATTCAAATTGCAGTGCAAATGTGCCATTATGCGCATAATTTTTCAAGTCATTTAATACATTCTTTTAGAGACATTTTAAACAGTGCAATTGAAACGTAAACAATTTTCGTCACTCTGTACACATTTACTACAAGATGGTCTGTCACAGTTTCTTAATGAGAACACATTTACAGATAATTTTGAATATTCTATTTGTTATAACAAATGTTTTATATTGTTCAATTCTTGAACATAGCTGACTTTTTACTATAAACCAAAGGTCCCTTTAAATAAATATAATAGAAACATTTATTGTGTATGAACTTATAAGTTTGATTCTTTTAAATTGTTTGTATATATGCATAGTACAAATGAATGGCAAATGCACATATTAACACGTATAACGTTAACTGTATTAATAATGACATTGTTTAGACATTAATTAGAACTTCAGATTCATTTTGAATAACTTCATGAGAACTCAGAGGTAAAATTCAGTAAAAACAATAGCGAGTTACTCTTTGCGCTCAGTAAACAAACAATTACAAAATCTACGCAAACTTTTATCTGCATCCCAACCTATTGTGTAAGCTTTCTCGTGCTTTTGCAGTTGATCATTTGTTGAAAGGTAACTTTTACAGTGTTAAAACATCGAACACTGAGACATAAGTGTTATTTGATGGAATCATCTACGAATTTTGAAAATCTATTTCCATGAATTTAACATGTTTGTTTACATTTGCGCAAGATCCGTCAATGAAATAACGTATGCAACTTGTAAAGGCGACATTAAAGGGGCATTAGCTGTCATTTAAAGAAAATAAATTCAATAAATCAAAACCATATGTTTATTAGTAAATTATATTCAAAACTGTGGAAAAGTGTGGAAAAGTAACCCTTAGGTCAATATAAGGTTGATCTTTGTTCAGATTTTGTAATTATTTTGGTCGGTGATATTAATTAACTTCCATACAATAAATGTTACCGATCGTTTCCGTATGCTTCCGTATTCACGCGAATCTTGTATCTTGTATCTTGTATCTTAGGGAAAGGATAATATACTTTCGATATAATTTGCATGAAATTTGATATTACAAGGAACATAACGTATCAACATTTTATGCTAATAAATATTTAAATGCTTAAATTGGTTCGAACAGTGAAGTGCAAAAAATACATTATTGCCGACGAACTATGCTTGATTAAGTAAGTCTCGTAGTGATACGGATGTACACAACTGTCTCAACGTGATACAGGAAGTTGTACCTACACATAATGATTGTAAATAGCCAGTGTCTGTATTCAACACAAAAGATGGTGTTAAAATAAACCATAAAATCAGAATGAAATCCATGCAATCCATAACATCCATTTCGCTGTTGAATTAATGTTGTCATAAAATTTCTACAAGTCACTTCATTGAAACTTAGTTATAATTCCCTAGAGAAGTGAGTGTCAATTGTGTCACATAGGAAGAATTGCTAACTCCTATTAAGAAGAGTAGTAACATGATAGTGACAATATTTCAATTAAACAAGATAGTTCAAATCTTAAGAGAGCGACAAATGTTGAATCCTTCGTTGTTTAGAATCGATCAGCCTAATCATTTTATTAGTGTAATTTCAGTTTACCATCCTATCAGATAATAAATGTGCATTATTTTTCCCCTGAGGAAAACAGCAATCAAAATGTCAATCTCTTATCTCAAAACAGTTATTATCTAAACATCAATTTGTCTAGAAACCTTAATATGAACTTGAGATTTAACATCTACAATTTAACTTAAAAATCACATTACAAAAGGAATGCCAAATTCTAATGTCTAACAGTATCAAGTTAATAAAATTTACTACACCTTTTTCGCATTTTCAGGACAATAAAATAAAACAATGAATGCATCAATGTATGAATCAAAGCTATTTTATATCAGAAGGTCAATATGACTACTAGAGGCCAATGCGTCGACCCAGTGGTTGCAATTCAGTGTTATATAAAAATAGCCATGGCGTTAAAAACAAAAGCAAAAACAATTATTATCATTTCAGTTGCAATATTTTTGCTATTTGCTCTGTAATATTTCTTGGAAATAATTTAAGAGATCTTGACAGGAGAGATGCTTTTAAGGACAGCTCTACAACACAAGAATTCTACACTATAACAGCTTAAAACAGTTCCACATTAGGGCAGTTGATTACTCAACACCAAAGTAGGTCACAAAAACGTTGTTTTGCACAGATCTTAATATTATTGTTTAATATGACACATTTCAAGCTTCCATGTATATTATGTGTAGCTCCGTATATATATAATAATTGGGATAAACCATTTACAAACCTCATTTGAATAGCATTGCAAAAGTTTTGGGGACATATACTATCTTCCTCAAGGTCATTTGCTGGTAGACATTGATGACGGGAGGAAAAAAAGCATATTATATATGTATGTCTACAAATATGGCCAACACTCTTAGAATTGGATTTTAATACTGTCAATTTTTGTGCTTACCCTCAACACTAAAATCTAATTCTAACAGTGTAAGGCTTAATTTGTAGACGTATATATATATATATATATATATATATATATATATATATATAATACAAGTCTAGAAGATTATGCAACGATACACATGACGGTGTTTCTTGTCAAATTTCAAGTTGAGAAATTTCAAGATCAATATGTTACGACTTGTTTACGTCATTTATTTATATTGACATTCAATGACTAAGGCCATTCGTTAGTCAGTCTTTGTCTAAATTTTTGACAAGAAACACCGTCATGTGTATCGTTGCATAATCTTCTAGACTTGTATATTATTTTTTGTTTATGCTGTATCGTCATGTTTGTCGATCCGATACTTAATAAGCTTGCTGGTTGGTAGACTCTTTAGACTTTTATATAATATTTTGAACTACCTGTATTGTGTTTTTACACGATCCCAGTGGACTTATATTATTCCATCACCGAATGAAAAAATACTTTAAGCATTTAGAGTTAAACGCCACTGATGAGTCTTAAGTAGACGAAACGCGCGTCTGGCGTAAAGAATTTGTCAACTTGGTAATTTTAATTACATCTTGTTGGAATATTTGAGCAAAGCAAAGTAACAGCACGGCACGTCCCCGGTTGGCGGACTTGGGAAGCAACTATTTTGGGTTAAGTTGGAAATGAGAAATTTCAAGATCAATATGTTACGACTTGTTTACGTCATTTATTTATATTGACATTCAATGACTAAGGCCATTCGTTGGTCAGTCTTTGTCTAAATTTTTGACAAGAAACACCGTCATGTGTATCGTTGCATAATCTTCTAGACTTGTATATTATTTTTTGTTTATGCTGTATCGTCATGTTTGTCGATCCGATACTTAATAAGCTTGCTGGTTGGTAGACTCTTTAGACTTTTATATAATATTTTGAACTACCTGTATTGTGTTTTTACACGGTCCCAGTGGACTTATATTATTCCATCACCGAATGAAAAAATACTTTAAGCATTTAGAGTTAAACGCCACTGAAGAGTCTTAAGTAGACGAAACGCGCGTCTGGCGTAAAGAATTTGTCAACTTGGTAATTTTAATTACATCTTGTTGGAATATTTGAGCAAAGCAAAGTAACAGCACGGCACGTCCCCGGCTGGCGGACTTGGAAAGCAACTATTTTGGGTTAAGTTGGAAATGAGAAATTTCAAGATCAATATGTTACGATTTGTTTACGTCATTTATTTATATTGACATTCAATGACTAAGGCCATTCGTTGGTCAGTCTTTGTCTAAATTTTTGACAAGAAACACCGTCATGTGTATCGTTGCATAATCTTCTAGACTTGTATATTATTTTTTGTTTATGCTGTATCGTCATGTTTGTCGATCCGATACTTAATAAGCTTGCTGGTTGGTAGACTCTTTAGATTTTTATTTAATATTTTGAACTACCTGTATTGTGTTTTTACACGATCCCAGTGGACTTATATTATTCCATCACCGAATGAAAAAATACTTTAAGCATTTAGAGTTAAACGCCACTGAAGAGTCTTAAGTAGACGAAACGCGCGTCTGGCGTAAAGAATTTGTCAACTTGGTAATTTTAATTACATCTTGTTGGAATATTTGAGCAAAGCAAAGTAACAGCACGGCACGTCCCCGGCTGGCGGACTTGGGAAGCAACTATTTTGGGTTAAGTTGGAAATGAGAAATTTCAAGATCAATATGTTACGACTTGTTTACGTCATTTATTTATATTGACATTCAATGACTAAGGCCATTCGTTGGTCAGTCTTTGTCTAAATTTTTGACAAGAAACACCGTCATGTGTATCGTTGCATAATCTTGTATATTATTTTTTGTTTATGCTGTATCGTCATGTTTGTCGATCCGATACTTAATAAGCTTGCTGGTTGGTAGACTCTTTAGACTTTTATATAATATTTTGAACTACCTGTATTGTGTTTTTACACGATCCCAGTGGACTTATATTATTCAATCACCGAATGAAAAAATACTTTAAGCATTTAGAGTTAAACGCCACTGATGAGTCTTAAGTAGACGAAACGCGCGTCTGGCGTAAAGAATTTGTCAACTTGGTAATTTTAATTACATCCTGTTGGAATATTTGAGCAAAGCAAAGTAACAGCACGGCACGTCCCCGGCTGGCGGACTTGGGAAGCAACTATTTTGGGTTTAGTTGGAAATGAGAAATTTCAAGATCAATATGTTACGACTTGTTTACGTCATTTATTTATATTGACATTCAATGACTAAGGCCATTCGTTGGTCAGTCTTTGTCTAAATTTTTGACAAGAAACACCGTCATGTGTATCGTTGCATAATCTTCTAGACTTGTATATTATTTTTTGTTTATGCTGTATCGTCATGTTTGTCGATCCGATACTTAATAAGCTTGCTGGTTGGTATACTCTTTAGACTTTTATATAATATTTTGAACTACCTGTATTGTGTTTTTACACGATCCCAGTGGACTTATATTATTCCATCACCGAATGAAAAAATACTTTAAGCATTTAGAGTTAAACGCCACTGATGAGTCTTAAGTAGACGAAACGCGCGTCTGGCGTAAAGAATTTGTCAACTTGGTAATTTTAATTACATCTTGTTGGAATATTTGAGCAAAGCAAAGTAACAGCACGGCACGTCCCCGGCTGGCGGACTTGGGAAGCAACTATTTTGGGTTAAGTTGGAAATGAGAAATTTCAAGATCAATATGTTACGACTTGTTTACGTCATTTATTTATATTGACATTCAATGACTAAGGCCATTCGTTGGTCAGTCTTTGTCTAAATTTTTGACAAGAAACACCGTCATGTGTATCGTTGCATAATCTTCTAGACTTGTATATTATTTTTTGTTTATGCTGTATCGTCATGTTTGTCGATCCGATACTAAATAAGTGTACTGGTTCAGCAGCATTCTTTTAGATCCTTTATATAATATTTTGAACTGCCTGTATTGTGTATTTACACGATCCCAGTGGACTTATATTATTCCATCTCCCAATGAAAAAAATATTATTCCATCTCCCAATGAAAAAAATATTATTCCATCTCCCAATGAAGAATATCTTAAACATTTATAGTTAAACGCCACTGATGAGTCTTATGTAGACGAAACGCGCGTCTGGCGTAATGAATTTGTCACCCTGATAATTTTGATTACATCTTGTTGGAATATTTGAGCAAAGCCAAGTAACAGCACGGCACGTCCCCAGTTAGCGGACTGAGAAGCAACTATTAAAAAAAAAGTTTTGGGTTCATATAAATGAGAAAATTTAAGATGAATATGTTATGATTGTTCACGTTCTTTATTTATATTGACACTCAATGACTAAGGCCATTCGTTGGTCAGTCTTTGTCTAAATTTTTGACAAGAAACACCGTCATGTGTATCGTTGCATAATCTTCTAGACTTGTATATTATTTTTTGTTTATGCTGTATCGTCATGTTTGTCGATCCGATACTAAATAAGTGTACTGGTTCAGCAGCATTCTTTTAGATCCTTTATATATATATATATATATATATATATATAAAAACTCCATATTTTGCCGACGTTTCGACTACCACTGCCGTCTTTATTCAAGGCATATATACAAATGACAAGAATATGTATATGTGAAGTCAATAACAACAACAACAACGTTATAATACAATGACGTCATAAACTGGTAAAGTAAAGTAAAATTGAAATTTGGCAGAAATATAAAGAGTAGAAAAGGGGGGACAGTGTAGTCAAATTGTGTATGTTGGTGAAACTGGGAATACAATGTATGAGCGCATGCAAAATCACCTATCGTGTATCAGAAATAAAAAACAAGACGTTGTGCCAATACATTTCAATCAACAGGACCATAATATCAATGACTTTAAAATAATTGGAATTGAGAAAATTAACAAATCATGGATATATCGTAAAGAAAAAGAAAAATTTTGGATGAAGAAAATTGGAACTTTGAATGAACAAGGACTGAACAAAAAAGGATAAAACTGTTTAAAAATATACTACATTATATCTAAAGCTATAATGACATTGTATTACCCATTAAGAAGCCATTGTATTGTAACGTTCGTTTTGTATCCCCCCCCTTTTCTACTCTTTATATTTCTGCCAAATTTCAATTTTACTTTAATTTACCAGTTTATGACGTCATTGTATTATAACGTTGTTGTTGTTGTTATTGACTTCACATATACATATTCTTGTCATTTGTATATATGCCTTGAATAAAGACGGCAGTGGTAGTCGAAACGTCGGCAAAATATGGAGTTTTTATTTATTATTGCATAGTTTTTAATTATATATATATATATATATATATATATATATATATATATATATATTTGATATTAACCCTGTATTTCTGATGTTTAAAGAATCCTTTGGATAGATATATGATATGGTTGTCACAATACTTAGAAGTTTGTATATAATTTACTTACTGTGACTGGATGACAAGTAACTGTCATCCTATATAAATATATACAAAAATGCTAAATTAGATTACTGTCAGATTAATACGTATTGGTTACGAAACTTCCATAGTCACGCGCTAGTACATATGTACTATGTCTATGTTTACGATTCATCGCGGTTAATGAAGCTACGTTTTTATATAGCAGATTTGGCCTAGTGGTCTAAACCGCTTGACATAATGCAGGCGAATGGGTGTCAATATAAATAAATAACGTAAACAATCATAACATATTGATCTTAAACTTTCTCATTCCAACTGAACCCAAAACTTTTTATAGTTGCTTCGAAGTCCGCCACCCGCGAACGTGCCGTGCCGTTACTTGGCTTTGCTCAAATATAAATATTCCAACAAGATGTAATCAAAATTACCAAAGTGGCATATTTTGAACTGCCTGTATTGTGTATGTACACGAACTATGTGGACTTATATTATTCCATCTCCCAATGAAGAATATCTTAAACATTTCGAGTTAAACGCCACTGATGATTCTAAGTAGACGAAACGCGCGTTTGGCGTAATGAATTTGCCACCTTTATAATTTTGATTACATCTTGTTGGAATATTTGAGAAAAGTCAAGTAACAGCACGGAACGTCCGCTGGTGGCGGACTGAGAAGCAACTATAAAAAAGTTTTGGGTTCAGTTTGAGTGAGAAAGTTTAAGATCAATATGTTGTGATTGTTTACGTAATTTATTTATATTGACACTCAATGACTAAGGCCATTCGTTGATCAGTCTGTGTCTAAATTTTTGACAAGAAACACCGTCATTTGTATCATTGCATAATCTTCTAGACTTGTATATATATTACCAGCAAACTTACTAAGTATCGGATCGATAACATGACGCTGCAGCATAAACAAAAAAAATCATTTCATGAACATTGGAAGTTTAATGAAGAAAATCCCATGATTTCCAGAATATTTCCAGACCCCGTCCCCCATAGTTGATTTTAAAAACCCTAACGGTTTTCGAAACTTATTGGTACGGGCATAGAGTGCAAAGCCAAACACATCCGTTGGCAATAGTCAGTCTTGTGGTGACAAACGCTGCAAATGTTGCAACCCTCGTCTACATTCAATAGAAAAGTCATGGATGAAGAGTATAAAATATTCACTACTATTAATTGCAAGAGCTCGAATGTTATTTAGATTCTTGAGTGCCCATCCATGGGTTACAATATGTTGGCGAGTCTAAATAGCCATTCCATAAACTTATGAATGGTCATGAAAGTGACCTTACTAAGAAGCAGTTTCTGTCCATGAACCAACACTTCAGGTTGCCCGACCACACTCCGAATGACTTTGATAACATAAAATCCCCATTATCGAGAGGAACTGCAACACTCTGAACGGAATGCCCGGGAGAGATTCTAGATAAAAACACTCTGAATTGTACATCCAAAATGGAATTAACAAAAAACAAAAAATATCATTCTTTCCTTTAAGAAAGTTCAAGAGTACTTCATTTAGTAAGAAACTAATAGCTGTGGTCTGATCTATGAGTAAGCTCCAGATCGGTATTAACAAACTCAGTTACATCTTCACGAGAGCCATTTTCAATCATTACAACTTTACGCATGTTTATAGCTTTATATTTGACACTGAAGAAGTCATTAAGAAGGCCATTAGTTGGTCAAAAACGGTTGTCTTATTCATTAATACATTTATTTATTTCAACATCTTCATTTGTATCGTTTCATAATCCTCCTGACTTGTATATAATTGTGTTTTCATATAAGTAGCAAATACTTTAGTTTTCATCCCATTAAGTTGCATTTGTCTAAATAGAGACATATGTAAGCTTTCGACACGATGCCTTCAAAAATTTCTATCTTAAAAAAATAAAAATAAAAATTATATTAAATTAAAAACACCAAATGTGAATGTATTTTAAGAAGATGCCTTTCTGTTACTGGTATTCATGTTTTAAATATAATACAAAACATGTAATTAATATCTTTTACGTAACTGCATTTGCTGTAAAAAGTTTCAACGAAAAACACTTTTTAAAGGTGTTGTTAATTTTTATTCTTGTCTGATTTTTCAAGTAAATCCCTTAATTATGAATACAAATTATGTTCCTGTTGGTTTTAAGGAATGACTTGGAAAATATCAAACTCTTCGATGCTAAGTGCTCACAAGGGAACTAAATATTTATATAGTTTCGTGTTTAAGTTTTGGTCAAAGAAAACGTTAACAAAACATTGTTTATCATTCAAACTTTTTTTTAACCTTAAATATTTGAAAACGTTTCCTCCCTAAAAATAACTTTCACTGCTGTTCCATGAAGGTTTTGTATGGCTATAGAGTTTATGTTTGGTAGAATATTTGAAAACATAATGGAAAGGTGCAAGACCAAAAGTTTTTATTTTTTGAATAGTCTAAAAAAACAGGAGATAAAGGTACACGTTTTCTCCAAAAGAGCTAGAAGTTCCTGCATGTTCCAACAAACCCATCATGTATCTGGTAGTTATACAAGATATACATTGACATGCACATTTAAGACAATTTTAAGCTTAATATTGTAAAAAATAAGAGAAAAAAAAACCTTGAAGCGAAGAAATATTGAAGAGGCACTCAAATATCGTTAATCCAAAAAAACTAGTACAAAGCCATGTTGCACAAAACAAATACAAAACAATATTTAAATAAAATCCAGTGAAACAACTCTCCAAAAAATGAGAGTGAACTCAGGTGCTACGGAAGAGTATTAGTTTCTGCCTGTTGCAACACACCAGTCGTGTCATTGGCAGTCAATCCATGGTAAGTCAAGTCGTAGAAGGAAGATACTACACACAAATCTACAGTTGTACAAATTCTAGAGACATATATCACGTATTTTTCTCCAATAACATGATGTCTTCCGTATCTACATTCAGGCGGGGGCATCATTTGTGTCTTACTGACATACTTTACTTTCTTAACCAAACTTTACTGCTAACAAATCAACCTTAATTCTCAGCTGCGGGGGAATACTTCTTGTCGAGTTATTTTCTTCTTTTAATAAACATAGATGACACCGCCACATAATTTGACATGCTGAGAGCTAATTGTTCATTGTATGCATTATTGATAAGAAAAGAGCACGCGATCACAAAGTTGCCGTTAGTGAAACAATTACAAAATGTCTTTCGTAATACAATAAATTTAGACGCTGAATATGATATAAAGATTCAAAATTTCTCAAACAAGAGACGGCTTCGTGCACTTTAACGATAAATCATATAAAAGATTACGGAATATAATATAATGTGTATAAAAGTGTATACTAAAAGTAAAGAGAAACAAAATCCACGTACGAAAATACAAAGCTATAGATACAAAACACTTCAAACAAAACAATTGACAAACATTCAAACACCAAAAGACGTTCCAAAATGCAAAGATGTTTTTTTAATTGACTTTTTGTTATATTAAACAAATTGGCCTAAATAATTGTATTCTCGGGCCATTTGAACGCTCATTTTACCTCTGTTGACCCTAACAGTATATATTTTTATTGACTAGTTGTTCCAGTTTGAGACAAAATTGGAAGATCGTCTATTCTGTAAGCAATGACTTTACTGTACTTAATATATTAATATATTAAGTTCTATCTACCTGGATGATAATTAAGAATGCGCCTCCACTAGTCACGTTTAACAATAGTTCGAGGCAAAACTCGTGATGTTTTAAGCGGCACTCACTAGAAAATATTTCATATATCAGTAAAATTAAGTCTCCCGGAATTTTTTATTGTTAATTATTCCATGTAACTCAGGTTTTTAATTAAATATGTGCCCTGGTGAATTTTCATTAGGAAATTATTATATGCTTATTAAAACAATCCGATACTTTATTCTTAGAAAATTCCAATAATGACAAATTCCACTAGAAAACTAAGTAATTTTACTGGTTGTCATTTTGTAATACATTAAACAAACGTCTATAAATATTTACACAATTTAAAAACTAATACAAGTTGATTTCATTAAAATAACATTTTTTCACATACAGAATGTATGATTACCAACAATTTCACACAATTTTATATGCATTTGTCACTTGAAATAAAATTATCTTCAAATTGCATATTTAAATGTCTAGAACATTTTATAAATACTACACAGCCAGATCTGTTACCTATCGTCTATTCATGGTTTCTATGACGATGTAATTCATATCTATATCAAAAATGGAAAGGAGAAAAAAATCACGCTTCTTCAAAATTTCAATAATTATTTCTTTCATTGTAATCTTTTGTTTTTGTTGTATTATTGTTTTATCAGGATTAAAACCATGATATATCCAATTATTTTGGCTGTTAAGTGAACGTTTTAAAAATGGCGTTTAAAATATTATTGCTCATTTCGTTATCCGATTTTTTTCTGTATATTTTTTCTTTGTAGTAAAACAAAATTTAATCTAATGACGAGTTTTTTCTTTTAATATATTAATAGGCTTTTATCAAAACTCAATTTACATGTAGGGTTGAAAACTGTTCACCTGAATTCAGTTCGTGTATTCTATTCAAAGAAATCAAAATGTCCACCGTGAATATAATTCGTGTATTCTCTTAGGATAAGTGAAATGTCTTTACGTAAACAGAATAAGGTTTTATCAGGGGGGAGGGGTAACTTGGCATATTTAGGGTAATATAGATGTGCGGTCCGAAAAGGGTCACTTTAATTTTTAAAGTTATTTTTTTTTCATTGAAATATATATCATTGGCTAAATGTAAATTATCTAAATATATCCATGCCTCAATTCTCATATAAGCCTAAGTAAACCACTGTGATTTTACAAATTAAGTGCTCAATTAACATCACTTTATCAAATGAAATGCCTATATGTTGTTAAGTAAACGGGGATGATGTACGATAATAAAATGTATGTATATGAATAGGTTTGATTTAAATTTGGTACATGTACGTTAAATATTCCACTCATCTTGGATCCACTAACAATCTTCCTTCACGATTTTGTTATTGTCGCGCACGCCGCGAAAATGAAAACAAGGGGGAGCAAGTGAAATGTGTAAATTTAAAATGAAATATGTCAAAGTTTGGACCGCCAATTGTGATATATTGTAACATTAACGGAACTAAATGATTTATTGGTTGTTAACACAATATAATACAAATGATATGTATTCTTTCTCTTTTTTTCAATTTAAAATTCTTGCAAGATACACACATTTCGTTCTTGTATCATAAATATCTGGTGACGAGCTATGCATGTCTATGCTAAAGCTACATGTAAATTTATGTCAATTAAAAAAAATTCGATATTACTCGTCAAACAACTCCAAAATTAAATCATGCGCGGTGAATAATATTGATGCGCAGTCGAGTTCTATTCTTGAAGGAGTTATCGTTCTTAGAAACTGGAAACATAGTAAAGTGATTAAAACACTGTTTACTTTGATAGTTGCGATTATTACTTAAATTAATTCTGAAAGAAGTTATTGCTTACTTTTATATGTTAATGTTTTTATATGGTAATAATCTAGATTTATATGATCAAATTCTAAAATCAAGTATGGCCCATTGAAAAGGTTTTTATGTGGTGGGTACGTAATCGTTTCCGATCTCATAATTTGCAAAGCCAGAAATGATGACATAGGGATTACTAGATGTTTTTTTTCTAAATTTTCGACTTTCAACGAAAGACATTCAGTTTCTTAAAAGACTAAACCGAAAAAAAACATTGGATGGATTATGAAGTGTGAATCGAGCTGTGACTGTTAGCAAGAACGGGAAATTGTTTTCAAGGAAATATAAACCTGTCTATTTCGATACAAACACTCGTAATTGCCTATTATAGTTCATAATTTCCATTTCTGAAAATATCTAATGTTTTCAATAATAATGGAAATCACTGGCTGGGATGAGTGGCGTTTCCGGAAACATCTGTTACTTCCTTATTGTTAAGATTGCCAAATAGTGAATATCACCCTAAATATTTTGAATACGTCTTTTAAAAATATAACGGGAAGCTATATTCCTGAAAAAGACATTAAAAAACCTGAATATTAGAGTGGGATATCAGATGTCCATAAATATTTTTCTACTAAAGCTGAATGTTTAAGACTAGTATTTTTATTTAAATTGTATATTAGACAAAATATAAGGGATTTGGTCTATTAAAATGCCACTCAAAATCAAGTTAATTACCAAACACGAACAGGAAACAAATACAACAAGAATACTTTTAATGCAAAGCATCAATTAGCCGCCGATTTATTCTGCATTCTGCACACGTTTGTCAAAAAGATTTGATAATAATTTTACCGGACGCATTTTAAAGCATGTTTATATCTATGTTACAGACGTTATTTTTTATGATCTTTGCAATTATAATATACCATGTTGTAATGCGTCAAAGCTCTTAGTCAATATTTTGTTTAAACCATGCATGAACAGCATGTACTTTAGTACCAGTAGCTGTACTTTTAATGCGTGGCTTAGAAGCTGTATTATAATCAAACGTTTCGAACCTTGAATGTTTGTTTTTCGGTTTGCATTTGCTTCAATGCAAAATACAGGTCATCTCGACAACAAGTTCTGGTTGTTCATACATTTATGTCTGGTTTATACATATCACCACGTCGGAATCAAATCTTATATTATACACACGACCATATGACGAGCTAGATTTGTTGCAAATTTAATGGCCTGGTTTCTATATACCACCGTGCCAGGCTTCATTCTGCGTACCACCATTCCGTGCTGGATTCCCATATCTATATATACAACTTTGCCGTGTTGGAATCTGGTTTCTATATACCACCGTGCCGAGCTTCAGTCTGCATACCACCATTCCGTGCTGGATTCCCGTATCTATATACCACTTTGCCGCGTTAGAATCTGGTTTCTATATACCACCATGTTGGGCTGTATTCTGATTTCTACATTATACTATGCCTGGCTGGATACTGGTTCTACATAACACCATGCATGGCTTAATTTTGGTTTCTACAAACTACCATGTCTGGCTGACTTGCGATTGCTACAACCCCAATGCATGTCTTAATTATGGTTTCTACATACCACTTCTTTATGTCCCAATACCGGGCTAGATTTCGGTTCTATACATATCAACATAACAGGTTGGATTCTGCTTTCTACATGCCACCATGCCTGGCTGGATTCTGCTTTATACATGCAAGCATGCCTGGCGGGATTCCGGTTTCTACAACCCCTATGCATGGCTTAATTCTGGTTCCACAAACCACCATGCCTGGCTGGATTCCGGTTTCTACAACCACCATGCCTGGCTGGATTCTGGTTTCTATATTTCCCCTATGCCTGTCTGGATTCCGGTTTCTACAACCCCCATGCATGGCTTAATTCTGATTTGACAAACCATCATGCCTGGCTGGATTCTGGTTTCTACATACCAACATGCCGGATTGTATTCTGATTTCTACACGGCATTGTGATTGGCTGGATTCCGCTTTCTACGTATCACCATGCCGGACTGGATTCCGCTTTCTATATACCACCATACCGGGCAGGATTCTGGTTTCTACATACGGTAGCATCCCAGGTTGCCGATTCCCAAATTGCCGAATCCCATAATGCCGAGTCCAGTTAGCCGATTCCCGAATTGCCGACAATCAAAAGTTAAACTATATTTTATTAGTGATTGTTTTGTCCGAGAAGTTATTTGTTAATATATCGATTTCGTGGAAATATTTTCTTTTCTTTGTATTGTTTTGTATATACGTTATTTAAATAATACCTATTATTATATATATAAACAATAGATAGACCTATAATTTGACTTTAAGCATTAGATTTATAATAAAGCAACATTAAATTATTAAAAATTAAAGGTTTATAATTGATTTCTTTGATATATGTGATAAGCCTTGCATTTGACAATTTATTAAATTCCTTAAAAAAACATTTTAGCATAAATTAGTTTTATTTGGCAATTTGGGAATCGGAAAAATGGACTCGGCAAATTGGGAGTCGACAATTTGGGATTCGATAATCTGGCATGGAATCCTACATACCATCATTTCTAGCAGGATTCGTTTAGTTATTGTCAGCATGTAGACTAGATATGTCGCAGTTCTTGTCAGCAAGTAGACATGTCACAGTTCTTGTCAGCAGGTAGACATGTCACAGTTCTTGTCAACAGGTAGACATGTCACAGTTCTTGTCAGCAGGTAGACATGTCACAGTTCTTGTCAACAGGTAGACAAGTCACAGTTCTTGTCAACAGGTAGACATGTCGCAGTTCTTGTCAACAGGTAGACATGTCACAGTTCTTGTCAGCAGGTAGACATGTCACAGTTCTTGTCAGCAGGTAGACATGTCACAGTTCTTGTCAACAGGTAGACATGTCACAGTTCTTGTCAGCAGGTAGACATGTCACAGTTCTTGTCAGCAGGTAGACATGTCACAGTTCTTGTCAACAGGTAGACAAGTCACAGTTCTTGTCAACAGGTAGTCATGTCTAAGTTATTGTCAACAGGTAGACAAGTCACAGTTCTTGTCAGCATGTAGACAAGTCACAGTTCTTGTCAACAGGTAGACAAGTCACAGTTCTTGTCAACAGGTAGACATGTCGCAGTTCTTGTCAGCAGGTAGACATGTCACAGTTCTTGTCAGCAGGTAGTCATGTCTAAGTTATTGTCAACAGGTAGACATGTCACAGTTCTTGTCAACGGGTAGATGCCAGCATTTAGTCATGTCTAAGTTATTGTCAACAGGTAGGCAAGTCACAGTTCTTGTCAACAGGTAGATGCCAGCATTTAGTCATGTCTAAGTTATTGTCAACAGGTAGGCAAGTCACAGTTCTTGTCAACAGGTAGATGCCAGCATTTAGTCATGTCTAAGTTATTGTCAACAGGTAGGCAAGTCACAGTTCTTGTCAACAGGTAGATGCCAGCATTTAGACATGTCTAAGTTATTGTCAACAGGTAGGCAAGTCACAGTTCTTGTCAACAGGTAGATGCCAGCATTTAGTCATGTCTAAGTTATTGTCAACAGGTAGGCAAGTCACAGTTCTTGTCAACAGGTAGGCAAGTCACAGTTCTTGTCAACAGGTAGATGCCAGCATTTAGACATGTCTAAGTTATGGTCAACAGGAAGACATGTCATTGTTGTTGTAAACAGGTAGACATGTCGCAGTTCTTGTCAGCAGGTAGAAATGTCACAGTTTTTGTCTGCATTTAGACATGTCTAAGTTATTGTCAACAAGTAGGCAAGTCACAGTTCTTGTCAACAGGTAGACAAGTCACAGTTCTTGTCAGTAGGTAGACATGTCGGAGTTCTTGTCAGTAGGTAGGAATGTCACAGTTCTTGTCAACAGGTAGTCATGTCTAAGTTATTGTCAACAGGTAGACAAGTCACAGTTCTTGTCAACAGGTAGATGCCAGCATTTAGACATGTCTAAGTTATGGTCAACAGGAAGACATGTCATTGTTGTTGTAAACAGGTAGACATGTCGCAGTTCTTGTCAGCAGGTAGAAATGTCACAGTTTTTGTCTGCATTTAGACATGTCTAAGTTATGGTCAACAGGAAGACATGTCATTGTTGTTGTAAACAGGTAGACATGTCGCAGTTCTTGTCAGCAGGTAGAAATGTCACAGTTTTTGTCTGCATTTAGACATGTCTAAGTTATTGTCAACAGGTAGGCAAGTCACAGTTCTTGTCAACAGGTAGACATGTCACAGTTCTTGTCAGTTGGTAGACATGTCACAGTTCTTGTCAGCAGGTAGACAAGTCACAGTTCTTGTCAGCAGGTAGACATGTCACAGTTCTTGTCAACATGTAGACATGTCGCAGTTCTTGTCAACAGGTAGACAAGTCACAGTTCTTGTCAACAGGCAGACATGTCGCAGTTCTTGTCAACAGGTAGACAAGTCACAGTTCTTGTCAACAGGTAGACATGTCGCAGTTCTTGTCAACAGGTAGACAAGTCACAGTTCTTGTCAGCAGGTAGACATGTCACAGTTCTTGTCAGCAGGTAGACATGTCACAGTTCTTGTTAGCATTTAGACAAGTCACAGTTCTTGTCAACAAGTAGACAAGTCACAGTTCTTGTCAGCAGGTAGACATGTCACAGTTCTTGTCAGCAGGTAGACATGTCACAGTTCTTGTCAACAGGTAGACAAGTCACAGTTCTTGTCAGCAGGTAGACATGTCACAGTTCTTGTCAACAGGTAGACATGTCGCAGTTCTTGTCAACAGGTAGACAAGTCACAGTTCTTGTCAGTAGGTAGACAAGTCGCAGTTCTTGTCAGCAGGTAGACAAGTCACAGTTCTTGTCAACAGGTAGGCAAGTCACAGTTCTTAATTGTCAACAGGTAGATGCCAGCATTTAGTCATGTCTCAGTTATTGTCAACAGGTAGGCAAGTCACAGTTCTTGTCAACAGGTAGATGCCAGCATTTAGACATGTCTAAGTTATTGTCAACAGGTAGGCAAGTCACAGTTCTTGTCAACAGGTAGATTCCAGCATTTAGTCATGTCTAAGTTATTGTCAACAGGTAGGCAAGTCACAGTTCTTGTCAACAGGTAGATGCCAGCATTTAGTCATGTCTAAGTTATTGTCAACAGGTAGGCAAGTCACAGTTCTTGTCAACAGGTAGATGCCAGCATTTAGTCATGTCTAAGTTATTGTCAACAGGTAGGCAAGTCACAGTTCTTGTCAACAGGTAGGCAAGTCACAGTTCTTGTCAACAGGTAGATGCCAGCATTTAGACATGTCTAAGTTATGGTCAACAGGAAGACATGTCATTGTTGTTGTAAACAGGTAGACATGTCGCAGTTCTTGTCAGCAGGTAGAAATGTCACAGTTTTTGTCTGCATTTAGACATGTCTAAGTTATTGTCAACAAGCAGGCAAGTCACAGTTCTTGTCAACAGGTAGACAAGTCACAGTTCTTGTCAGTAGGTAGACATGTCGGAGTTCTTGTCAGTAGGTAGGAATGTCACAGTTCTTGTCAACAGGTAGTCATGTCTAAGTTATTGTCAACAGGTAGACAAGTCACAGTTCTTGTCAACAGGTAGATGCCAGCATTTAGACATGTCTAAGTTATGGTCAACAGGACGACATGTCATTGTTGTTGTAAACAGGTAGACATGTCGCAGTTCTTGTCAGCAGGTAGAAATGTCACAGTTTTTGTCTGCATTTAGACATGTCTAAGTTATGGTCAACAGGAAGACATGTCATTGTTGTTGTAAACAGGTAGACATGTCGCAGTTCTTGTCAGCAGGTAGAAATGTCACAGTTTTTGTCTGCATTTAGACATGTCTAAGTTATTGTCAACAGGTAGGCAAGTCACAGTTCTTGTCAACAGGTAGACATGTCACAGTTCTTGTCAGTTGGTAGACATGTCACAGTTCTTGTCAGCAGGTAGACAAGTCACAGTTCTTGTCAGCAGGTAGACATGTCACAGTTCTTGTCAACATGTAGACATGTCGCAGTTCTTGTCAACAGGTAGACAAGTCACAGTTCTTGTCAACAGGTAGACATGTCGCAGTTCTTGTCAACAGGTAGACAAGTCACAGTTCTTGTCAACAGGTAGACATGTCGCAGTTCTTGTCAACAGGTAGACAAGTCACAGTTCTTGTCAGCAGGTAGACATGTCACAGTTCTTGTCAGCAGGTAGACATGTCACAGTTCTTGTTAGCATTTAGACAAGTCACAGTTCTTGTCAACAAGTAGACAAGTCACAGTTCTTGTCAACAGGTAGACATGTCACAGTTCTTGTCAGGATTAAGACACGTCAAAGTTATTGTCAACAGGTAGAAATGTCACTGTTGTTGTAAGCAGGTAAACATGTCACAGTTCTTCTCAGCATTTAGACATGTCAAAGTTCTTGTCAACAGGTAGACATGTCACCGTTCTTGTCAACAGGTAGACATGTCACAGTTCTTGTCAGTTGGTAGACATGTCACAGTTCTTGTCAGCAGGTAGACAAGTCACAGTTCTTGTCAGCAGGTAGACATGTCACAGTTCTTGTCAACATGTAGACATGTCGCAGTTCTTGTCAACAGGTAGACAAGTCACAGTTCTTGTCAACAGGTAGACATGTCGCAGTTCTTGTCAACAGGTAGACAAGTCACAGTTCTTGTCAACAGGTAGACATGTCGCAGTTCTTGTCAACAGGTAGACAAGTCACAGTTCTTGTCAGCAGGTAGACATGTCACAGTTCTTGTCAGCAGGTAGACATGTCACAGTTCTTGTTAGCATTTAGACAAGTCACAGTTCTTGTCAACAAGTAGACAAGTCACAGTTCTTGTCAACAGGTAGACATGTCACAGTTCTTGTCAGGATTAAGACATGTCAAAGTTATTGTCAACAGGTAGAAATGTCACTGTTGTTGTAAGCAGGTAAACATGTCACAGTTCTTCTCAGCATTTAGACATGTCAAAGTTCTTGTCAACAGGTAGACATGTCACCGTTCTTGTCAACAGGTAGACATGTCAGAGTTCTTGTCAGCATTTAGACATGTCACAGTTCTTGTCAACAGGTAGACAAGTCACAGTTCTTGTCAACAGGTAGACATGTCACCGTTCTTGTCAAGAGGTAGACATGTCAAAGTCATTGTCAACAGGTAGGCAAGTCACAGTTCTTGTCAACATATAGACATGTCACAGTTCTTGTCCACAGGTAGACATGTCAAAGTTCTTGTCAACAGGTAGATGCCAGCATTTAGACATGTCTAAGTTATTGTCAACAGGTAGACATGTCACAGTTTTATAGGCAGCTAGATATGTCACAGTTTTTGTCAGCATGGACACTGGAGCTGTTTATGTTTTTCTTCTTTGATGCGGTATTCCTAGCGATGACGCAGCAAGTATCGATTTGTTGTTATACCCGAATATGGATTGAATGTGTGATGTCACGTACTCTGGTTTTGCACGCTACATACAACATACAAATGCGGTATTAAAATTTCGATATAGCATGATAGTGTCAAAAATGCAGTACTAAGTTTGAACTACAAAACAGTACGAAGTATGAAGTACAACACAGTACTAAATAAAGCAGAGTACTAAGTATAAACTACAGCACAGTACTAACTACAGCACAGTACTAACTACAGCACAGTACTAACTACAGCACAGTACTAACTACAGCACAGTACTAACTACAGCACAGTACTTACTGCAGCACAGTACTAACTACAGCACAGTACTAACTACAGCACAGTACTAACTACAGCACAGTACTAACTACAGCACAGTACTAACTACAGCACAGTACTTACTGCAGCACAGTACTAACTACAGCACAGTACTAACTACAGCACAGTACTAACTGCAGCACAGTACTAACTACAGCACAGTACTAACTGCAGCACAGTACTAACTACAGCACAGTACTAACTGCAGCACAGTACTAACTGCAGCACAGTACTAACTACAGCACAGTACTAACTACAGCACAGTACTAACTGCAGCACAGTACTAACTACAGCACAGTACTAACTACAGCACAGTACTAACTACAGCACAGTACTAACTACAGCACAGTACTAACTACAGCACAGTACTTACTGCAGCACAGTACTAACTACAGCACAGTACTAACTACAGCACAGTACTAACTACAGCACAGTACTAACTACAGCACAGTACTAACTACAGCACAGTACCTACTGCAGCACAGTACTAACTACAGCACAGTACTAACTACAGCACAGTACTAACTACAGCACAGTACTAACTACAGCACAGTACTTACTGCAGCACAGTACTAACTACAGCACAGTACTAACTACAGCACAGTACTAACTGCAGCACAGTACTAACTACAGCACAGTACTAACTACAGCACAGTACTTACTGCAACACAGTACTAACTACAGCACAGTACTAACTACAGCACAGTACTAACTACAGCACAGTACTAACTACAGCACAGTACTAAGTATAAACTACAGCACAGTACTAAGTATAAACTACAGCACAGTACTAGCTATAAACTACAGCACAGTACTAAGTATTAACTACAGCACAGTACTAAGTATAAACTACAGCACAGTACTAACTACAGCACAGTACTAAGTATAAACTACAGCACAGTACTAAGTGTAAACTACAGCACAGTACTAACTACAGCACAGTACTAACTACAGCACAGTACTAACTACAGCACAGTACTAACTACAGCACAGTACTAACTACAGCACAGTACTAACTACAGCACAGTACTTACTACAGCACAGTACTTACTGCAGCACAGTAATAACTGCAACACAGTACTAACTACAGCACAGTACTTACTGCAGCACAGTAATAACTGCAACACAGTACTAACTACAGCACAGTACTAACTACAGCACAGTACTAAGTATAAACTACAGCACAGTACTAAGTATAAACTACAGCACAGTACTAGCTATAAACTACAGCACAGTACTAAGTTAACTACAGCACAGTACTAAGTATAAACTACAGCACAGTACTAACTACAGCACAGTACTAAGTATAAACTACAGCACAGTACTAAGTGTAAACTACAGCACAGTACTAACTACAACACAGTACTAAGTGTAAACTACAGCACAGTACTAGGTATAAACTACAGCACAGTACTAGGTATAAACTACAGAACAGTACTAAGTATAACTACAGCACAGTACTAAGTATAACTACAGCACAGTACTAAGTATAACTACAACACAGTACTAAGTATAAACTACAGCACAGTACTAAGTATACACTACAACACAGTACTAAGTGTAAACTACAGCACATACTAACTACAGCACAGTACTAACTACAGCACAGTACTAAGTATAAACTACAGCACAGTACTAAGTATAAACTACAGCACAGTATTAAGTATAAACTACAACACAGTACTTTGTTTGAAGTACAAGACACTATCAACTACAGCACAGTACTAAGTATAAACTACAGTACAGTACTAACTACAGCACAGTATTAACTACATCACAGTACTAACTACAGCACAGTACTAAGGATAAACTACAGCACAGTACTAAGTATAAACTACTGCACAGTACTAAGTGTAAACTACAGCACAGTACTAACTACAGCACAGTACTAAGTATAAACTACTTCACAGTACTAAGTGTAAACCACAGCACAGTACTAACTACAGCACAGTACTAAGTATAAACTACTGCACAGTACTAAGTGTAAACTACAGCACAAGTATAAACTACAGCACAGTACTAAGTATAAACTACAGCACAGTAACTACAGCACAGTACTAAGTATAAACTACAGCACAGTACTAACTACAGCACAGTACTAAGTATAAACTACAGCACAGTACTAAGTATAACTACAGCACAGTACTAAGTATAACTACAGCACAGTACTAAGTATAACTACAGCACAGTACTAAGTTTAAACTACTGCACAGTACTAAGTATAAACTACAACACAGTACTAAGTATAACTACAGCACAGTACTAAGTATAAACTACAGCACAGTACTAAGTATAAACTACAGCACAGTACGAAGTATAAACTACAGCACAGTAATAATTATAAACTACAGCACAGTACTAACTACAGCACAGTATTAACTACAGCACAGTACTTAGTATTAACTACAGCACAGTACTAACTACAGCACAGTACTAAGTATAAACTACAGCACAGTACTAAGTGTAAACTACAGCACAGTACTAACTACAGCACAGTACTAAGTGTAAACTACAGCAAAGTACTAAGTATAAACTACAGCACAGTACTAAGTATAAACTACAGCACAGTACTTAGTGTAAACTACAGCACAGTACTAACTACAACACAGTACTTTGTTTGAAGTACAAGACAGTATCAACTACAGCACAGTACTAAGTATTAACTACAGCACAGTACTAACTACAGCACAGTACTAAGTATAAACTACAGCACAGTACTAACTACAGCACAGTACTAATTATAAACTACAGCACAGTACTAAGTATAAACTACAGCACAGTACTAAGTATAAACTACAGCACAGTACTAAGTATAAACTACAGCACAGTACTAACTACAGCACAGTACTAATTATAAACTACAGCACAGTACTAAGTATAAACTACAGCACAGTACTAAGTGTAAACTACAGCACAGTACTAACTACAACACAGTACTTTGTTTGAAATACAAGACAGTATCAACTACAGCACAGTACTAAGTATTAACTACAGCAAAGTACTAACTACGGCACAGTACAAAGTTTGAAGTACAAAACACAGTACTTACTACAGCACAAGATGCTCATTTGAAATTCATGGCAAGCCTGTACATACGAACAATCAATCTCTCAGTCAGTCAGTCAGCCAGTCAATCTTGCACTCAACAATAAAAAATTAACCTTTTAACGGAGACGGCTGTACACAAGAACAGTTTGATGCGCTTCCTTAATTAAAAGTAATAAAGCATTTGTTTAGTGTATCTTGTCAATATCATTGAGCTGTCCTCGGTACTTAGTCAAACAAAAAAGCTAATGTTGATTATGCATTTTGTTCAGTTTTATACCTAATGTACCTAACCTAGCAATTACGTATTTAGATTATTTCCTCCTTGCATGCAACGATGATTGAGAGGCTTTGATTTTGTAGTTGTTTTATTTTTATAATAGGATTGTTTATAATTACTATCTCCAATAACATTATTCTATAATCTGGATAACTTAAAAAGTCGATACATACCAAAACAAATTTTATAACGACCTGGCACAAAAATAATGAGAAAAAGGCAAGGCTGATTATTCAAATAAATCGTTATCAAAGCCCATTATATACTGCATAAGATTGGACGCGATTTTATCGTGGAGGTGAATATCAAGTGTAGATAAAACTAACAGAAACTATAATCAAATTTAGAAAGATATTGTGTAAGAAAGGTGCAACCTCACGTACATGCACGTGCGAAAACGCATCGTACGCGAAACAATTTGATTATGATAAAGCGTCGGACAGGTATGTTGCCAATGAACCGGAATAACTTCATAACATAAGGAACACGCGAACAATTACCCGTGCTTTCATTCTTACATCGGATTATTCTATTGAGAGTTTACAATTCAAGAAATCTTTGTAAGAAGTGAATTGATTTCTTGCGTTGCTGTTCCATGATTATCATCTTTCATCCAATAATATTCTGAACTCCGCTAATGTAAGGAGTTAGTTAATGATACGTTAGTTGACAGAACTGAAGGAAAATAAGTAATACTAAGATGGGATTACAACTTTTGATAGTCTGTTTGACTATATTTCCAGGTAAGTCTTTTATGAATTTCTCGTCTCTTCAAAATTTTTGCTAAAATAAAAGAAAATCTATTGTATCACCAACGAAGAGAAAAACAATTAGCTGAAGTAAATTTTATAAGAACACCGACCAGGTTTAATGTTGTTTTACATGCTACATTTGTAAAAGTATAAGCTTAACCGGATTAGTTTCGTACTTAATATTCTCTAAAGAAATGAAAAAGAATAAAAAAAAGAAAATATACAACAATCTGTTTCAGTGTGGTTTATCAATAAATTGTACATTAAACAACAATAATTCTGCATTATATATGTGTAACAAATAATTCTGTAAAGGTTATCTGCATTTAGATAGAAAAGTTATGTAGAGAGAAGAATTTTTATGATTTTGATAATTGAAAACCAAGATGTGTTTCACGTTAAGAATGTCATTGATATTGAAATTGTTGTCTCGACAGATTTCTTTATCATACAAAAAGCGTAATTAGGATAGTTTTTGATACAAAGTGATTTATTGGAATGTACTATATAATTAGATCTTTAAAGTTTATCTGCCCAAAAATTGTCATGAGGGTATAATTACTGAAGGCATACAATTTCGACCATATTCCCGAACTTAAATATATAGGATTATAATAATTTGATATACTCGGTTTCTTTCAACTAAAACCTTGGACAATACTAGGAGGGTTCTCAGTGCCCGGCCCTCAGAGCTACCATTGTGTCCCCTGATGCAAAGGATAGATGAAGCCCTCTCGTTTTTTTTTGTCGATTTGGAGGGGAAGGGGGCTTGCTTACATGTAGTAATAATACGGGGAAGCGTTACCAAGGACCGAAGTGAATAACGTTTCCGGAGAGTGCCACACACATTGCATGATAAGGACCCCTGTTGTAAATTTCGAAAAGACGAGAAAGCTAAAGTCTCCGCTTCCACTAATTGCTTCATACGTTTACAGTTGGAGTCAGAATTTATCATATCTTTTTTCTTTGATAAATCTCTTGTAAACTTTATAGCTGAAACATTGCTTTGCTTGACGTTAAGTAAATATTTAATCAATCGATCAATCAACTAAAACCGAACAAAGTTGCCTCAGTGGCTGGAATGTCTAGATAATCACAGAAGTGTCAACAAGGTTGTGAGGTTGTGAGTTCGAGCCTAAAATCAGGCAGGAAACAACCTGGCAGTTTTTCTTTATAAGCTTGGGGGTTTACCCGGGTATCAGACTTCCTCCCCAAAAAACTTGGCAATATGATGTAGCTGAAAAATTCCACTAGTGGCTTGAAAACCGCATTTGAACAAAGAAACAAAAAATCCTAAAAACAATTTGAAACGACCTTTAGTTATAGGTCTCCGTATAACTCAACGAAGTGTCGTAGTCAACATTTCTTCTAATCACAGCGATATCGATGTTAGCTAAATGAATTATGAATTATATTGAAATTTAAACGAACTTTTCCTGGTTGTAATAACGTACCCTTTCACTGGACATATTTTAGCTGACTACTGAGGATAGTGCTTCCAATCTGCAGCTTTGTTAGAACTATTTTATATACAATTGTATTCCTAATCCTTGTAATGCGATTTGGTAACGTATTGACTTGGTAGAATTTTAAACGAATCTGTTTCATAATATGTTAATAATTTATATAAACGAGTTTTTAGATTCGTTTTATTTAATTTAAAAATCTTTACTTACTCAAACAACGCTATTAAACATAAAGACTGCCATTAAAGTTCCTACAGTTTGTAAGCTGAGGTCGGGAAAAAATATTGTTCCGGAATATCGAGATTGAACGTTTTATTTCGAGATTTGTAAGTTTTGCCTTTGGGGGTTTCTATGTCGAGATTTGAAAAATTAATTGTATTAAATTTATATTAGACCATTCAAATGAGTAACTATTCTCTGTCATGGAAATACTGTAGGAATGCGTTATTAGTTGTCTTATATAAATATATATACTGCAATAAGCGCGAGCTTACATGAATAATGCAATTAATACCGAAATGAGAAATTTATGATAAGAAATTTAATCCGTCTCGCTTGTAATTAGGGTTCAACCGGTCTTCGTTCCCAATTTCAAGTTAAAGATTTAAAACGAAACAGACTAAATGTGAACAGACTGCGTCTTAAATATGAAGCTCGTTTGGATAAATGTAATACAAAACGTCACAGACACGTGAATTGTTCAACGCGTAGAAACTTTGTACATAGCAAAATCTGGAGGTAAACGATTGTGTCAGGTTTGGGTTTTTTTTCAGTCGTTTGAGATCTTTAATTAAATCTGCTTTGTATATACCAATTAAAAAATGAAAAGGAACGGCGTTTTCCTTTTGTCATGACATTGACCGTTTTCGTCTTTCTCTTAGTTTTAAGGAATATTTTTAGTATTTAAAAGTGCATTACACAATCAATAGAACACCGTCTACGCTTCAGACGTGTGTTTATCAGTAACTTGTTAGAATTTGTGTAAAGTATTCGTTGTTCCTTCTCAAGTTTTGATGGATTCCTGCAGTGAACGCATACTTCAACAGTATTGTGTGATAAACGTCATTAAAATTGACGAAATAACTTGATCTATTGTTTCATCTGCAATATACTACAAAAACACATACGTAAGTTCAAAGAATGCTACGATTTCAATTTTGGTATTTGCAACCTGTTTGTTTTAATTGACGCGGTTCATTTAGGTGTTGATAGCGATGATGAGTTAATGTGAGCTTCGTTGATTTAAATATCTGTCCTGCCATTCTGATTCGGTTCTTTAAATCGTTTATCTAGTTTTACTAGTATTGAAAATTAAAAAATGTTTTGTTTATTTCCAATATAAGTAACACTAGACTTAACGAACCAAATTATAATTAGTCTTTAAGTAATCAGTTGGTGATGTTTTTTGGTTTCTAGCTATTTTCTTAAACATTATTTTTATTATCTGTCCCTTTCTCATACCTTTTGTAAGACCACACAGTTACTACTTTAATTATATTCACATGCAGATTTTTATTTTCACTAATTAGGTAAGTCACTGCGAATTTGTAAATTTGTAATTTTAAGTGAATAATTAGCTCTGTATGTGCGTCTTTCTTTCTTTACCTGTAGTACAACACTATAACAGTTGAAAGTAAAAACTGTTTACAGCGTGTAATGATAAATTCGACAGATTCTCAGAATAATTTGTAGGATAACGAGTGATCATCCATTAGAGTTATCTTATCTTACTGATGTGTCGTAATTTTACCTGCCAAAGCAAGTAATGAAGGCAATTACAGATAAATAATGATTCTTCATTCCAGATATACAAAAAGTGTAGAAATATAGTTCAACATATTTATGAATAAAATCTCACTTTCTTATGTTACACAATTTTATTATGCAGTTCAGTTTGTATATTTCTTCTTAGCGTCCAAAAATTTGCAATTGGTTTTAGTAATAATATAAAAGGAAACTGTACATTGCTGTTTTATCTGTAAGTTAATTTATTTATTAATTTTCTAATGGACCAACCACCAACCATTTATTACAAACTTAAGGTGAATGGGAGATCGCGGGTCTACGTGGGTGGGGTGGGCGTTTGCTTGATTTATTGTTTTACCAGAAAAAAAATTTTTAAGAAAAAAACCCATCCAGATAACGAAATACCCCGTAACACAATAACACAATCAGAATATGCTCTGTCACGTTAGTTTGATATCAAATATTCTATAACAAACTCACGACAGTATTTTAATGGCTTGCTACGCTGAAGAGTTTATTCAAGGAAGACAACGATACGTAGAAAATATAATGCTTTTGTCAGCGAATTGTCTTCATGCAAGTTAGAACTGCATTTTGAATTCATAATTATACTTAATAATAGTTTCAGAGCTTACTTCGCGGGGGTTGCATTGATAATTCTAATGCTGGAATGCACAGGAAAGAAAATAAAAACGTTAAGTAATATAATTGATTAAACCATTTCCGGGAATGAAATGTATTTTGTCATAATTTTAAACAGTTGATATAAATTTTAGCGGAAAAAAAAAAGAAAAAAACATTTTAATCATTTCCTTATAATTACGTAGTTGATATGGCAATATAGGAAAGTCTGATCAATATTTAAGACTTGAATAATTAATAATAAAAGTAATAAATGTGTACACAGTGTATTCTTTTTTAGTTTTATGTCATAAGTTTTAATATGAACACATATGCATTTTTGCCTTTTAATTAAGCACTTCGTATCGTTACAAACAATCTTCTCATCAAGAGGTTGGCACTTCTAGATGTAAGTTTAGATTGTTTTACTTCTTTCAGCGGAAATGATTTTAATGGATCAGTTTTTGAATAACAATATTGCTAAGCCAAAGAAACAAAATTGGCAAAGGTGCAAATAATGCCGTATCGAAAATGATGTTAAACTGCTATATTCACAGTTTAAATGCGAGTATACTCTGTTTTGAACCTTTAAATAATAAATAAATAAATAAATAAATAAATAAATAAATAAATAAATAAATAAATAAATAAATAAATAAATAAATAAATAAATAAATAAATAAATAAATAAATAAATAAATAAATAAATAAAAACCAACAATTCAAGGAGTCCAAACTAATAAAAAATAAAATTCTATGAAAAAATGGATTGAGTAAAATATTGAAAATAACTAGAAAAGAAGGATATATTAACGTTAACAAAGTTGTATAGGTTCTTGCACAAATTACTTTCAACAGTATTAAACAGATACTAACGTATTCATAATGACAATCTGCGTTGATACATCAACTGTAATACAAGTATTATTAGGACTCGCCGCAAAAGTATAATTTTTGCGGTAATAGTCAAATTTTAGGTTTCGCTTTTCATAAGATTATGGTAAAAAATTGACTTTATTTTGATGAAATGTGTTACTTTTAGTGATTTACGTAATGGCACTTATCTTGTATGAAATGTCTGAGCATAGGACATTATAACTATTCCGTAAAGTTAAACTCGAACGGGTGTCCTTTCCGACAAATGTTAAGAATAACATATGTTTCTTCAGATTACAGTTAATATTGACAATTATATTTTTAGTGGTCTGATGTTACAAAACAATAACTTAAATAGACGTAGCAAGAAGCAAAATTCGTCCAACAACTTTTGCAAGAAACAAATGCAATCAATGTTAATGTCTATACTTGAATACCTATAGTTCTGATCCTTTACAATCTAATTGCATGTATAGCTTCGCTATCAGTATAACGATAAAAAATACACGATTTTGTCACCAATTTTTACATTAATATTCCGAAACTTAAGACTAACTTATCATTTCACTTTTATATCATGGATGATTTTTTCCGCTTCATTACAAAAAGGCCACTTAACTCGTATGATTCATATATAACAAAACGGCGGGTGGGATAGTAAAACCCGTAATTTATATTTTTTTCAAATTGCTTTAAACATTAACACATGCGAGACATTTTAACTGAACCAATATTCTCTAGACCTACATACAAAGTAATAATAGATGTATTTAAGATGCGCGGTGCGTTAGCGAGAAATCTCACCTGTCCAGGAATCAGCTCGTGTCACTGAACCGTAAGTGCAATATAAGGTTAGCGAGAAAGCTCACCTGTCCAGGAATCAGCTCGTGTCACTGAACTGTTAGTGCAATATAAGGTTAGCGAGAAAGCTCACCTGTCCAGGAATCAGCTCTTGTCACTGAACCGTTAGTGCAATATAAGGTTACCGAGAAAGCTCACCTGTCCAGGAATCAGCTCGTGTCACTGAACCGTAAGTGCAATATAAGGTTAGCGAGAAAGCTCACCTGTCCAGGAATCAGCTCGTGTCACTGAACCGTTAGTGCAATATAAGGTTAGCGAGAAAGCTCACCTGTCCAGGAATCAGCTCGTGTCACTGAACCGTTAGTCACCTGTCTAGGAATCAGCTCGTGTCACTGAACCGTTAGTCACCTGTCCAGTAATCAGCTCGTGTCACTGAACCGTTAGTGTAATATAAGACGCTTTTCACAAAAAGAAAACAAAACTTGATTTAAAGCTAAGGATTGCTTACAATAGTGCCACTAATCACATCGAATACGTCAAAAAGATGACATAAATATCGACGAACATATTTTTCATTGCAAGAAGGTTAAAACTTCATGGTTTGCGGCTGCATTTACAACGTTTATAATGGAAAATCTAAATGCACTGATCATGGACGTTTGTTGTCAGCTGATTTTACGGTTTTTTTTGCCCAGAAAAAAAGAAAAATGGTGTACCAGGATAGATCGCTTTTGTTGTTTTATTGTTGCAATAATAGCTTGTTGCAGTAAAAAAATACTAATTTGGGACTAAAATAAAGTAAAAATACTAATATAATAAAGTATCATATGAATTATCAAAATTTAGTAATCTGAAAATAAACGTGTTGCAATAACATTTCAGAATTTAAAAATTGCACAAAAAAGAAACGTTGTCGTTGTAAGCGTTAAACAAACAGTTGAAATTTGAGTATTTATTGCAATAAAATAATTTTATTAAATCTAAAACAAGAAGCTTACCAAAATTAATTCTGTTTGTGAAATTAAGGCCATATTTAGCTATTTTAAGCTACATCATGGCATCCAGTTTTACTAAAAGAAAGCTGGATCAAAGTACTTAGTGAGTCCTCCGACATCTGACAGAAAACTGGGATTTTGAATTTATGTCAGTATAGGTTAAAACCGAGTAAACCTTTGACAGAGTTCAGCCAAACAATTATAAATTTTAAATGATTAAATGCTAACATACTAAATAATACATGATGACCTAAACATTTGTTGTCCTTCAATATGGGTTTCAGTTGTGGGCCGTTGTTTAAACAAATTTGCCTTGGTATGATCAATATATCAAAGTTAAATTACGCGTAATTTTAACTGACTCACAAAATCCGAGTTGTCAGTCGTCTACTTCCGGTCATCACACTTTGTTTTGATAATCAAGTGAAGATGATATGTTATAAGATGTAGATTATGTAAATTAAGGTTTTTTATTTTTCAAATTTAGGGTTTGGGTTCTTCATCAGTGCCAAATTCGATTATCGATAAAACGAAGTTTATCCTGTGACTTGAAATCGTCCTACATTTTGTACTTCCGCTTACCAATTGATTATGTTAACTTGCATTTCAATATTCTTCTCTGAAAAAACTGGACCAATAATTGAAACTAAAACAGTTTACTTTCATAAGATCAGAAATTCATCACGGCTGCCAACGTGAGGAACTGAACGCTATGTGAAAATGGTCTTAAAACCTGATTAAAGCTAGTGTACAAGAATGTTTAATGGAATGTGTGCTAGTTGATGCTAAAAGAAAATCTAACATGGCCGCCATATTAAAAGTAACATTTAACAACCATGTTATGGTAAATTGTTCAAAAGACTCTTTCCATGATGTACTGTAACAACAAGCTGATTTAAGCCGAAATTGTACAGGAATGTGTATGGGTGGTAATCCTAAAGAAAAATAATTCGTTATTGTTGCAAATTCGAGATTGAACCATACGCAAAAAATCTTCAATTCATTACTTCTAGAAAACTAAAAGAACACTTGAGCCAACTGTGCACAATTGTTTTTGAGATGATGTTCAAAATGCATGTTTTTGTAATCTCTGCTAAGTCTAACGTAGAACATATTTTTAACATGCAAATGACAAAGGGGAATGAAGCCAAACTGCGTTTTAATGTTTATTCGAATGTCATTTAGAGAAAGGTTATTTTTATATGATGATTAAAATTTTACGAATTTCCATCAGCGGTACCTTAAAAGTTAATTTAACAAAAACACTTTTATCCGATTATAAAGTTCTTCTGATAAACCTTTACGTTTCTCTTGAGTTTGACGCCATGTTAAAATTCTATAATAGAACACCGCTCGGCACAGTAAACTATAAGTACCTCTTGGGATGGACTTATAAACCCCTTGTTAGTGTATTTAAATATGAAGAAATTATTGTGATTTAATACTTAAGTCAGAATAATGTTTTACTCAAGGTTTATTGATGAGATGTCACACTGAATATCATTTAAATCAAAATACAAATACATTATCAGTTTGGGACCTTTCCTGGGGCAGCGTAAATTACGGATTTTTTCTACTTTTTTTTTATTGAAATTGCACATATAACTGGTTTTCCTAATTACCTGTGTAAAGCTTGGGATGTACCAGCGTGATATTTGTTGTTTATAGGTACGAGGATAGAAACATCAAATTATAATCATATCCTACATTTGTGTTTTCTGTGGTTTTGTTTTGTTTAGTGTGTTCAATATATATTTCTTAGAGTGTTGTTTTGTTTCCATTGAGTCTGAGATCGAATATAGCAGACTTAATCTCTCAACATGTGTACCTGTCTTAAGCCAACCAAAAATGTAGCAACTAAGGCAATGATCATGATTTGGTACACCATTCCAAAACCCTCACGCTTCAATAACTGTAGTGTGTGATTTGATGCGTTCATGAAAATGGTTGGGTATCAAACACCACTGGTCAGTAACAGGAGTATCCATTGATCACCAAACATCACTGGTCAGTAACAGAAGTATCAAATGATCATCAAACATCACTGGTCAGTAACAGGAGTATCCAATGATTATCAAACACCACTGGTCAGTAACAGAAGTATCAAATGATCATCAAACATCACTGGTCAGTAACAGGAGTATCCAATGATTATCAAACACCACTGGTTAGTAACAGAAGTATCAAATGATCATCAAACATCACTGGTCAGTAACAGGAGTATCCAATGATTATCAAACACCACTGGTCAGTAACAGGAGTATCCAATGATCATCAAACACCACTGGTCAGTAACAGGAGTATACAATGATCATAGCAGCACAATCAATGTGTACTCTCCAATCATATCTTCTCACGAGATAGAATATGTATCCACAAAGAGATTGATTGATTGTTGTTTTACGTGCTGCGGGCAATATAATAATTTTATTATTTAAACATTTGTAATATATGAACATATATCCATTAGTAACAAACGTTATCGTATACATAATATGAGCATACATACAGATAAAAAGAAAAGTAAAACAATAAAAAAATATATATCACAAATAGCCGGAAAAATTAAAATTTTACTGTACAAATTTCTTTAAAAAATTTTAAAATTCTGTCGCCTGCGACAGTTGTAAACTAACGACTGTAAGTATTTACAGTATAGAAGCGTTCCCGAATGTGCGCCACGTCAATACAGTCCATCAAGACATGCTTGATAATGTATGGACTATTGCATGGCACACACTCGGGACGCGGCTAATTATTTAAAATACAATGTATGGTACGGCCAAGAGAACACTTAGTTAAACCAACTTGACATCAACGACTTTTGGGGCCTCGGTGGCCGAGTGGTCAAGGTAGTTCGTCTATCATTGACCACGTGGTCTGTCAACAATGAGATTGCGGGTTCGATTCTCACTGCAGGCAGGGTGTACTCGACTCCAATCTTAATTGACAAGGATTGCCAGTTTTCCTACCGCAGGTCGGGGGTTCTCTCCGGGTACTCCGGCTTCCTCCCCCAATAAAAACTGGACGCCATGAAATAGCTGAAAAATTGCTGAAAGTGGCGTTAAAACACCATTTAAACAAACAAAAAATCAACGACTTTTTCAAATTATTTGAACGCAGAAGTGGCTAGATTTCATGAAGTTTATTATGAACATGAAGATCCCAACCACTCTGCCATAAACCGGAAATATATTTAAAAATTACTGGTTAAAAATCAGTAAAAGTAATATCACAGTTGATAACATTACTCTACAGGGCATTCTTCGCCTCCTGATCCACGACTGTGTTTCAATACATTCTCGCATGCCTTGAGATCCAGACAAACACAACCTCTTTTCCCACGGCTTTTAGATATTTGTAAATTTGAATAATTTTTAAAACATATAGATTTTTAATTTTGAAAGTTTGAAAAGCATGTAGACATGAGAGGTAATGTGAGTAGATAATAAATTTGCACTCACCTGACGAAACAACTGTTTTCATCGCAAGAAGAATAGCTTGCGCCTCAGCGGTAAAACGGATGAAGCAGATAGAAGTCGACGAGTTTCAACACGCTCTCCAAAGACAGCGGATTAGGTAACTTTATGATCGTCTTTTGACCCGTCAGTATAAATAGTAGCTATAGTCAGGGAAACAAGATTCAATTCTGCAAAATGTTGTATTATTAAAGGGTTTATTTCGGACTTTTTATGTTTTCGTAGGTTATGCACAAGTGAAGAACATTTATAATTTTGAAAATTAAAATCGTCTCATTTGTCTTAAATTATTTTGCTGACATGACCAGTTGCGTCATATATGTAAGTATAAAAATTACGTAGATAAAGCTGTTTCTTTGGTTTGTCTTCTCTTTAATAATGTTTAAGAAATATTTAAAAGAATACAGGAACTAATCGACGAAGGGTGGGGGACATTTTGTTTCCGTTGGAATTTTGATTAACTGTTGTAAAAATACACCCTTAAAAAGTTACAAAAATTATACCGATCGGAAAATGATATAGATATAGCTGTTTCTGTGTTTTCTGCAACTTCCAGTTCTGAATGATATAATATCGGAAGGCACTCGGCAAAATTGATAGCTAGGACATCATCGATATAAGTAAAATTAAAGGACCTAGCTTCTGCTATATCCTTGTTGAAAAAAATTCAATTTCATAAAATTGGCAAGGAGTGAGAGTTGGTAGCCATTGGATTATTTCCTGAAAACCACTTCCTCTACAAGTTAAAAATATGTTGTCAATCAGAAAATCTTGCATACTATAAACGTGTTTCCTGTTTTATCATACCTTGCATTTTTGTTCTTGATCAAAAGGAATTGTTGCTACCTACAACTACATTACTTGTAGGCAATATGTGGCTGAGAAGGCCTCATGTATAAACTCTTTGACATGATTTACTTTATCGTGAAAGATAAAGATCTAAGGTTCTGATTTATAAATTTTTAGAGATCTTTATTTTAAAGTATATAGAAGTTCTCTAAATTGTTTTTAGAATCTACATATGATGGATTGGATGTTTGCTTGACGTCCAGCAAGCAGTATATTCATCATGAGAACAAGTTAAAAACAATAAATCGATTCAAGATACATGGACGAAATGAAAACTTGTGATTGCCATGGGGTACTAGAGTGGAAAATTTAAACCTTTTGTAGCATCTACAACGAGCCTACTGTTAACGACATCTACAAAAGGTACTTTATCTTGCAAGGAGTGTAGCACTTTCCAAACACATTACCAATTGTGATCCGTTGCCACGAGAGGGTATCCACCACCTGGGACGCGCTAGCCAGCTCTGCGTCTGTCTTGAACAATGTAAACCCTCACAGTATGGTCTCGGCATATATGAATCATATAACGTCGCAAATAAACTATTCCACAGTATTTTTGTTGTTGTTCTTTCACTGCAGACAATATCTTGGTCAACTGTATTGAAACTTTTTTACAAGAGCACGCACATGAGTCGGCTGCGTACCACAGTATTATGTTTGAAAGTATAAGACTATAATGAACAAAAGTCATTGATAGTACGAAGTAACAGTTTTGCAAACAATATTGACAGGCAGTAAAATGTAAACCGTTATTGCAAAAAATATAATTTGATTGATTGATGTATTTATGTTATCTTGATACGATCTTGAACAGCATTGCAAAATACTACTTTACAATAAACACCTTTAGATCCAGAACAAACACAAACGGCTTGAAAATCGTCATCCCTATGCTAGTTATGTAAAATACTCAATAGAGCATCACTGCGAGTTAAAATAAATAGTGATTAGGTTATGTCTGTATAATGCTCAGTTAAAACAAGAAACAAAAAAGGGAATAAGAAAATATCTAGAAAGTACGGAATATAAGAGCGGAAATTGAATTTGGTACCCTTTTAAACACATATAAACCGATCTTTAATGTGCCAGCAGCTTGGTTATTTCCAAACCAGTCACGCGCGGGAAGGCATAACGTAAAGGCATAATAATTATACTATATTCGTCTCTGAGACGTGCTTGAGTATTCTGTGGGTCGACCTTTAGGGGAGGAGTCTTCGTTA
The DNA here is from genome assembly GCA_944474755.1 of Limnoperna fortunei. Taxonomy (NCBI): domain Eukaryota; kingdom Metazoa; phylum Mollusca; class Bivalvia; order Mytilida; family Modiolidae; genus Limnoperna; species Limnoperna fortunei. The sequence goes on from OX104116.1 coordinate 26,698,801, forward strand.
TCTCGAAAATACAGAGAACGAGTCTACCTTTCCGTTTCCGAGCTAATGTTTGTTATAAGGCAATGGATGTTAAGATTTGAAACGCTGTAACCATTGCTATTAATCTGATATTATACCAGACGTGTTAATCTAATACACCCATGTTTTCTACCATTTTGTCTATTTTAAACGTAAAAGGGTCTCCATCATATTTAACTGAAAACATGAAGTATACATTGATGCTCTAATCTATTTATCAATGACGATCTTAACATTGGCAGCCCTTAAAAGCTTTGTGATGATGATATTAAATAATGATTTTATATAAGTGACCCCAGAGTGTTTGTATTTTCTAAGGTGTGAGAGGAGGACTATCAAAATGAAGAGGAAGCACCTTGTTGTTTGATTATAAACTGTAAATTGAAGCTATAACCTATTTATCAATGAAGATATACTATTTGATAACCCTTACACGCTTAGTCATAATAATTTTAAGTAATGATGATTACATAGTGACGTCATTGTACTGGTATTGTGAGGACTATCAAATTGACGAGGAAACACTCCGTTGTTTGAATAGTTAGAACCTTGATTTCTTTTCATTTTAATTTAAAAATATAGTGTCTACGTTACATAAACAATTTTTAATATGTGCCTATGGCAGAACGGTTCTAAGACGGACACCTCACAAAGGTCATGGGATATACTATATATACGGCATACATTGCCAGCGTCTTCTGTAAACTCTCATAATTCAGAACTTTTTCTGAATCACTGGGTCATTTGTAACATAATTTTTAATAGCTGTTTATAGCATCTACCAAGTTTATGTCGTATGCCAGTCGGAAATTTAAATTAGCCAAGACATAGAAATAAGCCTTATAAACATATTCAAAAACCTGCTTCTCAGAATCTTATTAAAATATAATTCTATCAATGGATCGTTTGATGCCACTCGCAAGATTTGTAACAATTAAGAAAGACTAACCTTAATGAAAGGATTATTTAAACAATGGAGTTGGTTCAAATGATCCTAATAATCTATCAGGATTACAATGGAAAGGATTTTGACTTGTCTAACCATAATTCTTTAACATTTGCAAGATATAGTCTAATTAATGACGATAAAATCATTAATTTTATGCTTAAGCAGTTCTTCAATATTAAGAAAAAATCTATACATTTAGCTTTATATCAAAGTTTATTCGCAGTGTTCCAGACAGATAGTATTCCTAACTGGAACCAAACTAAGTCTGCTATTATATTCGTATACCGTTTACGTTTCTAGTGAAAAGTACATACAACTCAACACACACAGAAATTAAGGACGTTTTTAATCGGTTGATCCTGAAGCTATCACCTACAATATCATCGCGCATCATTAACACATTTTTTCTTCTTCGCCAATGCGTTGAATATACTTATGTCTTGATCACACGTTAAAAATAAGATAATAACTAAAAGCAATTGTGAAAACGGTAAAGGGATATTTGAGTTTTAGGTAAATTTTAAATATTGACATGTAATGACATGGACCATTGCAGACAATAAAGGAATGATTCTTAATACCTTATATAAAAGTCTGAAGTATGGAATACTTTGAATTCAGCGGAAGACAAAGCGCATGATATTTGACATCAATGCTACATTGACAATTCAAGACATACATGATAATTCTAATCTAAAAACACATATAATCTCTCTAAGTGCAAGAAAGCGGGAGCAACACATTACTAGCTGTAATTTATCTTCTAAATATCCGGTATAAGACGTTAAAGAATATGTCAAGATATCAAATCAAACGGATTCCAAATATTAAAAATCATTACCCGACGTCTTATTGAACCGAAAAATATGATAGAAGCTTACTAAAGATGTTTCTCTTTTTTCATGAAAGTCTAAATCTACATTAACGTGTGCCAAAATATGAGATTGAAAACACTTATTTAATTTTAACGCATGGTGCCAATCACTTAGTGCAAATATATAAAATTGTATTACATTGTGTGTAATTGAACACCCAATGTTTACTGTACATTAGGACTCTGATGCGGAAACTGTCTGTAAGATCATTACACATGGTAAACATCATTTATCATTTGTCTACTATTGCAAAAGTGTCAATATAAGATAGTGTTTTGTTAGATCTTTTCATTTGTATAAAGTAAACACATTGATAATCATAAAAGTGGTTCTTTCTAAACAATATAAAAATATATTTTGTTATTCTCGAATCACTTTGTAGATTTGGTTTATTAGTTTATTTTCATTGTTGTTTGAACTTGTAAACTTTATATTTCTAAAACAAAAAAAGGAAAAAAAAAAACAAAAACAAAAAAAACTAAACCTTTCTCGTGATGCATTGGATTACGGTTTACTTGTTAAGTATCTATGGCAACAGATATACAAATTCATATCATTTTAATGAAAATATAAAAATAAAAGATATCAATATAAACTGGCATATGTCATGCATTGTTTTGCGAATAAATAGAGTTTGAAGACTTAAAAACCGTACAAATTCTTCTAATGGTGCGGATCAGATAATGAAAGCTGTACGGTTTCATTAATGGGATTTAAAAAACAAAAGAGCTGACTTCTTTAATACATTTACTTCGAAGATATATTTAAGTGACGTCCGTGAAATAGAGTACTGTACGGCGAGACAATGTCGATACAGCATGTCTGAACAAACCGTAAATGTTTTTGTAATGCCTATCCAAACTCTTTATTGTAGTTTTGTATTGTATGTCTATATCAATTTATATAAATTTTTCTTGTAGAGTAGTTTTTTGTTATCTGTATTTCTTCGTGTAATATTCCATATTCGGTGAATGAGGCAGTTGATTCTACTTTCTGTACATTGCAAAATAATGCAAGAACTATGTTGACAAGATAAGTGGGAGTTAAGATGTTTTCCTTGCTAAGATGTTTGTTATGAATAAAGAATAAAATCACATGAAAAAATCTGTTTATTGTATTACATCGCTAGTACTTTCACTGCTTCCTGCAGCTCTTCAGGCGACAATAATGTTTACAAATATTGTTTACCTAAACGTAAGATACAAAGATGACGTGATAATGTGATTAAAAGTTCGGGAAAATAACGTTCATAACGTCGCATAAACAAACAATGCGTTTATATTAATTAACTATAAGTTAATAAGTTGCTATTAATAACAGTTAATTGGCAATAAACATCTAGCCATTTAAGTGTGGCTTTAAACTACGTATAAAATGTATTTCCTTTTCATCACGCAGAGATTGTCTTCCAAAACTTTATATAATGGGAAAATGTTAAATTTTCCGTTTGAACATTCGTGGAAATGTTTGTTCATTTTCATGAAACGTAGTTCTTCTGTTGACGTTTTGTTGACGATGCAAAGTCATTCTTTTCCGTAATTCATTTTTAGTTTGTCCAATATAGAATTTTTTACATTTTGCACAAATAATTGAATATATAACATTTTTAGTTTTGCAAGACATAAAATGTTTTACGGTAAACGTTATACCGTTAATAAAAGTTACGGAAGGTCCTTCTAATAAACTGTCACATGTTTTACAAGTTTTTACTCCGCATTTTGAAACCCGACAAGTGTTTTCAATATCAAAGCATGATTTGGTTAAATTTCTTTTGTTCCAGTATAGATTTCATCGTCTTGCTTTGCTTTAAAATAGATTCACATCCTTTAATTAGTGGAAAAATATTCATATTTCTAGGATTATGTGTACACACAAACGGTATAATTGTACTTGTGTCATTTTTAACTTTTCGCTTTTCGTAGCTCCTCGGACCTTTCAGTCTGGCTTGTAATATACCATTTTGTATTAGATTATGTGGGTAGTGTTGATTCTTCAAATAACAATAGAGTTCATGAAATCTGTTCCAGTTGTAAAGGTCTTTCACTAATGAAACTATCCTGGATGCAAGGTTATACGGAATATTAGTTTTCACATGCTTAGGATGACATGAATGAAAATCAAGATACATATGAGTGTCAGTAGGTTTACAATACAGATCTGTGAAATCTGATTTCCATTGAGTAAAAAAAGAATATCTAGAAAAGGAATTTGTTTGTTGTTTTCATTCATAGTAAACTAAATGCTTGGATGTAGATTATTTAAAATATCTAAAAAACTATTGCTACTAACATTGTATGATGAATTCCATATTAAAAAGCAATCATCTAAGAATCGTTTCCAGTTGTCTTGAATATAAGACGAGAAATCCAATCCATATCTATTTTCCAGAATTTGATAAAACGTATGTTCAAGATATCTGAGTACCAATGTTGCGTACGTCGGTGCAAATTGGTATCCATTGCTGTACCTTTCTGTTGAATATAATATTTTGTATTGAAATAAAAAACGTTACGTTCTAAAACAATGCTTAGCCCGTTAATTATGAAAGTTTTATCAAAGCGATTATCAATGGAGTGATTGTTTCTGTCCAACCAGAATTCAATAGCTTGTAAGCCTAATTCGTGAGGAATATTTGTATATAAACTAATAACATCGAAAGTTAATAATTTTGAATTATTTGGTACTGTTTTTGGCAAACGATGAAGAAAATCGAAATCGTCTCTTATAAAGCTTGGAACGTGGTCACATAAAGGTTTTAGAATAATATCTAGCATTTGACTGAGTCTCTGTGTTACACTTTCTGGTCCTCCAACAATAGGTATGAATTGTAAGTCCGAAGGACGAGGTATTTCAACATATTCTGAGTTTTCTGAAATAATTTTATCGGACTTTTATGTATCTTAGGAAGGCCATAAAAATAACTAGTCTTGTAATCGTAATTAATTAAATATTCTGTTTCTTCATCTAAAAGATTTTTTCCATATTTTTCGATAAGACCAATTATTAATATATAATTATATATATATATATATATTGTTGTTCTGTACATAAGAAATTATTAAGCCTGTCAATAAATTAGTACATTGCCGGCACAATTTCCTACGCAAGCAGTCAAAATCGGTCAGCTTTACTCGTCGGTCTAGAACAATTCATGATTACAGCAGGTCTAGCATGGAACATATCTAGTCCAGAACTGTCAAAAACACACACACACACACCCTCACTCACACACAGGCACACCTTCTATCTGCACAAACTCGCACCCCCTTCTAACCTGCAGTTTACGAAAACTACCGTAATTACAGCCTAAGAATATATGGGGAAAGAAGCAGCTATTTACAAATATGCAACATTAATCACAATTGTGATCATTCTTAATCTACGATCTTTGTTAGTTTAGAAAATAATTATAGGTAATTCAAAAATAATAACGGTTTATAGTTTGTTTAAACCATAATTTAGAGATAAAGTTGTATAATCTGTATCTCTGACAACTGAAGATATTTATACCTATAGACTTTATTATCAGTTAAGATGCATTTGGCAAAACCACTGTTTCCTTTGTTACGCATTTCAAAATTGATATTGAATATTATATTCTAAAAGTGTCTAAGTGTTTAAGGAATCACTATATTTTACATTTAAGTGAAATGGATTTAAAGATTTCTATCTGTAGCGCTGCAGCAGTCGTTGTAAAGGAGTCATTTTAAATTAGTGTTATAAACATATTCAATTTTTTTGTATTTTTGTGTTAATAAGTCTTCCCTTCTTGCCTAGCATTTGACTCGCTTGACTCCATATTTCTATAATGTTACATGATCTCTCGAAATAATACGCCAATTGCTAATTAATAAAGGAATGCAGGCTGTGGTAGACATCCCTAATCTGTTGACAATTATAAATTTGAAATAATGCATTCCGTTTTCACTGATGCAAACCAGAATATTGTTTACATGACCAATAAAAAACCCGTTCTATTATGAAAAACTCAAAATTTATAGGGCATAAACATTTAAATAAAGAATACCTTAAAAAGCTTAGAAGTGTTCCGGAAAAGTAATTAAGGCGGTATCGGAATAGAGAAAAAAACAAGCCATTGAAATGTAGTAGAGGTATAACTCTTACTTGGCAACAATGGCAGACAAAACCATGGTTAAACAAAAGGATGCGACAACAACAAACGAGACACACAACACAAAAAGAACTAAAAAAGAGTTACGTTGAGTTCACGTGCTTTGCAAAGGGTAAACAATTCATGCTTCACGTGTAACTTGGAAGAAGTAACATCAGTTTGGATGTGCATACTTCATCAGTAAGCTCACAAAAGACAAATATTACTGTCAAGAAAGGGGAAATTCGTTTTTCTCATGGGTGTGTATATATACAGCGGGAAAATTAATTTTCTTTGTCGTAAAAAAACAACCTTGATTCCTTGGTGACCTTTTATTTATTGAAGTAAACTTTAATAAGGAGCAACATTCAGACAGTTGAGTCATGTTGCTATTGCCCGTTAACCCATTTTATTAATCATTGGAAGACATGAATTTATTTCCTAACATCGAATAGGTTCATGTTATCACAAAATTGCTTAACGATTAGCAAGGCTAATAAAACTACAAGAGTATGATTGTTAATGTTAGTATCATCTGAAGAATATTTACAAAGCACGTGTCTGTGTTGCCTGCTAGTAATAAAATTGAAGATCGCAACTGTTATATTCTTTGACAAATAGCTTGTTATAATTAATGTACAAGTCGGCAATAAATCATGCCGTAATTTCTGAGTATGCTATACGAACTTATCAGCTATTTTTTATTAAATGTATTGAATATTTTATAAGAAAATAAAACGGTTCTGACAAAAACTATAGACTTGCCACAAGTTCCTTTGATGTTTTGTTATTAGAGAGATAGTCTTTATTAATAACATTTCCTATACTATCAACATCTGTACACCTTGTACACAAGTGGATATATAGTATAAGAAATGTTGATAATAAGGATGTATCACTCTAATAGCAAAAAAAAAAAATTTAAGGGACCGGTGGCAAGTCTTAAAAAAACTATTATTTGTTGGATATTCGATGACATTGACCTAACCAGTGGGACGAGTTGTAATTCTTTGAAAACAAACTAATTGGTCGACTATTTAAAACGCTTTTTCAGTTTGTATAAACGTCAGTTGTATGAAAACTAGCTGTGATAAGGTGTTTCGTCCCGTTTGTATTGAGAACACAGACCTTATTTCAAAAGGTTTATTCAATAGCAATGTTTATTATAACATTCTTCAAGTAAATTAAGGTACTTCCTAAAAAAGCCATAATTATTAACTTAAAACAATCAAAATATATGTTTAATTTCTTTGTCAATTTTGTTTCATTGGCTGCTTACCTATTTAAGTGATTCAAGTATAGGTGATAGTATTATTTAATAGTCATGTTTATTAAAAGTAACAGTTTTTGTTTGTTTGAATAATGCTTAACGCAACTGTTAGCAATTTTTTCAGGTGTATCATGGCGTCCATTTTTATATAGGCAGGAAGCTGTGTACCCGGAGAAAACACCTACCTTCGGTAGGAAAACTGGCAATTCTTGTCAATTAAGATTGAAGTCGAGTACACCCTTCCCGCAACCTCAGTGTTGATAGACCACGTGATCAATATTAGACGGACTACCTTGACCAGCCGGCCACCGAGGCCCAAAGAGTAACAATAATTATATCGATAAAAACTGGTTTTTACTTGTCATTCTAAGAATAATGTTGGCGTAATTTCTTTTTTTTTTGGGGGGGGGGGGAGGGGTGGTAAAGTTGTTATAACAAAATTTCTGTATTTTTTTTACAACAGTGCTTATTTTTTTAAGTTTGTAGTAAATCTATTATAATGCTGATTTTATTTTATGTTGTAAGATTGTATAAATAAAAGTCATTTAAACGGAGAAACATATAAATAAGCAACTAAATAAGCGTAACTAAAACTTTGGAAGTATAGACGCTTACAATAAAAATCAATTAAATCCCGTAATTACAAGATATATATAATCTAAGTGTGTTCGATTTAAATTGTAGACGTACATAAATATTTGGTAATAACCCTGTATTACTGTTGCTTCTGAAATTCGCTTGATAGACATATTATAAGGTAACCGCAATATGTTGATACCGGTATATTATTTACATACAGCGAATATGTCACTTTGTCTATACATCCAAAAAGTTTGCAGTCAGATTATTGTACGTATACGAAAATTCCATCGTACAAAGTATATGTAAATAGGTGCATAGTGTCTCCACGGTCTGAATCGCTGACGTAGAAATAATTATCTAACAGTTCTATACATGTAAAAGAAGCTACAACGACTTTTAGTTCGATATTTAGCTCAGCCGGGTAAACAAATAACAAAAAGGAGAGTTATTTATTTGTAAAAGTCGAGTTTGACCTCCTCTAGTGATTACTAAATAAAGCATCTGCCTTTTTATGAAATTAATTGAATTTTTCCTAATAATATCATAAAAATAAAATTATGACCGTTGTACTTATTTGCTTCATACTGTTACAGATTGATGGCCGCTGTTTCCAATGAAAATGACTATTTTGGTTCTTTAACACAGACCCCTAAAATGAGTATCGCATTTTTACGGCGTAATATTTTTATTTGTGAGCAAACAGTATTTTCGTACTGTACAGATATGATATATTTAAGGAAAACAATTCAATAGAAGAAAACACAGAAATGCCATCTGTCAATAAGTTATTTCAGAAGAAAAAACTAAGCATTGTTAAAGGTCAATGAGAGGGCAATCGATCTCAGATCAACAGTCTTTTAATTAAATTTATCGTTAATTTATTATATCTTTGCTATAATAATTGCCGTTTTTCACTATAAGCCTTTTTATTGTCAAATATATTCTCTTGATAATAGTACTAAATTTGAATTATAATTAAAGAAGTTCGTATCAAGATGCGGACAGAGATTGTTCGGAATCCGGTCTAGGGTTTTTAATTAATCGCCCCGTTATTCATTTCAAATAGTATGGACTAAACTAGAACTTGATAAGAAATGAATGCATGTCAAATTTAAATTGTGTGTAATATGCTCGTATACAGGAACATGCTTTTTAAAAACTGTTTATGTAGTTAAGTGTTGTATGACACTAGTTAAATCTGACATGTTTTCGTTTCACAATTGTTTTATTATCCGGACTTCAATTAAAGTTGTCTAAAGAGAATTGATTAGTAGTACAATTCCTATAAATCTTGGCAGTGGTTGTTTCAGCTTGAGTGGTCGTGATACAACTAAACATAGATTTCTCTTATGAAATCACAGGAAGCCAAAAATGAAAGGTGAAAGGTTCTTTTTCTGGCTTAGGCGAAAACTCTTATTAGCAATAATTAAATAAAAACAGAATAGGATACCCACCGGGGAGTTATAATAACCCTGTTGCCATAATCTGGTTAATAATTTCCAGTTAATTGAAGATAAGTGTGTATAATTACAAACTCAAATTTATAGGATAATATCTTTAGCAGAATCATTGGACTTAATTACATCATGAAACATATAATAATACCAAAGTACGCAGATATATTTTTAAAAACACATTGCCGTCAACGATGTCGAAAAAAATTATGTAATTAATCAACTTTTACATTTAAATTGAATTTAAAAGCCACAAGGGTTTGAACCCGATAATGTAGACTTGGTAAAATAGTAATCATTTAGGTAATTAAGTTGTTGTCTAATAACTTGACAACGTCCACCAAGTAGTTTCCTCTATCTTCCAACTGTATAGGCTCCCTGTCCCCGGTTTCATTAATCTTCTCAAATTGAGATTTTCCTCATAAAAATACAAATTTTTCGGAATCTAATTGGTCTGTATTTGAGTTGAGTTGAAGTTGATGAGAGCCTCTAATTGAGATGTGTTATTAAACCGGGCACGGGACAGCTCTATGGATCGATCCATTGGAACTCTTTCCAATATTAGAAAATGTGGCAACTATTTTCTGTACATCCATTATTCACTTTATAACATTATGTCTTTGAAGCTCATCATGGAGGGGTTGAAAATAGAAAATTTAATATTTCCAGGAAAGATAATTAAAAGCAAAATGAGAGTCGTTTAAAACAATTTTTTTGTGCAAGATGTAAAAAAAATTCTTTGAACGTCAATAAACTGATATACATTTCAGGGGTCTGTAAATTTAAAAACAACTAGTCCTTTGCTCACAATTTAATTTTTATTTAACCAATAATTAAGTCGTTATACTTTGTATGTACACCATTACCAATATTATTGTTGTCTATAGTAAATATTAAAAGTTTTATATTCTATTCTCATACCTATGAGCCAAGGCTAGGGGACCGTCCTATTACCTAGCTTTACTTTTTAAAGTCTTCTCACTCCACGAGACTTAATACGAAAATGACCATTTTCTAAAGGTAAATTCTTTAAAGATAACGTTGTCATGGTTGCTACCATGTTAATCTATGTATTGGGTGTTCATAAAATGGATGTCAAAAACATTTTGCTGCTATATGGTTTTGAAAATGACAGTTTCTTTTACAATGGCCAATATACAATGTCAACGACTTTTCTATTATAATCAGCCGGATAACGTCTAAATTATTTAGAACAGACAGCTTGTGTTCTTGATTTTTCCCCAACTGTTATTTCAAATGAAAAAGGAGTGTGTAAACGACTTGAATTGCATAACAAGACTTTATACAAAGTCTTCAAGTCGGCTACTCTGTATTCATAATATCATATTTATATTCTTATACTGAACACACAATGCAATCAAGACAACGTTATGATTTAAATGGAAAAGATAAGGCTGTTGCGAAATGGAATATTTATGCGTCGCTGTTTTTAGTTTTATATTTTGCACAGTTCTATAAACATAGAATAAAAAATCACTGAAAATAAAACAAATACAAGTCAAGTAAACCTAATCATCACACATACTTACATACTATCATTAGATTAATTTTAGGGAAACTATTTATGACTAACTTTTGTTCAAGTTAATTTTTTTTTATCAAACCAATGAGTCAAGATATACTATTGTAAACAGTAAAAGAATCATACAAACGATTTCGTTTCATTATAAGTTAGTCTTGACATTAAACATGTTCATTTACAAAACTATTTAATGTTCATTTTAAAAGAAAAACATACAGATAGCTACCACGACCTTGGCTGAACGTTTGTACCTGATACATCTGTATCCCGGTTAAAGATAAGCTAACAATCGTTCGTTAACAATAATATACGTGTATGGTTACTTAAAGTACACGGTCATGGGGAAATGCTTTGTGCATTACTATAGATAATGTACATTGTCTGTAATAACAATTACATATAGAGTGTTTATGTTGTCAACGCATTCTTCCGTGTTTGTTTACAGTCTATGACAGGCTGGTGCACGAGCCCGTGTCTGTCATGGGTAAAACAATCGGAAAGCAGAAAAAGAGAGTAATAGGAAACCAAGCTTCAACAATGGTTAGTTTGCTTGATTGGATGTTTGCTTTACGTCCAGCGAGCAGTATTTCAGCTATATTCAGGACGGGAACAAGTTAACAAACAATACATCAATTGAAAAAGGGGTGGGATGGGACACAGGGAACACAATTTTGACTGCCACTGGAAAAGTACGGAGTTTTGGGTAGGGTCGGAAAATTTAGCCTTTTGTAGCGGCTACAATGAGCCTACTCTTTTTCGAAATCTACAAAAGGGATCTTTATCGTGCAAACACGTTACCCACTATGGTTCGCGGCCAGGCTCTCCGTATTATGACCCGGCAATCACCCCCCCCCAAAAAAAAACCGTGAGAGTCTCCCATATCCGCCACCCGGGGAAGCGCTGGGCTGCTTTGTGGGTCGAGCACTAGGAACCCTCCCAGAATGGTCCCTGAGAGTATACCTATTAATAGGTACGATATAACACTGATTTCAATTTGCTTCTCGATAGGAAAAACGATGTACCTAACAAACAAGACCACCATCTACATACATACTTATTACTTTATTTTCAATATTACATCTATTGGCATCATGTCCACATAGGTCACAAAATCATGACAGGAAAATTACGAAATTGTAGAAACCTGTTAATTTGATACGATTTTATGAATTTATGGCGAGTTCTGGATGTTAGATAGTTAAGTGTTCTCAGTTTGTCCTGGATGTTACGTAGTTAAGTGTACTATTCGTTTTTTTTTCTTTGCACATTTATTACTAGTTAAATCAGTAATGTAGTTATTCTGGCCGTATTGCTCCGTGACTTTGTCCCAGAACTCTAATATAAAGATATAAGTAAAAACTCTAAGATTTGTGATTATTTAAATGAAATCAATGCAACTGAGCTTGCTTACGTTTAAGGACTACCGATACAGTGGGCCTTTTACCTAGACCTTCTTCTTGATATAGACTATTGAGAACAACTGCAAACTAAACTCTCCAAAAGCTTGATAACTTCAAATCACCTTCCATTGTCATATTACTGTTCATTAATATAGCCATCAACACCGTTCACTAAAATTCCATCAGCTAAGGGGAATTTTAACATTTCACTAATCATACGTTATGTAAGATCTTGCATTTCAATTTTCTAGACTAGACGTGCTGTCGAAATGTTGTATTTAGGTTGAAGTCATCTCTTCAGACATTATATGACAGTCACCACGACTTAGTTGATCGTTATGAACATCGTCATCTCCCAAATAAGATAAGAATGAGAGCCATAAGTAGGCATTCCTCCTAATGTGACTGTGAACAACACATCAAGTGTCCAGATGCAGGTACTGCTTATTTTTCAGTAGCAACTGAGTGCATCCATGTTTTCCTTGTGTTGGTCACTCACTTTGGTTTTTGTTGTGTATATTGGTTTCTTCTTTATGTCACGTGTCTCAATCCAGACTTCGTCATTGGTCCTATGCTATATCGACTTGTTTCTTGTTGCGTACTTTTTTCTCAGAGCATACGGTTAATAAGGAAAAAACACGACAAACCAAAACACATGACGATTAAACTTATAATTGTTGTTGGCTGCTAAATGGGAAGGTAGATATTGTTTGTTTATCAATGTCTGCAAAAGGATCAAATTAAATCGCACATGAGTAAAACTATTGCTTCTGTATGTTGAAAATGTCTATATGAAAACAAATTTTCACAGGAACCAGTTAAGGCAAACATATGTACTTTTATATTTTGAACAAGAGCAAACGATTTAAACATGTGGAACATAATTGTTAAAAGAGCTAACTCCATGAAACAACTATTGAAAACTTTCATTTCAGGCATTTAACAAGAGGTGAACATTAACAAAAACATGTATCAAAACTAGATAGCGGCCGTGTTACCATAGTAACGTTCATGTTTCAGGCGTTTTGATTGGATGGCGAAACGAGAAAGTGTGCGCTGATGTGTACCAGAAATCGGTGATTTACGGAAGAAAAAATAATAGAAAATCAGCATGGCTTGCCATTAGAATAACATCTGTCATGGGTTAACAAAACATTATATCAGTGTTCCTGGTTTAATAAAGTTTTCTTACAAATGATTTCACCATTTAGCAATTATTATTATTAAGTAATCAATACAATTACACCCCTAACAAATTATATGTATGATTGAAAAATACAAAGTAAATTTCAAAATAAAATCTACACAACATAAGTATTAAATGCGGCATGCACTTATTTACGTTTTTCAATTTCTTTTAGAGTCAGTAAGAAGAATATCCACGCTACTTTGTTATTACCGATAACGTTGTTATTACACACATTGCCGCAGGATAGGTCGTCCTAAAAGAATCATTTGCTATAAGTGTATAAACAAATATCTTAATAAAGGCTCGTTTGCCTATCAACCTTTTAGTAACATCGTTGTAGCGAATAAATATTTTCGCCAAGATCAAAGTAGTACGAGCAGCGTCCATTTTATTTCTTTTTTATTATGTCAGTAACATCGTTGTAGCGGATAAATATTTTCGCCAAGATCAAAGTAGTACGAGCAGCGTCCATTTTATTTTAGGTATTCTGATTTTTAGAATGTTTTTTTATGTTATAACGGCATATTTAACATGTTATTGGTTAGTATAAACAACTAGAAGTTCTACAAACTGTTGTTGGTTACATGTTTTCAATAGTTTGCCTTTGTCAGTTAAAATACACTGACATGTAGCAAGACAAACTAATCTGAACTGCACATTGGGGGGAAAGGGGGTTAAGTAGGGATGCTATTAGATACAGGTAAGCTGATGGAGATTTGAAAACCCACCCCACGTTATCAAACGGGACCTAATAATAAATTGAATTCTTAAATCAGACCTATCCATGTCTTGTATTACTGCACAACCCAATTGTCATAATAGTCTATTAACTACCAAAACGATCAAGTGATGTTTATGGAACACTTTGTTCGTAAAATCACTGTGGTTTACATGAGCTTAACATGCTTAAGCTCATTAAGGTCCAAACTAGTTGCTATTAGTGTGAAGTTGTGTAATGGCTTCATGTAGGAGTTTAATGATGGTTTTTGACAAAATTTTCAGTATTTACAATATAAGTTGAAAACTATAAAAGGTAGAGTAAAAATGAATATGGCAAAAATAATCACCAATACAAGTCCTACAATTCCCTTTTTATAGATCTGAACAAATGTCAGATGACTCCTTATATGAGTAATTGCCCTTAAATGACAATTATAAAAAATCTGTCTTTGTCCTGCAACTGAAAAAGCTAGAGTGAAATAGCTAGGCAAAAATGATCAGCAATACAAGTCCTACAATTTACTCAATTGGTCTGAATTTGTCAGAGGACTCCTTTATAGGAGTTATTGCCCTTTAATGATCAGCACATTAAGGTCAATTTTTTTCATTTTTGTCCTGTAACCTAAAATTTATAACAGCTAGAGTGAACCTGTAAATTCCAAAAATGATCAGCAATGCAAGTCCTGCAATTCACTTACTTGGTCTGAAATTGTCAGATGACTTCTTATAGGAGTTATTGCCCTTGAATGACAATTATTTAATTAAATTTTCCGTGTTTGTCCTGAACTTTATAACTATAACAGATAGAGTGAAACTGTACATTGCAAAATATGATCATCAATACATTTACCGGTTATTGGTTTGAAATTATGATTTTTATGATTTTTTCCTATTTTTGTCGTGTAATTTAAAACCTATAACAGCCAGAGGGAATCTGTAAATTGCACAGCAAAGCCAGTTCTTAAATTTACCTTTGCCTGAAATTGTCAGATGACTTCTTACAGGAGTTATTGCCCTTGAATTAAATTTTTTATTGAAACTTGTAGTTTTTGCCCTGTTACTTAAAGGCCATTACAGCTAGGTTTAAATTGTAAATTAAACAAATTGTAAGCAAAGCAAGGCTTACAAATCATTGCTTAGTCCAAAATTGTTACATGAATCTTTATTGCCGAAATTGTTTAGATTTGCTGAGTAACGTGAAAGCTATTACAACTAGACTGAAACTGTAAATTGCAAAACTTTAAATATAGTTGAAGTAATTTGTGTTCCAGGTGAGCAATTACAGGCTCCTGGGAGCCTTTAGTTTACCGACGACATTTCTCAGACATTTCAAGGGTTATAGTGGCCAAAAGTGACCCCCACCGGACTTTTATTATGAATTTTTTTTCAGAGAAGCAAAATGCTGTATTCTAAGCATTTTTGGAAAGTTTTTACTAGGGCGAAAAAGACTAGAATGAAGTGTTAGATAGATTGAATTTGCATGTTTTTCTGGGAATATGCAGCTTATTTTTTTCTGTATATAAATTCTGCTATCATGAAGATACTTTTCTGTAGAAATATATTAAAATAAAATCCAATAAAAAGTTTTAAAAAGCAGTATGAAAATTATGATGGAAAATATGTTACAGTTGAATAATAAGAATTGTCGGAATAACTCGGGATTCGGGTTTTAAACGTACAAACAGTATACGAATTTTCGAAAAATTAAATATGAACATAAGCGTGAGATTTACAGTGGTGATCGTGAGGGTATGATTTCATGCTTAAAAGCGTGATTCTCACCTTTCAAAAGCGCGAGCCTTTACAGGTAAGCATTGTGGGTCCTACTCCCGCAATGTACACAAATGTCTAATTATCAAATGGTCAGATAAGCCTTGCTAGTTAAACATTAAAACTTAAAACAAACATATTACTTGATATTTAATAATATTATAATTCTGATTGGCTTAAATTGACTGAATTGTACAACTTTACGGACACCGAATATATATTTTCCGTTCCGTACCGATTTTACACTCTACCAGTACAACACTATGGCGGAAGGGACAGACGCAGAGAGCAGACTGTTTTAAAACGGACAGTATATTATGCCATTGTACTTGTTTTTTCATTAGTTTTTAGTGATTAGTTGTTCTGTCTTTTATTGAATTGTAAGGACTATGTGTGGTTTATCACCTTTTTATAACAGCATTTACATGCATTCATGTTATCTTTGGTTTATACGTGTACTCGGCCAATATCTTTTTCCCGATATTCATAGTGTCGACAGAGAGAAATAACAACCCAATCGGAAACACTATTCAGACTTCGAGACGACCAGTTCTTGCTTTTTTTCTTAATATTGCGTATCAAGCCAAACATTAAATACATTTTTAAGCAGTTAACATTTTCCGAACGGAATTTCGAATCGCATGACAGTTTATTAGCTCAATTTTGTTTCGTAATTCGCAACTTTATTTCAATTTTATTAAACAACATTATAGACCACTTACATGTATATATTTGTAGAGCGTATGCTATCGCACGTTTTATTTATTATTAATCGTCTATACAGTGTTCTACTGCAATCAGATCGTGATATTTCAGTTAAAACTAAGAAAATCTAATCAACTCAATATACGATCAAGCATCTAACATTAAATGTGTACTTTTTAGTAACTATATACATGTCCACAATTGAACCAGCTTACAGTTTTCGTTCTTGATTGGTATTATCGAACATACAGACTGTCGGTCCGGAAATATCTATAATGCAATTTAAAACGAATAACGGCTTTTTATCTGCTAAATTTACCCCATAAATGACTTAAATTGGCACAAAAAATAATAATATTGAATCATATTGATATTCTTTCTTATATTTTCGAATCGTGTTATTGAAATATTCGAACTGTATTCAAAAGTATTACAAGCAAACAATTTACCATTGACTTGGAATCGGGCAACAAACGAAATTCTTCAGTGACCTTGTAATTTAAAAATCTTGGTAGCACAGTAATATAAGTCAATACATATTTACGTTCATATTTAAAGATGATGCTGAGCTTTTTCGTCGTCTTTTTCGTAGTCAGTCTGTAGACTGTTTTGTTTTTCGGGTTCTACATTTTCATCTGGGTAACCGATTTTTTTAATCAAGTCTATATTGACACTGGGATAACATAAATTTTTAGATTTATAAAGGATATCCTGACCGCTACCGTATAAAAAAGGGGAACGCTCTTTGTTTTGTTTATATGTATATACATGTATATATTTTTCATACCTTGAGTTTGAGTTTTTTAATAATATTCTAAAGAGATGTGCTTACTTTTATTTATCTTTTACCGTTTTAGTTCAAGGCGTACAATTCGACTAAATTCGACAATTTTAATTTTAATACGATTATGAAAAGCATTTATGTTAGGTTATTAAATTTGTGGAATAAAACGGGTCAGTATTCTATTCCGTCCCGATTTTATGGGCTTTGTTTTTTTAAAAATTAGATTTGTATTTTTTTAGTGTTTAGAAATGGGTGAACAATTTTTTATATCTATACATGGCTAAATTTGTGTTTGACCATATTTGCAAATGTTTTATTAAAGTCTGTTTATTTTATTGAATGATCATTTGTAGACTGTCAACAGGTTTTTTTTAGATCTTTTATAGTTTAAGTTATTAGTTGGAATAAGGGCCGATTATTTGAATTCTCAATTTCAATAAATTTATTATTAAATAAATTAATTTTGATCCAATTATTCCTACTCTTGATTTCGTCACTGAAAGATTTTCAGGAGTATATGAACATAATTTCCCCATCTTTTGGTTGTCGATAAATTTGAGCTGAGGTTACAGCATTTATGTTTCGACCACTTTCATATAGCTCCTCATTTATTTTGTATTGTTACATGTATATTATTTCCCCTGTCGACCTGCCCAGTCTCGTCGAGTGCTTTATAAGGAGAGCCCCTTGTTTTCTATATGTTTAAAAAAACACCTGAGAAAACCTTGATCTTAAACATCTCTTGACATTTGTAGACGCACT
Organism: Limnoperna fortunei; assembly: GCA_944474755.1. Classification (NCBI taxonomy): domain Eukaryota; kingdom Metazoa; phylum Mollusca; class Bivalvia; order Mytilida; family Modiolidae; genus Limnoperna; species Limnoperna fortunei. The sequence goes on from OX104116.1 coordinate 26,716,933, forward strand.
TATTAATTTGCTAATAAAACACGAAAAACATTTAAATTCTACATATTATATAGCCATCTTCAGTAAAGAGTAAAATACTTTTTACAATTTTCTGTTCATTAGATAGTGTTTTTAATTTTTAGCCTCGTGTCAATACCTAAATGAAGAACGACCTGTGTCAGTGTACACTAAATGCCAAGGAAACGACGTGTTTTACTGTGATGACCAACAGACAGAATGTATTACCAAAGAGAAAGTATGCAATGGAGTGAATGAGTGTAGCACCGGACGCGATGAAAGCGTAGAGGAATGCGGTAAGATATTTATAAAGTCCGTTTATTTGCAAAACGGAAGCTCGAGATATAATTGCCAAATTATAAGCCAATCTTATTCTATATGAAAATGATACATCTCGTAATCTTTTAAACCCATTAGAAAAATTTAATGATCTGAATTCAGAATATATGTTTATATAATTATATTTTATAGAGTTTCAAAATAAAATGTAGATAATGCTATCTTCAATTTGATAATGCCTAAATTGATGATAAATTGCATTGAATTTTAGTTGTGTTTTTATGAAAATTCAGTTTATTTATCTGCAATTTTTTTTTTCTTTAGTTAATTTATGTTACTTATGATTTGACATTGTGAGAGAAGTAAACCTAATATTTCAATTTCAAAATTTAACTTTTTGGAGAAACAAACAATCTTATTTGTTTTTATTACTTTATGCGTTAGTATTATTATCTGCATTTTGGATAGAACGATTTTACAATAGAAAAACACAATAAAAAACCGAGTTTCATTAGAAAGTCGCCAACAAGCATGCATAGTTAAAAGAAGACATCTATTTTACGGAAACTACCATAACGATTAGACCCATTATCATACAAACAAGACAGACTGAATCATCCTTAGTATCGATAAATCTTCGCAACTTAAAGTGACAGTCTTTTCCCAAGTTATTAATAGTGTGTTCCAATTGTCTTTAAAACCATAATGACTGAGCCACAGCGTGTTTACTGTCAGTCATTAATAACTTTAACATGCTTACAATTTAACTTTGTTTTCTGATTATTTTTGGAACAGTCAATACATGATCGAGAATTCAAATATATCGCTCGTTATTATTGAGGTTGTCCTAAATTTTTAACTTTTCTATGATTTTAATTATTGTTTGTTTCTTTCCCGAATTCATAAACCAAGTTGGGAAAAAAAGAAGAAAAGCGACCTACATTTTTCTTTTTTGCCGGATAAAGACTTAGGAATCGATCAGCGGTAATGTTTTGTTTATTGAATATAACCGTGGTATAAATGGGACTATTCTAGGTAGGTGTCAGGACTGATAGGACAACTACAACATGCCATATTTGATCTTTACTGATAAACCGTTAAGACCAACAGTGCAGAGTTTTTACCATTGACGTTAATCACCTAATTATAAATAAATTTGCTTGCAAGAGTAATATGACGGGTGTCTCTAGTTCATCAAAAAATGCTCAAAGGCACACTTCTCATTACCTTTTGTCACAAGAGTCGGTTTGATTGATTCGTGTGTTGCATATTTTGCACGTTTGTGGCTAATTGTTTTTTTTTGGTTTCTTTAAGATGTGGTTTCGTAATGTGTACCACTTATTACGTTACGTTCACTCATTGCAAATCTGTTAGACGAACCCCAGGAACCTGGACCAATTATGAAGAATGATCGCTATTAACGCTTTTCATTTATTAAATACCATTAAGATGTGTATAAATTCATTGGAGCTTATTATTAATTTTTCAATAATCTATAGAACTAAAAACTATTTCGTTGTTTTTGTATATGGGAATCCGGTGGCGGCAACACTTGACCTTTTGCTTTATATCTTTGTAAGCGTAAGCAGTATGTCTATCAAATTTGGACAATTGATAGTCGATGATGAGTACTTACCAGTCAGTTACCTGTCACCTGACCTTGACCTCAGTTTCGCGGTCCAGTGACTACGTTAAAGTTGTCGAATTGGGTCATGTAACCATGCATGGTAGGATTACAAAATTTGGTATATAATTTTGCTGATAAATGTACATGACTGTTTAGTAGTTGTCACCTGACATTGACCTCAATTTCACGACTATGTTAAAGTTTTTGGATTAGAACAGTTCTTCTGTAAGCATGGATGGTAGGATTATAATATTTGGTATATAGGTTTCATTATGAAGAGTACATGACGGTCTAGACGTCACCTGACCATGACCTTAATTTCATGGTCCAGTGACTACGTTAAAGTTTTTGAATTAGGACAGTTCCTCTGTATCCATGAATGGTAGGACAATATTTGATATATTGGTTGCGTATGACTAGTACATCACTGTTCTGTAGGTGTCTGCAGACGTTTTACCTGAATTTCACGGTGCAGTGACTACGTTAAGTGTTTGGATTATGTCAGTTCCTCTGTAAATATGCATTGTTTATTTTAAATGCCGATATAATGTTATATATATATGTTGCAAATGAAGTTACTTTTTTATTACTGAGACGGAATGCAGGCGAGACATTGATCTGTGTCCACACAGGTTTAAATGTGGTAAAAATGTTATTTTTTCTTTATTTTAATAAATAAAGAGAATTTTATATACTTAAGAAAGAAATATATATCATTTTTGTATATACATGTACGTATACTTTGAAAGTCAATTCAGCGTAGGCAGTTAAGGTATCTGAAATTATATTAAAAAGTATCTTGAAATTAAATTAACACTTATCGATGTCATAGTCGCATTTCTTTAGTGAATATAGTGTCACATTTCAATGTAACAATTAACGTAAATGGCCAAAACCACATTAACTAAGCTTGGACAGGGCATGGGAAAAATCTAACAAATCATGGACAGGGCATGGGAAAAATCTAACAAATCATGGACAGGGCCTGGGAAAAATCTAACAATACAAATCATGACATTTCTTTGTCTGTGAATCGGTTTTATCTCGACAGCCAAACTAGTGGTCGTCTTTTATCATATTGTAAAATTGATTTGCCCTACTGCACAATAAGAACGATTTTGTCAAACACAGATGACACATTAAAGGTATATGTAGCATAGATTTTACGTAAACTGAATCCAAATCCACTTGATTATCTTGCAAAGCCAAGTGGTAATATTTTTCACTTATCGAAAGGATTTACTTCTTAACAACTTAAAGGGGAAGGAAACCATAAAATAAATTTAAGCTCAATTGAAAGAAACAAGTTTAAAATAAGATTTACTAGTTAAAGTAGTTAAAAATTTTACAAGGTTAGTCGAAAATTATTAATTCAAAATAAAATGTTTAAATTTCCCGCTAGCTCATGGGCGTCGACATATTGTGGCGCTCTTTTGCATTGAAGAGTGCAAACAGTACAATTGTCTACGGTAATTTTCATGTCTACGGTTAAAGATAGGCAGTGCGATGTATACATTCGTATTATTTTGCTTTCATCTGCACCAAATTATGCCATCTTCCCAAACTATCAATTGCTTAAATTTAAGTAATAATTTACGTGGAAGTATATACCACGAAAAATAATTGTTCAAATCTTCTCGCACTCGTAGTATTTTATTAAACATCAGTGAATCCGACTGTATAAATGTAACATCGAGATTTTAGAATTTGAGTGCATTGTTACGTAGTTGTGATCTTTTAAGTTCTTTTGTACCAAGTCGAATTCTATAAAAACAAATATTTTCTTCTGTGGTCGGCATTTCGTGCTAATATCCAAACTCGTACCAGTCCACTATGTCCGAAATACAACTTCTGAGACTCCCCTTTTGAATATGCTAAATGCTTCTCGAATTCAATATCTTCAGAAATAAGATCTTTTTTAATATTATGAAGAAGACCCAATCTGGTTTTAGCTGTTTGTGTTTACCATATCAATTTTATCAGTTATAAATATTTTGGAAAGTTAATCATAGTAGATACTGAGACAAGTAAACCAGAATAGTAGGTGTGACGTCACAGATCACACATTAATGGATACGGGAATTTCAAAATTTATTATCACAAAATATTGATTTATTTCTTTATGGTGCCATTTTGTAACACGAACATAGTTAGAATACATTTATCTAAGAATCTTCTGCAAACTTATGCAAAGATGTTTGGAGGGTTTCCTTCCCCTTTAAGTTGAACAATAAAAAAGGTTTTCCGGCAGTATCATATAGCAGTTCTGACTATCTGAGACTTCATTAATGAAAAAAGTTTATGTTTGTGCAATCAGCTGATGTATTTGTTGTAACAGACACAATCTTGATAAATTAACTATGTAAGACGCGCGTTTTGACCACTGTGGTTTCGACTTATCAACACCCATTTTTTGGCGTTCGACCCAACACTATTCTTTAGCTTTTATCACAGAAGACTCCCAAAATGTAAAATCCAAATACAGCAACGACCATTTTCACCTTGGGAATAAAAAACCTTTGAATTTGATTTTTTAAAATCAGGGCAGTAAATTATGACAATAACAATATCGCTCAATACTTAAATAACTATATGTGCGTCAACATCAAAGTGTAACTGCTGGGCAAGTGATACCATTGAGTACCAGTGTAACTACTGGGCAAGTGATACCCTGTAACTACTGGGCAAGTGATACCCTGTAACTACTGGGCAAGTGATACCCTGTAACTACTGGGCAAGTGATACCATTGAGTACCAGTGTAACTACTGGGCAAGTGATACCATTGAGTACCAGTGTAACTACTGGGCAAGTGATACCATTGAGTACCAGTGTAACTACTGGGCAAGTGATACCATTGAGTACCAGTGTAACTACTGGGCAAGTGATACCATTGAGTACCAGTGTAACTACTGGGCAAGTGATACCATTGAGTACCAGTGTAACTACTGGGCAAGTGATACCATTGAGTACCAGTGTAACTACTGGGCAAGTGATACCATTGAGTACCAGTGTAACTACTGGGCAAGTGATACCCTTGAGTACCAGTGTAACTACTGGGCAAGTGATACCATTGAGTACCAGTGTAACTACTGGGCAAGTGATACCCTTGAGTACCAGTGTAACTACTGGGCAAGTGATACCCTTGAGTACCAGTGTAACTGCTGGGCAAGTGATACCCTTGAGTACCAGTGTAACTACTGGGCAAGTGATACCCTTGAGTACCAGAAGAGGTATCAATCAAGAGGATGAAAATCGAAAGTCATCAAAGATACCAATATAGGTACAGTTGTCTAAATATATCCAATATAACCCCCGATGCTTTAACTATTTTGTAGATAATGTGATTTTATAAATGTTCGTTAACACAGTTACGAGTCTTCAAGATTCCTATTGTAACTCTTATGTCCTTTCTAATATGCTTTCACAGGAATATGTTACGCAAGTCAGGTAAAAAATATTATCATTTTCAATCGTGAAAGTGAACAAAATATATGCTATTTCACTTCAAGTCAAAAAAGTGTGGAATTTAATAAACGATTTGTCACTATATCTTAGTGTTGCCTCTTTAACCTAATATGTGGCCAGAAGATAAAAATCAAATTTTGACCTGATTGGTGGAACACAATCTTGCTCTTCTTGAGCACAAAACACGGCCTTTTTGACTATTTATATACTTTTTTCAAAAGTAATTAAAGATAGAAAAAAATCCGTCTTCAAACTACGGAAAGTTTATTTAAGTAGGAGTTTTTAAATAACCTCATCAAAATCGATTTAAAATTAAAATTTCCCACACATTAGAAATACTGAATAAACTGTCGCGACTGGCTCCTTTTCTTGCAAAAGATTAACGATGTTAGATAAACAATAACATGCGTAATATACAATATAAAAAGCTGTCAACAGATATACGACGACGACAAAATTGTACTATTAGGACAAAATTGTACTATTAGGACAAAATTGTACTATTAGTACGAACATTTCTCCAATGTCTTTGATAGGATGTAGACATAAACTTTTAATTTCTCAAATTTGTAGATGCGCCCATTTGATTTCGATACGAATCGTTATTTAAAATGTATACAACGTCGTAATATCTCAAACAGAACGATAAATCAATGGCGGGCCAAATCGTTTTTCCATGTCACTGTTGTTTATACTGTAGGTATAATTACAGTGTTGAAAAACAGCGGTTTTGTATTGAAACTATAATTAAATATATCGGATATCAGCATTGCTTATTATATTTGATCTGTCTTTTAATTATCCGCATGGTGTTTGCCAAAAGAATGCGTGATTTACATGTAACTACCTGGGGTGGATTGTTAAGCAAGATCAGCAGTGGCCTTTGATTGTTAACTCTAAAATTTCTAGGCTACAAAGAATGAACATAGTCAAATAACCTTATGCTGTAGGGCATTTACGTGTTCTTTTGAAGTGTTATTGATGGTAAATTATGGATATTTGTACCGAAAACATTCAAACAAGCAAAAATAGCTTAGTTAAAAACAAGTTTAAAACAAAGAATAATAATGTTTAGAATATAAATCTAATACATTTTTTTAAATGACAATACCAAACGATTGACAACTCATTGTTGAAAACAATTTAGTCAGTGACATTCTATGCGGAACTAACATTAAAAGAATAGATATAATTAAAAATTGTCAGGTTACAAATCTATCATTAATCGAAGTTTGAAAATCTAAGATCAAGCGTTGGCTTTTCATACATTTTATTGCCCTAGAATACCTTTTAGAATGAGGCCTTGGGGCAACAAGTCATAGTTTATTTTATTATACTTATAAGAATGCAACTGGTGATGGATGCTATTCATAGTTCACATTAGGCTAACAAAGAATTCTTATAAAATTGTCGAATGGTTTTAGTCAGTTCTTCAATAATCGCATGAAATTTGAAGAACACACCCAGTTTAAACATATTTTCTGGTAAGACGTATAAACACTATTATACGGATCATTGGTTAAAAGTTAAAGATGTATTAAAAGAAATAAAAACTCAGTATTGTGTCATGTTGTCAAAATTGGTAAAAGAGTATACCAAAGAACTGCATTCATTGTGCATTTGCATTCATGACTCATAAAACATGGTTAAACATAAGGTCATAGAGTAGAAAAAACAAGTGATTGATGTTTAGAAGCAAATGTCCGATATAATTAATCAAATTGGAAAATTTCTTCCAATTGGGAATTTGCTGACATCTGCATTGTAAATCAATACTTGTTTGTATGTTCAGTATGAAATTTATTTGCAAAGAAACAATTTAAGTTGTGAATCTTGGCATTAAAGTAATTTTAACATAAAACTATGATACTACTGCAGTTTTTTTACTCGTGCTGTATAGACACATTCATCGATGAAATCATGTGCCGCGCAATATTGATGTTATTCGGAACCCGCAAGCTAGCAGTGGTACACGCTCTCGGGTTTTATCCATTCAGTCAATGGTGCAGGAATGATAATTAACCGTTAATTGCGTTATCATTTCAAAAGATAACGTCAAGTTGGGTGCACCATCTGCTAATTTTATCCATCAACTATGTCTAAGAAGAAAATTAAAATTAAAATACTAATTAAATTCCTTTGTATAGCCCATTTTTAGCGAATAGGAAAGATGAAAAATAAGAGTTATAAATTTTTCGTTCTGATTTATATACTTTACAGTACCAACTTTTTGTTTTGTTTTACGGTTACAGAATGTATATTATTTGCCTGCTTTTGATTTAAAGTTTTTTTCATTATTCTTTTTATTTACAAGTTAAGTCGGTGCATAGTTGAGAAATGTAATGCATGCAGAATGGCCATAGCATCCATTGAGGCCTCACTAAAAATTTTACCAAGTATGGTTTTGATATACGGAAATTTTTTTTAAGAATTAAAAATAAAATATCGAAATCATGTGTTTTACTTTCTAATACTGTATATCGCTATAACTAATACGGACGTCGGTACCTTTAAACCAAACAACAATCTTAATATGGAATTATCGATTTGTTACTATTTACGGATTTTTAATGTCCAGTATCAGCAGTCGTGCCAAAAATTATAATAAAGGTCATGATGTCGAACGTAAACAAATAAAAAGCAGGCAGCATTCGTGGATCTAAGGGTAAAATCTGGAAGCTGTAGAACAAGAAGTGCAGGTGAATATATCAAGGGATTAAATAATATTTTAAGTGAACTTGTGTAGAATTTTAATATTTTAATATAAATATGAATAGACGCTGTTTTTCCACTTATCCAATGTCCTTTGGATGTTGTGACAATCGACGATCGCACAAATGTGACCGCCACGGCTAGTATTCGACATAATTATGACTATACCAATGTAAATAACCTGTGTAGCGTGTACCATGTAATGTCGGATTGTGTATTACGCCACCTGTCGACACGAACGATAACTCGTATATGACCAATTTCTGACATCGTCTATAGAAGGACTGGTAATGTCAACAATCATCCTGTATATTGTTATTATTTTGTATGTTAAAGAACAATGTATACAACTGTAAAAATGTAACCGCAGTTTCATGTAATCTTTAAAAGAACATTTGCTTTTGAATAAAAAGTGAATTAAACAAAACATTAAAACAACAAGCATGATTTGTTAAATTACATTTCATGGCAAAATATTGTTGTATGGTCGTCAAGTACATTACACACTTTTTTACTAGTGGTCGTTTTGTTTATACATCATATTTGAAATATATTAAGTAAATTCTTCCTTACGTCCAGCGAGCAGTATTTAAGCTATTTTTAGGACGATATTTGAAATAGAATTGTAAGAATAAATTGTCTTTTCAAAAACTCAAATTCTTGTTAAGGTGCTTTAATGTTGTAATGATTAATAACAATTATGGTCTAGTAAACGATATTTCAAGTGCATACGTGACCTAAGCAAAGTCCTAACAAAATAAAATGAAGCTACATTACTTAAATAGAATTAAGTCTATGTTGGCCCAATGCACCTTTTGTGACATAAAAACAACGGTGAACTAGGTAAAATTGAATGAAATTAATAATATTTCTGCACCTCCTACTCACGGAATGACGCGAATTACATGTAGGCTATGAACACTTAGAAAACTTTAAAATTTGTGTTTTTATCCCCTTTGATATTCTAATTACATTATCACTATTGATTTGTTTTTCCTGTCTGCAGTTTCTAATTGACATTATTATTGGAATTAATAGTGGACCAGATGTTTTTTAACTGATAATAAGCTAAGTTTCTTATTCAAGTGTTATTACAATAAATCAGAGAGAAAACAAGACAGACGCGTTTGCTGAGAGAAATGTTGCTGTACAACTAAAAGATCATGGTTATGTTCAAAATGAAATTATATTGTACATAATGAACATGGTGTTTAATTGTTGGTTTAAAAGAATCATAAACAGCAATGACAAACCATTAAATTAGAGTATTATATTCCAGGATGCTTAAAAGACATTGAATTCCAATGTAATGCCAGTATTTGTATAGATATGATACGTCGCTGTGACACAGTTCCGGACTGTGAGGATGGGAAAGATGAAGATGAATGTGGTAAGAAAAAACTGGTTTGTAGATAAGTAATACCCGCTCTAATAAGTGAAAACGAATTTCATGTGGAAATTTTGTCTTAAATTTATGAAATTGCATACAGTATACTGACATATAAGAATGTTGTACTGTATTGTAAAAACAAATTTAGTTTATAATACCAATACAATATTTGTTTGATGCAATTGTCGATAAATTAAAAATGTACCCTATGCCTGGCTTATTTTCTGTTCAATCTCAGACAATTTATGCTCAAGAAAAGGAAATTAACTCTGTAGTTGCTTTCAACAAAGACATCCCTCTGTGACTGAATACGGTACTAGGCAGCTAAGCTGTTAGTCTTGATTCTTCAACAAACATAGACGGTTAATAAAAATAAAAACCTTAATTGAGACCTGTTTTTCTAATTCCTTGGTACACTTCACTGCGGAAGGATACAAAAAAAATTTACGATTAAGAAATGCAGAAGATACCAAGAAGAAAAAAGCGCGAAATATGCAGCATGGAGAAACACACCCTCAGCAAAAACAAAATAAAATCAAGAAGGCAAGGCAAACAACAATGATCAACAAAAAAACTAACGAAATCACACAAAATGGTGTAAAATCAGTTTCTCCTGATAGATAAGCTTTGCCTGATTTGCATGTGGTTATGTGTTACATACGTTGTCATAATCCAGCAATTGTACAATTAAATACATTTTCTGGGTTTTTTTCAGAGGTTTATGAGTGTCCATCAACTCACAGCAAATGTCAAAATCATTTTTGTGTACCACGTGACGTTGTTTGCAATTTTGAAAATGATTGTGGTGATGGATCAGATGAGAAAAATTGTGGTATATAATTGATATTGTATATTTACTGTCCGTACAACTTACATTTTCTGCGTGATTAACCACTCGCAAAGAAAGGCAAGCAAAGTTCCACGACAACTGTATTTATTATTTTCTTTGGGAATTCTTCCATTTCTTAATCCTTTCTTTTACGACAGTGTCCACAAGTAAATATTTATTTCCCTTATTCATAGATTTATGGTGCCACAATGAACGAACACATTTTGCATACCAAAATGACCAGCTGTAGCTATCTAAACAGCTGATGTTCTCAAGAAAAAAAGAACTATTTATGTGAGGCAACATAATTCTGACAGAAAAGAAAAATCAGTAATTTACTATGAATATATTTATGAAAAGTAAGACACTAAGTTTCATCAGTGAATGTCCTGTTATAGATAAGACCAGACGACTAAGAACTTAAATAGTTGTCGTTTTCAATCGACGGATAACACATTTATATTGTCATTTTTAAACGATGACTACCCGAATGTTCTAACATCCAAAAGTTTAATGGCATTTTGTTTTATTAGTTTTATAGCGTGTAGGAAGTGACGTTAACTCTGACGTTACGATCACAGTTTCGTTCAGTGTTTTAAATAAAATGTCCTATTGCCCAAAAAGAGCATACAACTATTTAGTTTGTTCAAACAGTGAATTACAAAGAAATGATTTATGTTTTTCGAGGCCTTTTCGTATTTAATAAATAAACGTAAAATATTGGTTTATTATATTCCTTATAACTATATGACATAACAAAGTTATAATACTTTAAAAACGGGTTTGTAGCTTTTAAAATTAAAATTTTGACATGAATTATCCCCATTAATTGAATAAAATGAAATAATGGGAATCGAATGCACTCTTTAACTTTCAGTGACTTATATAGCGTTGACTGTGATCACATTATCAAGATAAAGCACTACCGCGCTTTATTAAGAATGTGCTTCGGCTGGTCAACGCTTTCATACGTCAATGAAACTTCAAAAGAATGCATTTAATTCTTGAGACATCGATTTTGTTTAATGTTTAACAAGATTGGATTTCTAATTTAGATTGACAGTATGATAACGTCAGGCTGTCATCACATACGATTTTCTATGACAATATGAGTAGTGATAAAGTTTTGGTTTGAGAAGCGTGAGAGAAGCCTTATAACAAAAAATTTTTACGTAATGGAAGTCTTTATATATCTAATTATTTTTAAATTGAACTATTATGACGATTTTAAGGAATTAAAGTGAGGTGACAGAAAAAATGGCCATGACGAATGTTATTAATAAGAAAAACTAAAATTTAATACAAAACATCCGTATTATGAAATAAATATTCACTGGTTAATGCCCGTAATTACCGTTTCCATGTATCAGATTAAGTTCATTCAGAGGATGGGCCACTCTGCAAGTAGGAAGTAAGATACAAATGAGGGTATTGCTGTAAGGCGTCAAAAGACGTCATAATAGAGTAAACGGGGAGGTGTCATTATGAAGGAAAGGGTTAAGTATATCAAGTGAAAATGCTTCTTAAATAAACATTTATTTGGTATATTTGATTATTTGTCGTTTTTTTCTTGACATATTTTTACAAATATTCTTATCCTTATAAAACCAGCAAATATTGAAATAAATGTGATTTAAGAAAACAGAACCAAATATACAAAGTAGTTTTCCATACTTGACATAAGGTCAAGGACAAACAAAGCCAAAATGTAAACAAAACAGGGGTGAACAACAAAACAAATACATACTGAAAAACAACAAACTGAGTGACATGAGACAGCAAATCAGGGACAGACAAAATCATTAAACGATGGTTTAACTGCATATGACATATAGGAGATTCTTTGATTCAGTAGGTATTTGTTGCATTGTCAGCATTATTTTAGCTATATTCAGAACGAGAACAAGTTAACATATTATTAATAAATTTTGGAAAGGGTAGAACATTTTGAATGTGATTAGAAAAGTACTGAAAAGAAGAGGACAATAAAATCAAAGACGATCAAAAAAGCTTTTAGCATTTGCAATTTTACAGTTCATGATCTTATAAATAACATAAAACACTGAACTAACATTATGCAAATATGTTGTAAAATACCTCGAATTCCTTAGAAGTTCTTTCCGAACGCTAATTAATAGCGGTATCTTTATTTAATTTTTTCAGTCTACGCACCTTGTTTTAATGCTTCTCAGTTTCGTTGTAACAACTCCAGGTGTATTTTTCATGGTTATCTGTGTGATGGTGAAAAAAACTGCGAGGATGGTAGTGATGAAGCAAACTGTGGTAAGTAAAATATTAAATAATTTTTGTCACATCAAACCCAATTCCACTGACTAATATATCTTCATTTGTTTGCTGCAATCGATTTCTTAGACGTATTCAGATTCAGACTGGGGTAGCACGTTGAAGGATTAAAATTTGATTAATAGTTAGCACCGTTATAGTCAACAGTTCATATATAAGGAGGAAAAACGAACAAGATTTAACAGCTTAAAAGGATACCAGGCCTTTCTGCTAATAACATAATAAGAAACAACGCACCTTAAAAACTAAAGAAACAACTACTTATGCGTAAACAGAACAGATGCGACATGTTTGATCCAAAAACCTAAATTAGCAGAATTCGACTTATAGCTAAATTTACCTAGGTAAATGAAGTTACTTTTACATGCTAGAAAATAAATTTAAAAATGCTGATATATTTTACTGTCAGTTAAATATCAATAAGTTAAAGAAATTTAATTGTTACACTCAAGTTTACATGTACTTTGTCTATTCGTTTGTAGATTTGCCTTATTTGTGTAATATATGATGTTGCAATAAACTAAAATAACAAAACACTAAACACTAATTGAATATAATGTAGAAAAAAAATAAAACATTTACATTAAAACATATCATAAGATAATATAATAACGAGAGGATTGTAAATTAACGGAAATGTATTATAGCGATATATTATTACTGAAAGGATAACATGTCTTTAAGAAAAAAACAACATACCTCGCATTCCATGGGGTTTAATAATTGTTTATCAGTTTATCAGGAAAGTTTTCAACCTAACTAATGGACTAAACCATAATATTATATTTTATTTTACTGATATTTGGTTTTTAGTTATTGTTACCAGATCATGTCGAAACATTGTAGCTTTTAAATCTAGCATAACATATAATGTTTAAAATTTAAACGCCATACTTCGGATAGATCTATCTGGTTGGAGCAACTGGAATTAACGTTGCCATCGATAAAATGTGAAGTTAACAATTAAAAAAATTGAATTATTCACGTTTGAAGGAATAAGTATGAGTCTGACCTAAAAACCGCGAAAACACTTATTGAGTGTCTTTCACAAAAATTTAGCCAAATATTGTATGTAGTATATATCATTGATTCATAAGCAAGAACTTCTTTCATTAAATTTATGGGAGACTACTACAAATAGTGGAAATCAGGAATTTCTATGAAATGTAAACACCCTGGGATGGGGATATCACTATCTACTATAAGCATTAAGTCATAAGAAAACTTGTGCTTTAATTTTTGTTCTTGGATCTGAAAGAAAGTTCAAATTGTAGCATTGTCTTTTTGACTCGTTTAAATTAGTCTTTTGAAACAAATATTCAGACGCTTTGTTGCACGAAACCAATGGTGCTTTAATTTTTTAAAAACTTTTTCCATTCTGTAATTTTTTAAATATTAATTGCATTACTTTAATTCTGTTGTTACGTAAACTAAGTTAAAATAGGTTTGACGTGTTTAAAAGGTTATTAAATTAACTATGCTAGACGTCTAATCAGGACTCATCATTGGTGCTAAAACACAAAATATTTATATGCAATTAGTTAAAATGTTATAGAGCATTTATTATCAACATTTCTAAACTGTATACTGAACCCGGCTAAAGACATCTAGCATGTAAATTGAAAACCAAAGAATTTAAATTATTTTCGAAATTTTAGAGCAGTTTACTGTCATGACCTTTATATATTTTGTGATGCGAAATCTTGTAATTTGTTATGTCATTTAATTTGTTTTTCAGATTCGTATTTTAGATGTGGCGACGGAACATTCAAAGATACAAAATACTTATGTGATGGTTGGGTAGATTGCCAATCAGACCAATCAGATGAAACTAACTGTAAGTTAATTTAAACTGTAGGTACAAAATTGAAATAAACAGTATGCAAAGTGCATTTGAAACGAAACTTAAGATGACACTAACATTTTCTTTGTAACTGATGGTAAAAGTATAAAGTGCTATGTTTTGTAGAGCATAAAACCCACATACAGTTTTTCAACATATGTAAAATAATTCATTTAGATACAAGTAGCGTGGGACTTTCTAAACAAGTCGCTTGGTGGCACACGTACTGGGAGTGTAAATTAAAACGAAAGAGTGAGATTATCATTTTGTAATACAAATGAAATGTAAAACACAATGTCTGTTAGTAATCATAGTTTAACAAAATAAGCTACCATTGTCTTTTCTGTATGCAGACATTCAAAATAAATCTAAATATCTATAGATGTTTGACATCTTGCTGCAGAGCGATAACAGTTTGGTTAAACACAAGGCAATATCAACAGCTAAGAATCTTTCTAATCTATCATAATATACGTATGTATTCGTGATCTATTCTGTAAACAATAAAAAGATACTCGACTAATGTACAAATGCGATGAATTTTGCTAAGACTTAGGACGGGATAAAAGCAAATTATGTATCCAGACTCTTGGTGGGGAGACATATTGTTTTTTTTCTTCCGTTTGTCCGTCCGTCTGTCCGTCACAAAGTTATTCGCTCAACTTCTCTTAAACTACTCAAACAAATTTTACGAAACTTGGTATGTAACAAGTACACCATATGTTGTTTTGCAAATTACCTGGAAACTTTGATCCTCAAAACTTTGTTGGAGTTATGGTACTTTGAACTTTGAATTTGTAAAAAAATCATCATAAATCAACTGTTCTGAAACTACTGCAAAAAATTTTACGAAACTTTTATGGAGCAAGTACACCATATTTTGTTGTGCATATTACAAGGAAATGTTTATTCTCTGGATCAAATCTGGGGAACGGGGGGAGGCATCGTTTTTGTATGCAAAAACAAACTTATATTGGTTATGAAAGTGCAATTGATAAATTTCACCGTTTTCAGTGAGATAACTTACAGTACGCGAACATTTGATTTTTATTCAAAATCCAGTTTAAAAGAAGGTTGGTCGTCACATGTTTTAAGGCAACTGGGTTTTAAATAATTGCCGTTCTGAACATTTGTCTAACTTTGATGATAGTTACCGGAAGATGCATTAAGTTCTATCTAAAAGGACTTTCACAAAACGTTGTGCAAATCTTATCTCACACTAAACCTACCTACGAAAGAAACTTGGTACTTGCTTCCCACCGGGCAATCTTTTATATAACTTTTAACGCTGACAAAAAAAACCCTTGACATACAACTTATGCTCTTTTGAAAGGTATTTTCAATAATAATTAAATAGGAACATTATTGGAAAATGTATGAGAAATTAAACTTTGTTTAAATGATCTGCTCACTTTCTACTATTTTGTTGTATGAATCGGAGATTCATATCCTAAGAAATTCTAAGGAGTAGTTTTTATAGAGCCTACATTTTTCTTCCTTTCAAATATTATTTGACTTAACACATGAATACTTTAAAAAACTTAACATCTTAATCCCATATTTTTACATTCCAATCTATAGATTATGTCGTATCTAAATTATTTTCTGTGTCGTATCAAACAAAATTCGGTTGAATATAACCTAAAGAACGATACGTGACTTTCCCTTAAAAAGAAAACAATGACATGTTGTAGCAAACAAAAAAAACCAGCTTTCTAATTGCAAACGTTTGATTCATTTATAGTTACATTTATGCAGTACCTTGCGTACAGAGTTTGTATTTCAGTTCATACAATGTTTTAAGGCACGTGCGTCCTATCTGGATTTTTTTTATAGAGAAGTGCTAATGCCATTAATACAACTTTGCAAGAATTTATAAATCTTGTTTTCGAAATTGCTTAGATTCATATCAAGAATTGGTTGTGAAGTTTTTGTATCGGATAGATATGCATGACCTGTTTGCACTATCATAATTCCATACTGTTTATTTACAGTAGGCACTACCTTTACTAGACTATTGACTATATTACATGACAGCGATACCATTTTAGACGTTTTGACAGTAGCAGTCTAGAGAGATAAGGTTGTTAAAATTTCGTTAACAATTAACTAGGTTTATTTTAGTTGGTGAAGCTTCTCTTCGGTTTCCGGTATTGTTGACCAGGTGTTTTTGTATTAATTCAAATTTGTTATCACGTCTTATCATCTTTATATCTAAATTTCTACAGATAAGGTTGTAAAAAATTGAAAAGATGGATCAGTTTTGTTACATTAGCATTCTACAATGATAACGTCGTTGAAATTTCGATTACAATTAGTTACTATGACATGATTAAAACCACACAGCTTCATGAGCTTTGTGAATTCAGTATTTGGATGTATCTCTGTGTACATAAATACAACAATATACACACCATGACCATGACATTATTTTTATAATATTACAAAAACTGTTAAGGTATGATAACATCATATATATATATAACTCTCTATATTTATACAGTTAGTTAATGACAAAATAAAACCAGGCACGGTAGCTATGGTATACGAAGATTCTAGCACAATCTACCTTAGCTGTGTCTTGAATTACTGCAACAAATCAAAATAACGTTTTAGCAAATCACCACGTAATTATTATATATTTGCAAAAATATTAATTCCATACTTGTTTTAATGCGTGTGGATGTATGAAAATTGCAGTTCAAAATAATTATTATTTCAATGCAACATGCAGAATTTTCTTATTGCAATATTATTTATTGACATAAAACTACAACGCTATTTAAATCAATCAATAAATCGATCAAGTAAACTTATTAAACATATCGGATGTTTTGATTGATACATCTATACACATGTCTTCAAGGCACTCAAATATTTTAAGAATACTGGCTTTCAATTGTACAAATCTTACGGCTATAATAATTTAACTTGTTTCTGTCGTGACAAAATATATACAAGATTTTATCAAGACAGTGGAAATTAAATTTTAACTGTTATTGTATTTGTTGTCTTCGTCATGAATATAGCTAGCATTCCGCTGGTGGTATGTTAAGCGGAAAATCAATCATTCTAATAAACTACGCATACAAATTGCAGAGCAGGAGTTTTAACATAATCAGTGAACATATATCGTGTATAAAAAAAATTTATCAACGATTTTATAGCCTTTCTTAAAATAGGCACAATGAAGGACAGCTATCATTAGTATAATCGACTTTCCTTGAAAGATAACATCAACTAAATACACTATCATAACATGATAACATCATCATTAAATGTCAGCGAATTATAACATCAGCACATATTCGAATGGCACAACTAGAATTTAATGTAATAACAAAATAACGAACATAAGTTAATCGCGAAGAAAGTGGTGGCGTTTGCAAAAATCAATATACCAACTGCAACACATCCTAAGATATTATTAAGAAAGTGAACGGTATATAACTGTTTTAATTGATGCAACCGATTCATAAAAACTTAAATGTTTGCTCATAAGTGGTTAATGTCGTAGGTCTTTAGGTATTTCGTTTAAGAGATGTAAAAGAGACGTTTAGCAATATTGAAAATGGAAAAGCAGTATTAACCTGCATAAAATATATTTACTATATGTGCTTTACGAATTGTTTAATGGTAAAAATGTTTTTAATTTTATGTATCTTTGCTCTAACTTGTACATTTTATTTAAGGTGGCAAGTGCAGCGTGGATGAATTTTCCTGCATGAACGGTAGATGTATTAGGATATCAAATGTCTGTGACGGAGCATGTGATTGCGGTTATACCTGTGACGACGAAAATTCTTGTCGTGAGTATTTCAACCGCATTGAAACACAACTGTCAGACAATTATATAGACAGATATTAAACCTGTGATTATGTTATTGTGTTATAGATTAATACAAACACATAACAGTCACACTAGGTTATTGTTTTTCTCTGTCAAATTTCAACCAAAATTTTAAAAAGTCGACCAATTTTTACGCTTCGAACTCGGTATCCTTTTGTGTTATTATTTGTTTACCTTATATTTGAAAAGAAACATGTGCAATCAAGTGTAACATTTAAAGATTATGTCAGCACTACAGACCCCATCCTCCTTTAAGTTAACTTCTACAAAATAGATTCACATACCTTACCATTATAACATTTTATAGAATACTGGATTTACCTTAAATTCACTATTAGTGACAACCTTATTTTAAAAAAATACTATGTCTTTTCTAAAAGATATCTGACTGGCACAACAAGATTAAAGTCTAATTAGAATTTGTGAAGTTTACAAAAAGACGACACAAATAGAGCTAGTTTCATTTGTCAGATTGATAGAACCAGGTACCAGTCTGTTAAGTTACCTACAAAATCTAATACTTGCTTGAAATTAATAAATTTTGACTCATTTAACTTTTAAAAAATTTATCCATCATATAAAGTTATTTTTTAACAAGTTTATTCATAATTACAACTTTCATGCAAAGTGAAAGAACCTTTTAAGCACTACTTTTGACTACGACATCAACTGATTGGCTATTTAGTAGAGGTTAACCGTCTTTAGAGCCATGTATCATTGTTGTAAATCAACAATTCTATTTTATAATGGGCATACAGATTAAACGAGGATAAATTGATGCCATTTTTGCTTAAGTACTTTTAAACCATTAAATCTACTCCCCATTCACTCAAGGTAAACAAAAATTACTTTTTTTAACGCTACCTACCTACCCTATTTTTTCAGGAATGAAACAGGAAACGTACATATAATTCTATTTGGCCTAATTCCCACATTTACTTTTAAATAATTCTTACGTGTTCCAACAGGAATAAAAACGCCCGTCGTCTTAGCAACACCTGTGTGCATCTCTGCAGATATGTGGCGCTCTCCAAACTTTGAAGTCGTATGCTGGGAAAGAAGTGGACTAATTGACCCAATGCTACACACTTTACGTTTTTTTCTCTTTTTACTTCATTAAAAAACATGTCTCTGTGTTGTGAACAAATTGTTAGCTTTTCAGAGAATTCAGAAAGAAAAAGAGAGCATTCTGACAAAATGCTTATCTTTTTACCATAGGACAACGTTTTCAACAGTACAGTGTCACCTTCACATGCACTATTACTATTCTTTAAAAATCTATTTAAGGAACACATAGTTAATTAGTTATTTTAAAAGATAGCAGTTCTCATTAACAAATTTCCCTCCATGTTTCTAGTCTTCTGCTAAATCTCCAGCAAAAGAGTACCACAAAGGGAGATAATTTGATACATTCAATAACCAAATAGACAAAGTAAACCATGGTTTGAGGCCATATTTGTTTCTTAATATTTAAATTTGTACTGGTTTACCCATTGATTTTTGCATTGCATCTGAGTAAGATTTAATTGAATTTTTTTAAAAACACAAGTGATAAAATGTCACATAGCGGACATTTCTTAGAATCGTGCCTCAATATTGAATTTCAACCAAGTTTTATAAAAGTTAATTTTAAATAACTTGTATCATTTTTTTCAAACTTTTTCTACCTTCATTTTGTAGTATAATACAACAACTTTTAGATATTACTATATTATATGCTCATTTTAGTAATTTTCAAATTTTTTATTCAATATTGCTCAACTGAGTATGAATAGCCACATATACATATTCAACCTCTGTTTCCATGGAAACAACAAAGTATACATGAAGCTTGTAATGTAAATTTTAGCTTATTGTCATAAGATCTTCAATTTATAATAACTAAAACTATCATTGCTTTTATTGCGTGCCGTCATATTCTGGTGTTAACAGAGAATCGCTTTTAATATATAATGAATTTTTAAAGGAATGTACTTTTGCTGGATTTGATTCATTGCGGAACAGAAGCTACTTTGACGCATTTTGTGTCATTTTTAGAATTTCTACTAAGCTTCTATCGAATCTGTCTCTATTCCAAAACCGTCAGTTTATTTCCTGTTTAATCTTGAATATTCCATTGATTCTTATTTCTTTTTCGAAAAATGAATCTTAGTTAGTAGCTGGACCACAGGTTTGCTGTTGGGCGAAATTATAGAGAAATCTCGTATGCTCAACAGTTTTTTTTCTGAAACTTATAAGCTTTTTTTTCTACAGTTTTATTTGTTTGAGAAGCGTTCCGTGACAATCAACTCTTTTTTCATTTCATCATGTTGATTCTTCTTATTGTTACAGCCTTACAAATGAACTTAACATTTTCGACTGTTTAAATTGTTAAGATTTAGTTGAATCTTGTTCAATACTCGATAATGTCATAGTGTTAGCCTTGTAGCCACCATTAAAGCGTATTTCATACTTATCAGATCTGTATTTTTATGCCCCCGCGACGACATGTCGGGGGCATTAAGTTTTACTCTGGTCCGTCCGTCTGTCTGTCCGTCCGTCCGTACGTATGTACGAATTTTCGTCAAGTTTTTCTCAGAAATCGTACATGAAAACAATTTGAAATTTGGCAGGGTGGTTCAGTATCACAAATTGTACGTCCTTAGCGACTTTCAGACCTATCGGACAACTACTTCCTGTTTGGGACTTTTCAAACTAAAACAATAAGGGTAGTTCATAACTAGTATCTGTTTCACCTGTCTATGAATTGAAAAGAAGAAAAAGGTATAGATAGAGATTGAGTACTCACTTCTGTATTCAGGGAGTATTAATAGTTCACGTAGGTCGGGGTTTCGTTATTTCACGTAGATCGGGGTTTCATTAGTTCATGTAGGTCGGGGTTTCATTAGTTCTCGAATGTCAGGGTTTCATAGTTGCCCGCACACTAACTGTACTCACTTCTGTTCTCGTGGAGTATTAACAGTTTTACCTGTGTTGGTGTTTCATAGTTTTCAGTAAACCAACTGCTCTAACACAGTCTTACTGTAATTATAATCTAAAAAGATACATAAATATTTAAAAATCTGAAAATTGATAAGAATAAAAACAATGGTCTTTTTACAAAAGCGGAGTTGGCATTTTAAATGAATTTTGCGAGGAAGAAAAGTATGTGACTTCCAGATTTGTTTATAATTTTCCGTTTGTTATTGTCTTCTGTTGTAAGATTTATATTATATTTATATTACTTGTACACTGATTAACTAAAACTACTCTGCTTTTATTTTTAAGATGACTATTCCTGTGCCTTGGGCGAAAAGTTTGCCTGTACGCTTTTGGATAGGACTCTACGCTGCATCGACAAACAATATTTATGCGATCATCAAAATGACTGCTGGAATCATGAAGATGGAACAGATGAATACCCTTGTTGTGAGTGCTATTTATGTATTTAAAAGCAAGCTGTCATAATAGTAAAAATATAAGCCTTTCTTCACATCAATTTCAATCCATGACTATTTGTAATTTCCACGCTATATCCTTTAGTATCAGATTGCTTTAATCTTTAAAAAAAAACACAGTCATTCATCAAACGCGCTCATAATAGTGCAAAGCAAATGAATACCTTGGGGAAAAAACCCTTTTAATTAGGAATGCAAATTGGATATTGATGTTTGTTTTAGTTTTTATAACCCGCCTAAACCCCGACACAGCGGGGTATTATGTGAAACCCTCCGTATGGATATAAGTGTCCATTAGTCCGCTTCTCAAATTACCATCTCAAATGTTACTGGGTTCAAACGCTCTCCCATATTACACTAAAAGTAAAATAGTATCAACCTGAAAGAAATGTTCTTTTTGTCATTGCAAATTTGTCGATAGATACAAGGTAAGTGTAACACGCGCAGCACAAACACACTTCAACTTAAATAGTTTTGACTTTTCATTTCCAAAAACTGACATATCACTTATTAACTACTAGGAAATTATATGTCGTTAATTATGCAGGAAAAGCATACCCTTCATGAGCACCTTGATCCACAGATTTTTGCAGGGGTTACTTTTGTTTATTTTTAGTTTTGTCCTTTTTTTATTGTTTTAACCTGGTATTTTCTTCTTTAAGTCTTTTTGAAATTGATCGGTTCACTTATTGAATTCAGATATTTTCTTGAACCTAAACAAAATTGTTCGCGACTTGTTTCATTACTAAAGCCGGAACAATGCATTGAAATTCCTCTTACCTAATAATAATCATTGCACTATTGTTTTACTATATATTAATATCACTGTTTTAAAAAAAAGATGTTTGAGTTTTTTCTTTTTACTTCTAACACTATTAAACTTTCAGCTTTTATTTACAAACATTATGTGTAGTGATCTTATTTATGACCACAGAAAGATAAGAATTATACAATATCTAAGAATGGTTAAAGTTATTGTTACATAAATGTTTGATTTAAATAATAAAATAGAAAATAGAAATAAAATGTTTATCACTAGTGTAAGACCAACCGATCTTTTACCAAAACATATGTGGAAACCTAATAAACTCTCACGGATGAAAGATCGAATAGTTGCATATCATCAATTAATATCATAACTCAATCCTGATTTATAAATGTTGTTTAATCTATACAGTAGTTTCCTCTGCTCTGTTATATTAATTGATTGTTATTTTATTACTTTTTTCCTTACCTAGTAAGTGAAAATCAAACATGCGACGAATTGATAACAAAAAGAGACGTTAAGTATTTTAAATGCCCTGAAGGTCGTTGCATAATTGCTTCTGGTTCCGAAAACGCCACGTGTAACTATGTTTATGACTGTTTGAATGGTGAAGATGAAAAAGGTTGCAGTAAGTACAAATGATAGTAGTATCTTTAAAACAAAACGATTTGTCATATAATATTGTCATTTAGAGGAAAGTGTTTATGGTATTTTATTGAACTCTAAGCATGAAAAGATTTTTTGTTTGATTGAATGGTGTTTATTGTCACATTTTTCAGCTTTATCATGACTTCCAGTTTTATTGGGGGAGGAAGCGGAGTACCCGAGGAACCCCCTTCCTTCGGTAGGAAAACCTGCAATCCTTGTCAGTTAAGATTGGAGTCGAGTGCACCCTGCCCGCAGTGAGACTCGAATTCGCAACTTCAGTGTTTACAGACCACATGATCAATAGTAGATGAACTACCGTAACCACTCGACTACCAAGGCCTAAGAATGGAAAAAAACCCATGTAATAAAGCAATTAGTAAGCCAAAGGTCTAAGTCAACGTTATAAACACTATATGTTTATACCCCCCCCTCGTTTGGCAGGTATATAGGAATCGCCCTGTCTGTCTATCTGTCCGTCTGTCCACATCCCTTGTAAGCGCAACTCCTCCTAAACCGCTTGATGAAATTTAATGCAACTTGGCATAAAGGAAGTACATTATATGTACTTGTGCATAAAGGATTTTTATAGACCTCGGATATCATTAAGGGGAGATAATTGGACTTGAAAGCAAAGCGGGAGGTATCCATTTGTGAGCGTGCTCACGGTCTACACTTGTTCATATTAAAAGGGCATGACAGATTTAAAAAAAGGTTGCCTATAATTTCTACATAATTAGATAAAAGGTCAAGCAGATAACATAAAAAAATAAATTCAATGTTGAAAAGTGTTATTTCTTCAATGTTACTACTTTTCTGAAGAAATGCGGCTTGATATTGGGTCACAATTACGATGAATGGATTTTCAGTATATACCTAAATTAGATGTGCATTATACAACACTTAAGTAACGACATTGTTTGCTGGCAGTTAAAAATGCAGAGCAGATATAATCGCTTTGTAAATCTCATAAGACATGCGGTCCTTCAATACAGTTGAAATAAAATGCACTAATAAATATTAAAAGTCTTATGAAAAAGGTAAATACAGTTTTTTGAATAGGATTTATTGTATATTGTCTTATATTTTCTTGTTTCCCAGGGTTATTGTGAACATAATATTAAACACAAAACGACAGAAAAAACTAAATAACTGCATCAAAATTATTCAACTACATTAGCTAATAACCCCATGAATGTGATTTAATTTAGTTTTATAATTTTTGTAAATATTATTAACACCCAATCTCTGAGAAAACCATGCAATTTCCTTAAAATGAGTCCACAAGGTAGGTTAACCGATTTTAATGAAATTTGCAGGCTAAAAGAAATCTATACTAGGTTGAAAAAAAAATTTTGGTGTTGTTTTTATTGTAAAACAGCGGCACCGATAAAATACATATAAATGGCGCTGGAATCATGAAATAACAAGTGCTTTTCGTTGATTTATTTTGAAAAAGTTAAGCACAGTTTCAGATAATTGCTAATGGAATTAAGCGGTATTAAGGTGCTTCTTCTAAAAACAAAAACATAATTGTTTGCTAGTTTTTGTTTTCTAATACAAAATCTATATCCAAATGATCCAGAATTGGACAAAAAAGAAAAACTGGATTTCTATGCATAATCAAATGACATTATCCTTTGAAGTAATGATTTAATTTACAACAAATTGCTGGAACATAATATCAGTAATTTCACTGTAAACTCCTGTGTAGGCTACTTTTCCTTATCAATTTAATATACCCATAAATTCTACAGTTTACAGGTCCGACTTTCTAAATTACTTTTAAGCCACTCACCCGTGAAATTTACTATGGGTCCGCTTATCTTATTCAACTTTTTGCATAGCCCCGGAACCCTAAAATTTACAGTTTACAGGTCCACTTTTCATATAAATTTTATGGCCAGGACCCATGAAATGTACAGTTTACAGATCTGCCATTTTCTGTCATTTAAAAACCTAGGAAGTTGAACACATATGTAAACAGACATGACTGTGGAAATGATCAGAATATAAGCAGAAATAGAGTTTTAAAAGATAATGATACTCGTTGGGCTATTAGATAATACAAACATTGATCAAAGATATAGACTATAAAGGTCATCGATTTAAGACTTGTGCATATAAGGTTCCAGGCATATTTACAAAGATCAACGATGCGATCACGTTCCATTCCCATTTCCGTACAAATTATGGTGACACTTAGAGTTTATGCCACTGGCAGCGTCCATATTTTAAATGGCGTAATAGATCCTCTGGTCTTCTTGGACTCCTTTCTGAAGTGCAAACAAGATATGAAGTCCCCAAAGGCATTGAACTTTATTGTCACTAACAATATTTTTTCCCCATTTTTAAGGTCCCCATTTCGAAACACCACTTAGGGAACAAATAATTTTAGAGTGGTAGCTAGTCAGAATTTGCAAAAATTGTGGAACATAAAATAAAATAATATAAATTTATTTGAAAGTCAGTAGTGTGCTCGCACATTTATTTAATATGTAAACTAGTTGCATTTACTACCGTCGCCAAACAAATATACATTTAAATAAGAGAAGTATTAATTGTTCCTGTTAATATGTATAACCCAGATGTCACATTTCATGTACTGTAATCATTTAAAATTGTAATTATAATAATAATAAAATAATAAAATGCCTATATATATCTAGTAATTTGCAAGTATTGACACTAATTGCTGTATTTAATAATCACTATTTGAAGCCATATAAAGTACATATTCTAATTTAAATTATTGTTTAGAACGTACTTGAATATTCATATTTGAAAAAATAAAATTGATGATGGAAAGACGACTACAATACGTCAATTGGGCCGACCCATTCTTATACGGGTGGACCATAAATTATAGAGACCCAGGACACAAAATGTTATCCGGCCGGATACGTTAATTGGGAGAACCTATAATTATACGACACCGGTCAAACAAATGACTGCCATCGGTAAAAATAGAACATTGTGGCCAAAACATAGCATTTTGCAAATTTCTAAAAAAATTACAAAAATGCTACATTTATCTAAAATCTTGGAAGGATAAACTTGTTCAGAAAGATAATATTGACCTGTGTGCAATTTTAAAAAATGATCTTAAAACTAAATGTTGTAGTTTGTATGTTAATTTTTCCCTATTCTTGCATTTAAATCAGTGTTAAAGCCCATTTTTAAGAAACTGTTTAATGACTTAAATTCCAATATGGTAGGAATCATAATCTCGGTGCTTCCAATAATGTTTTTGTTTTTGTAATGTATTGGAAACAAAATAGGCAGATTTGCTTAAAATGTAACATGAGCTTAGACTGTTTGTATTTGCATAGCTTTAAAACTTTTTCCTGAAACCTGGCAGTGTACATTGGGGTTTTTAAAATATTGACCTATAACAGAATAACCATAGCAGATAGAGAAAATTGTTATTGATAAAATATTTACCTAGTTATGACCTACAACAGTTAACTTAAAATGTGTTTCGATAAAAAATAATTTTAGAGTTCATCAACCTAAATAATGAAAAACAGACAAATTATTTCCCTTTATAAAAGTAAAAAAAGAGAATATTTATGAATTGTTATGACTGGATGTAACTATAAACTTCAAAATATGTTTATTTGTTTATATGTGTCATAAACCAACAGTATAGTGGGGGAAAATAGCATTTTCATAAGCTGCAATTTATTTGAAAGAACCGTTAAATATTGAAGTTATGGTATATGTAATATTCTCAACAGAATATTGGACTTATTTATTGTGCAAACAGATTAAAATGACTTAGTCTGCAGTTTAATTAACTCTGACTATAAAATAATGGTGTACATATATGTTTTGTAAAATAAATTATAGCTAGTCACTAAGATCAATATTTTATTTAAAAAAATGAAAAAAGGGCAACTTTGCGGTAAGCTCATATATACCTGACACCATTTGCCCAGCAATTTTATGCCATCAATTAATAACAATATTATGGTACTATAAAAGAGAACCAGTGAAATAAGAAAATATTCACCGAAGCGCATCCTACAGTGATTTTAAATGTGTGCATATTTGGGCTTTTTCTAGATATGGGCTTTAGAGGATTATCTCCGGCTTATTCCCTCATTTTGTTCGAAAACATAATTATGTTTTTTTCATTGAAAGATAAAACACAATTCTACCTTATTAAAGACATAATATGTTTTCTTTCTAATAAGTTGTCTCAGTTGAAAATTTTAGCTGTCGAAAATGTAATATTTTTAAGAAAAAAAGTGTAGAAAGCAGGAAAACTGGTTCCCGGTACTTAACAGGCAATTGCAAAAAAAACCCGTTTGGATACCAGAGGAAATATTTTGTCAAAAAACATCTTTTGTAGTGCCCATTCATCAGAAACAAATTTATCAAAATTGGTTGACTCCCTTGTGGACAGTTTTGCATGGTTTTCTCAGAGACTGGGTGTTAATTGATGCTAATATGAAGCAAATATCACGTAACAGCAATATTTTTCAGTGTTTAAGGATTGCGAATTAGGTGAATTCAAATGTAAAAACCATCAGTGTATTCCCCAACTAAGTCATTGTGATGGCAAATTCGACTGTTTTGATCGTTCCGATGAAGTCGACTGTGGTAAGTAGAAAATAATTAACTAATACAAACGGCCTAGCTCTTTAATAATTTATACAGATTAGTCTGCGCCAAGGCTTCCCGTATAATAACAATAAAGGCGAACTAGCATAGGCAGCATTTGTGTAGGTCCATGTCGTCCACTTTAATTATTAAAGGTTACTGGATAGATTAAATGCATGCTTAACATCTCGCAATTAATATTTAAGCCATATGCAGGAGAATAGTTCTGTGAACAATAAATCAATTGGGGAAATGCTATGGAAAAGTTGATTGATTGGCTGAATGTTAGTTAAATTCCAGCGAGCAATTTGTCAGCTATATTCAGGACAAGAACAAGTGAAAACAATAAATCAACGGGAAAAGGGCGGCCCAAAGGAAACTCAACCACTGAAAACATGTAATTCATATGAAAGAGACCGAGAATTATACTTTACGTAGCGACTACAATGAGCCTTTGTTTTTGAAACCTACAAACGTGGTCATTATCGTGCTAGGAGTGTGGGACTACCTGACAACCACTCACCAATTCCCTATTAGTCACCAGGGGATGCGCAGCTTTGTAGGTCGAACACTGAGAATCCACTAGTATGATGCCAGTATAGAAAAGAATTTTTTAACGAATATATAAATGTATCCAAAGTTCGGGAGCAGTACAAACATTTAGCATTTTTGTAGTTAGTTCAATAAGCTTACCTTAAAAAAAGTACGTTACCTAGACAGATAAACATTAAGGACTGTTCCACTAGCAGAAACAAGTTTAATAGATTGGTGGATTTTGGGGGGTTTAACACTACTTTAAGCAATGTTAAGCTACATGATGGCGTCAATGGTTTTTGGGGGAGGAAAACCGGAATTCCATGTGAAAACCGACATCCTTCGTGTTTACAACCAATATGATAGATATATACATGTAAGTAGCTACCTTAACCTTTCGATGCGAGTTTAATATGTTAAGTGTGCTATGTTTAATTTTGTACACCATCAAATGAAAGTATAAAAATTACACATAAATTATGGGGTGTATTTTAATATTTCACATTGAAATCAAATGTTTATCAAAGAATGCGTATTTTTCAAATGAATATTATAATAAATAAAAGTATATTAACAATTGTCGAGAAGCTTTTGTGTAATTATTTTGCTTTGAAGAGTATTATTTTTGTTATATTACATTATACTACAAATATAACAGAATCAACTATATGTAAGAAAGAGGAGATAAAATGTCAAAGTGGACAGTGTATACCAGATGATTGGTGGTGTGATTATCATAGAGATTGTCCGGATGGAAGTGATGAAACTCATTGTGGAGGTTAGTTTTTTCCGTTTAACATTTGATAAAATATTGAAAAAATAGAATTGGAGTGTTTAATGTTTTAAATTTTTTTATATATCGATCTATTGATTTATGACATTGAAATTTTTCATTTTAATTTCATTTTTACCATCAATCTCGAGCTGTCATTTGTTGTTCGCATTTTCTTACAATAGAACGAGGACTAGTACATGTAGGGTTTATTAATTGCAGACATAAACTAATAAATGTAATTGGTGACATACGGGGGGAGGGGGGTAACTTGGTATATATAGGGTAATACGGATGTGCGGCCCGAATGGTTGACTTTTTTACCTCTCCAAAATATATGAAAGGGTAGCTTTTTACATTGAAAAATATATCATTGGATATAGTGTAAATTATCTAAATATATCAATGCCTCAATTCTCATCTTGAACATGTTAAGCCTTTGTTAACCACAGTTATTTTACAAAGAAAGTTTTCCATTAACATCAGTTGATCATTTTGGGAGTGAATGGACTATTTTGTCAATGGGAACATGTATTAATAAAATATATGAATAGGTCTGATTTAATAATTCAATATATGATTGTGTCCCATTTAAAACATCAGAAAATATATGATTAGGTTGGATTTTCACATTTCCGTCCGCAGACCTGTACCTAAAAGTATCCTTAGTTACCACCCCCCCCCCCGTGTGATGACATCACTACAATAGTTCAATGATTTCTCTATCTAAACGCATATTATAGCTTTTCTGCGCATCATTTTAAGAGTAATAATTGACCAGCTTACTAACATTACAATTATATACATTACCTGTCATCACCATGTCACTGCCCCATCCATTCTTCGTTTCGTTTTCTGTTAGATATAGCTAAGATAGTTGGCGCATGTGCTTTAATATCAATAATAAATCAGTCAAACTAAATGAGAAAACTCATTAGGCAGGCGTCTTCACAACTTTTCAGTCATATTTTATACATTGATTTTATATTGTGCTCCAGACCGACGTCCATGTGAAGTGAATGAATTTACATGTACCAGCGGCCAGTGTATAGATCTTAACCGAGTTTGTTATTATGAGCCTAATGACAGGCTGGGTTGTGTAGATAAATCACACCTTCGAAACTGTAGTGAGTATTCTATCATCAATAATATTTTAATTTTAATCAAACTTAATTTTTTATAAAATGAATGTGTTTAGCATAAATAAATTAAGCGCTTATTGCACACGCTACTATGTCGTGATGTAATATAATTTTTGTAACAAGATGATTCATTATGAAATCATTATTGTTGCATCATTTCACACAGTGCTAACAATTTTGTTTATATTGAAGCTTTGACGTAATCTCAAGTCGCAGTGCTATAGAAGTTGCAAAAATAGAAAGATAAAATCAATATAAAACAAGTAAAACATTTAAAGTCATTTAAAAAGGCTTCATTATCATTAGTATTTGCGGAAATTTCATATTGCCCTTTATATTTTTGTATTAAAGGAAATAATACATTTATTTCAACACTTCTCACATAAAGCGTAAAGCTAATAACTTTTTCAAACAACTTTAACTGTTAATGAGTTTTACGTTATTGAAATGTCACCATGATAACACATTTAGAATTAGTATTTTAAAATCGTTTCATAAGGTCATCCACCTGATTAAATAAAGTAAATTAGAATATACCGAGACGTAAACACGACGAAGAATACTTACCATAAAATGTTATATAGAAGTCAATTTAATTTCATTTAATTTAATCAACGTTAAATAAGAAACAATATAGTGAATCAAGGTTACGTGTTGATATTATATAGGAGTAAATTAATATTTTTTAAACGAACTATGACATAAATCAATCTAAGAAAAATCCAGCGGGAAATTTCTCTGTGTCATCTTTATGGTAATTGTATTTTTATCGCAAAAATCTGATATTTTACTGGTTTTAATTCAGACGAATGCTTTTGTTGTCTTGTGGACAATCTAAATGAACGTTTTTGTCCCCTGGTCATATTACTTAGGTTATTTAAACGCGTCCTGTATAGTTTTAAGCAAATTCGTTTAAACTTTTGGTTTTCTGATAAGTACCAGGATTAGTTCTATGACAAACTTCATTCATAAGATGTGCACATAATTTGTCAATGTTTTCTTAAAATCTTCATTATTCCTTTCAAATATAAAAATGTTGATTTCACGAATGATGTCAAATGTTAGTGTTTAAACGTGGCTGTAATAAAGATTATTATTAGGGTATTCTAAACATTTTCTTATCCTGGGTTCGATCTTTGATAAGTTAAGTTCTACTCTTTTGTTCTAGGAAAGAGGTTTTGAAAAGTTTTACTCTTTTGTTTTGTAAACAGCTCGTTGGAAAATGCCGTTCGCAAAGAACAAATCAGTTCTAACGAGCAGAAAATCGAAAAAATATTGTTCCTTAAAGCAGCCAAATAAATAAAAGCACATTTTTCTATCTCTTCTATTGCAGAGATCTATATTGATTTGGACTGCAATACAACAGAAAAACTAAAACGTTATGTAATCAAACTATGTCAGAGAGTTACTGTGATGTAGCTAAGTCATCAGACACATATTTAAACTACACTATCTTTTAAAGATGTCCATAAACGTAGGGACAAAAAGAAACAAAATAGCCTAAAATTTAAGAACATTCAGTTTGTATTTCCAAAGAGAAGTAGTCAAGCGATTTTGTGCTAATTTCCACCAATAAAGACAATGACGACATTCTGTCAAATATTGCTGTTTAGAGCGCATTAAACCGAACGTAGGTCTTTTCCCCAAACATTGAATTCGTGTATTAAATGACAGAGGACGGATGCATTCGACTTTGTCAGAAACATATTATTAACTGAATTGTAAGAATATTGATGTATGTAATATTATGATCATTTAACAAGACATATCCAAGTAGTTTTTGTGACAGTTTTTAAAAAACATAAAACACCCTTTTATCGGTTTGCCAAACAAGAGTTGTTATGTATTTTTAAACAAACAAATGAATTTTATTCTTCAGGTGACTTTGTTTGCGGAATAGGCCATTTTAAGTGTAAAAATTCGTTTTGTATTGATGATAAGAGGAGATGTGATGGTGTCCCAGATTGCACTGAAACGAATCTTGACGAAAATAATTGTCGTGAGTAAAATAAATATACTTCTTACAACATATATCACTTTTTTAACAATGTTTTATAAATGCAATAGGATTTTTATGTCGAAAATTTTTTGCAAAGTATACATTGCTGAAAAAATTAATACATTGAATAGGAATTATATATACATGTATTTGACTTGAAAGATATAACAAATGAGTAATCGAATGGTCAATTGATTGAACAGTACTTAAACTATATTAAGGACGAAAACAAGTTATAAAACACGTTTCATCATCTAATGTATCAATTAGCATGAAATTATCAATGTCATTCTTTGCCTTTTGTAGCCAATCTATTTTAACATTGTAACGTGACAAACACGACATCCGCATGATATCTTGAAAACACTCCCCGACAGACATCATGTTATCATTTTTTCCCAGGGACGCGCTGGACAGAATTGTGGAACCCCAGAAGAAATTTTTTTGCAATTTACATTATTGTATGTCTCTACATAACTTTTATTTAGTCTTTTTTTGAAAAATGGTTACCAAAGATTATAGTCTTTTGTAATTTACGGTGTATTACTCTAATGTAGGAACTATCGAGACGTATACGAGTACATACATTACTTAGTTTGTTTAGCATATTCCTCGTGTGCATGATTGAACTATGAGGAATGCTGTCAAAATGCTTTCAAAATGATAACCGGTAATAACTATTATTAATTACAGTCAAGAGTGCAGTACTTCATCTATATATTTCAGATGAGAACAG
Source organism: Limnoperna fortunei (assembly GCA_944474755.1). Lineage (NCBI taxonomy): Eukaryota > Metazoa > Mollusca > Bivalvia > Mytilida > Modiolidae > Limnoperna > Limnoperna fortunei. The sequence goes on from OX104116.1 coordinate 26,749,869, forward strand.
GTTTATATATATTTAAACGCGTTGTGTAGGGACGAAAAAATTACCATTATGATATATAAAAACCCGTTAAATTATAACTGTTAAACTTGTGTTCTTTGCAAAAAGAACCCAGTTGTCTTATATGCAGCGTTTAACTTCAGTATAAAGCATTACTACAGCACGTTGATATTATTTCCAATATTGAAAAACAGATTTAACTCCTTACAGCATTCCCATGTCCTTTTCGGGTAGATATTTGTATATGTAAGGAAGACGAAATGAATTGTACGAAACGTGATTTACATGCTTTACCGCCGGAGTATTTGAATATTGAAATACAAGTAACAAAACTGTAAGTATTTTTTCATTACATTTTTGTTCAATGTAGCATTTACGGAAAATTATAAGTCTCTTTTATCCACACGTCCCAATATTTGACTAAATTGTACAAAATTATATCTAAATATTTAATATGTAGTTTGTTTGCTTGTTTGAATGGTTTTTATTGCCACTTTCATCAATTTGTTTTAGCTGTTTCATGCCGTCCAATTTTTAGTGTTTTAGTGGGGGAGGAAGCCGGACTGCCTGAAGAAAACCCACGGCCTTTAGTAGGAAACTGGAAATCCTTGTCGAACGTACCCTGCCCGCAGTGCGAATCGAACCTGCAATCTCAATATTTATCGTCTACATGGTTATATTAAACGAACTACATTAACCACTCGGCCACCAAGGCACATAACTAATATAGCAGATGCTTTTTATCGATACATATAACAACAGTAATGCAAATTATCTTAGTAGCGGACCGTTTTGTAGTAATATCATCATATTTTGCAGCGTTCTTGCTGATAATCGCCTGGGTGAAACATTGAAAAAAGATACATTTTATGACCTTGATCGACTCACATATTTGTAAGTATAAACCTTTATTGTCTTGTTATGTTGGACCACTTTCATCAAATAGTAGTAAATACACCATTTACATGTTTAATTACTAGCATTTTAATAATGTATGAAGGTGCGGATTTATTATAGGTACACTCTGCGAAAAATGAAAATTGAAATGTTATTCTTAAAATAAAAAGAAACACTTTTGCCTATTGATGTTTAATTATATTTTCAATGGTTAAGTTTCTACTGTGTAAAAAATGCACGTATGGAGGTCCGCCATCTTGTCACTATCTCGTCACCAGATGGCGATACCAGAGATACCTAAAAGTCGTCGTATAATAATAACGCGAAATAGAAATGAACTTCGCGAAGGACATTTTTCTTGTGGATAGTTTATTATTTAAGTGATCTTCATTTAGGTGACCTCATTTTTCATTTTTCCTCGAATATTGTTAGTTGGAATATTGATTTTGATTTTCTTATTGATTATTTTAACTTGTATCGTGTAATATGATAAGGTAAGTTATTTAACGAACTATTTGCGAAGTTGACTATTTTAGAAATTACGGTCATTAGGTGCAATATTTTTAAATACTCTGTTTTCGCGCATCGAAATTTTCACTTCATGTTTAGTGCATTTATTATTTTTGTCATCATTATTTATTACTGGTAAAATTTATTTTGCGTGTGCATAACACAGTTTCGAAAATTTTCTTGCGTATATTTCTGTAACTGTGTCAGTTTTACATTTCCTGTGACCTGGCATCTATAGTTATTCGAAATCTTATATACATCATGTGCTCTGACACTTTTTGTGTATACAAATCAGAGGGGCGTGCTGTTCTAATTTCGAATTATATGGTTAACCTTTAATCTGGTTAGGATTTGAAAATGTCCGAGTTTTCATACTTCAAAGTCTACGTCAGATGATTTTGGAATTGCAATAACCATCCTGTTTGTTTACTTAATAAACCTACTTGATAAACCTGTTACCGACCCTTTTTAAACGAAAAATGATTTACCAGTAAAATTTTCACGTCCAGGCCCAACTGCTAAATCATCTACGATATTTTATTGAACGCATACAAATAATTATAGAAATGTATCTTTTATTTGTAATAATCTTTTTGTGTAAATTCTATTTGAAATAAGTCAATAAATAAAAAAGACAGGTTTAAAATTGTGTCTAAAATTACTTATTAATACAAAGATCATTATAACACTAAGACGTATTTGATGATTTCCTGTTGTCAGCTGGTCATAAGTCATAGCACCAGTTCGTCATTACTGGATGAGCAGGCTCTTACGTCACAACCTCTAATCTCGCGGTAAATACTGTCAATATCGCGGCTCCATATACAAAATTTTACCACATTTAATCCACTCTAGAAGCGTAAAGGTTGGGGATAAAATTGCATCAAAATGCAAATGTGTTTCTTTTTATTTGAAGAATAACGAATTAAATTTTTTGCGAAATTTTCCTTACAGATCATAATGATGTGTTTATAAATTTTATAATAATAATATGAGGATATATCCACTAAAATGTAAATTTTTTTAACCAATTGACATTCAGTTTAGTTTTACTTTTGACTTTTTCATAAATGTGGCAACAATGTAAGCTTTTGCTTGATGTATATATTTAATATTCATATAAAAAGGCATAGCATCCCTAAATAATAAATGGGGATACACGTGTTCAATCATGCATTTTTTTATTAATATTTAAAGCAGATTTAAACAAATATGTGGCATTACCTCAATCATCAACTTAACAAGAAACTAAATGCATATAACAGTTTGTTTCATGTTTTGACGTTAAAATGCAATTGAATCGCCAAGTAATTTTATATTACTCATCAATTATTCAATTATATCTGCAGGGATCTTAGTAGCAATCGTATTAAAGATATACCAGATGGTGTTTTCAGGAATCTGTTCAGACTAGTAGCGTTGTAAGTATCTAAGTAATCAAACACTGTTTGAATGATACAATTTAACAAAATAATATATTTATACAATTTTGATAATAATATTTGATCATCATTATAGTATTGTAAATTCGCATTGAGGATTGTCGTTTTTATCATACAAGATATTTAGTAGACAACATTTAGCAATTGTGTATTCTTTGAACAAAAGTAATATTTATCTTTTTCTTGGACAATTGTGTTTCGGAGAAACATTCACAACACAAATTACAAACAACACAAATTAAAACTTAGTGAGTAACCCGAACCTAATAAAAAAACATGGGTGCATTTAGAATGCTGGAGATGTAAGCCCAACTTAAAAAAATTGGCAAAATGTCTTGAAACTGTAAATACAACAACGTAAAATTGTATAGATATAAAGGGCAAGACGGGAAAATCCTGCCCTTTTATCCAGTGTTTGATTCTATTTCTCACCAATTCCATCAAAACAATTCGGTGCTGTTTGGTCGGATGATGTCAACAAATAGAGTTTTCTACCCTGAATGTAGCCTTCAGTATACATTTTTTGCGTACACGTGTTTATTTTGATGTGTACTGCTGTCATATTGTGGAATAAGTTTGTTCGTTGAAGTTCAGATATCTCGTATTTATGTTAATATTTAAAGAGGAAAAGTAAAGAAATACAACAAATGCACATATTTTATAATTTTTATTGCTGAACCGACATTTGACGTCACACCACAATTTACCGGAAAAAGGTGCGTGAAATTCTTATCTCACCCACGGGTTGAGACATGGTATCTCAACCGGCAAAAAAGTACCGCGCTGTCTCATTAAGAAGATAATTATTATACCATTAAGGGGTAATTGTACCTTAATTACCACATATTTTTTTTTACTTTATTTTCCTTTCTCACAGAAATCTGAAGGACAATCTTATTAGACGAATTGGCAATGGTTCATTCAGTGGACTAACAAGTGTAAGAACATTGTAAGTAACACTTAGTGCTCCTTAAAGTTTCACATGGTAGTTTTTTTCATATACTCTGACACCTTGTTTCAAAACAATTTTCAGTACATATTAATTTTTTCACATATTAAACAAAAGAAAATTGTATCTGTTGTGACTCCATGTTTAAAACGAAAGGAGAAGAGGGGATGTTAATGATGCCTGCAAAACTCTGTTAAATTTGCTCTGTAGTTTAAACATAACTATTCCGTTTTTGCCTTATTGACCATTTGGGTTTCATTTAGTGCAATCCACATTTTATAACTCTTCGCTTAAATAGGAAGATGCGGTCTTTTTTTTTAGATATTTGTCTGGTAATGGAATCGTGGAGATTTCGCCAGCTGCCTTCATTGGATTATCACAGCTTCAAACACTGTAAGATAATTTTGTATTTTTAAAATGTATATTTCGTGGGCAATAATTGTGTATATAATAATTTAATTTAAAAGAATAATAAATTCATAAAAATTGTGTTTATTACCATATAAATAAATTTTGCGAGAATACTGACTTTTGATTGGCTGGAAAATATTTTCTATCAGAGGATGGAAAACAAATTTGATCGTCATGGAGACACGCGCCGTTTGACGTCATATATTACTCCACGGGAAACTAACAGTTTTTGTGTTGATCTCTTTTTTCCAAAATATCCAGTTACAAAAATAAAATTGTTGAGTTTATTCTATTGTTTGAATTTATTTATAAGTATTAACTACAAAAAATATTTTCGCCATCGAGGGATAACAAAATTTCCGTTGTGCACATTTAATATAATCCGCTACGCGGATTATACAATGTGCAAAACGGAAATTTTGTTATCCCTCGATGGAGAAAATATTTTTTGTAGTTAATCCTTAATAAAATATAGGATTTTACGAGTGGATCATTTGATTTCTTCAATCGAGAGAGATAAAATATGGAATTTTAAGTCCGAGCCTTGGTGAAATCAAATACAAATTCTCCGAAATTGAATTGTTTGGAAGTTTCGTTTATGACGTCATTATTTTCGTTTTCGAGTAATTTTTTTAAACCAATCAATAGACGAGAACCACATAATAACTAGTGACGAGAACTATTTTTTCCACATCGTTCGAAGAGTTTGAATATTACGTTAACAGTCACAAAACAAAACATGCACAAATGAATACTTCGGACCATTATAATTAATGGATATTATTATTATCAATCGTTAATGTGAGAGTCAGGTTTATTTATTACAATTTTTCACAAAAATAATATTTTGCATGGCTTAACAATTAATGAAAAGTTTTATGTAAATTATCTGTAGTCTTATAATTTATTTGTATTGGTATTTATATTTTAGGGATTTGAGTCATCAGAATTTTGTAACGTTAGAAAGGGATTCGTTTTTAGGTCTAAGAAGCGTTTTCCGTTTGTAAGTACAGGACAATAGTATCACTATTCAACTTAGCTTTTGCTGATAGTATGTTATAAAATATATTATAATCAAATTTTGAGATACATGTAATTTTTCTGTTAAAAGTACAGTTACCGATTTCGAATCAGTTATTATATGAAATACACTTGCAGATTTTTTAAAACTATTTCAAGCGTTTCTGTTCAGGTCAGTTATGATACACTCTTGAAAATTATCGTTGTATTTTGTCCGATTCCACTGATAAATCTGTTTTAACTCTGTCAAACAGTTACCAAATCTGCTTGGTTGTTTTATACTGTTGTATCTGACAAGTAAATTTATAACTTTTAGTGGTATTTTATGTAAATAAAAAAAGAAGGCATAAAGACATAATTGAAAAGACAGAACATAAAGTGATACTTTCATGTAACAGCATAACTTCCAACGCAACAAGCAACAAATATGCATAATATAAAACAAACACATTTTAAGCTCGAGCTTTGATAAAGATTTATGTATTTTCCTATAATAATAGAATTTATGTTGTTATTAAGAAAAAGAGACTTTACCATTATTACATATGTTTAAGAATTTTGTCATTTATGTTTCTGCGTATTTGAGTACTTATTTCTTTAACTGAATACCAGGTTACAACACAATCTGATACAATAATTAGAAAATACTGCCAAGAAGTTCACTGAGAAACCCGTTTAGTCGGTATTGTTTATACCAAACAATGATGGTTTGCAGGTGGTCACCTTGTAATGTATTTGCATATTTCGTATCTACAACGTTAGTCTAATATGATCGATAGAAATTGGCTAAACTTTCTTTTAGGTAAATGAGTTGTTTTTGCCTTGGGCAATTCATGAACATTAACCTGTTAAATAACAGATAAATACTAAACATTTTGTTTTGTAATATTTTAGAGATTTATCACATAATAAACTGAAAAGAATTCAAGACGGAGCATTTAATGGGTTATTAAAACTGTTGACTTTGTGAGTATTTTGTTTACTACTATCGTTAGTTTAATAAGCTCGTCAAAACAGTCAGACTAGCTGTTGTCATCATTTTGCTACCGTCTTCGTCGTCTTCGTCGCCCCTAGGATTATACTGGGACTTGCACTATAATTCCTTCCTTTGTAGATCTAGAAAAAGCGTTGATTCGTGTAGCCGCTACAAGATGCAAACGTCACGTTTTCTTTCCAAGTGGCAGTTTTTTTTATCATTATTATTTATTGATTTTTAACATGTTCTTTTCCTGATCATAGCTGAACATTAAGCAAACATTCAGTGAATAAATCAATCGATCGTCGTGGTTGTCGTCTGTAAACTGTTATATTTAAATATCTTATCTTGTGTAACAAATGGACGAGTTGAAACCAAGCATGGTCACAATGTTTATTGTATTGTTCTTTATCTTTTTTATTATAGAAAAGTTAGAATGTCCGCCACCATATGACGTAGCAAATCATGATGAACTTATGTAAAAAAACTTCTTGTGTCAAACCTGTGAAATAAAATTTATCATCAATTTTCATTGAATGATCTACAATATGTGTTTCGCTCATCGGAAATTTAAAATGCTACCATAGAATGTCTTGATTAATATTACAAATGATAAATGTGTTCTCATGATTTTAAACCCGATTGAAGCCATATTGTTAATGAATATTCATTGATTGGGCCTGTATTAAGTGTATTTTATTGTTCCATTAGGTAGTCTTACACTGCATGTCTTTGTTTAATATAGAAACCTATGAGTTTATTGAATTATATCGTTTTTCTAAAACTGTTTAACCACTTGAACACTCAACAATATTCTTAGGATGTCCTATTACAACGTTCATGTTTTCCATTCAAATCAAGTATTCAAAATGACCTCCAATACATGGACCATATTGAAAAAGAAATTCCAAGTTCGTATTTATTGGAGGGTCCTCTACATAGTTTTATATCAAAACGACAATCCAAAATCTCATCAATTGGAAAATAACGTTTAAAAAGAAACTTTTCAGAGACTGTCTTTACCTTATAGCCATTTTTGCTTAAACATAAAGATACGTAACGGTTGAAGTTACAGTTACAATTTGGTTTTATGTGATCTCTGGTAGGCTAATTTTATTTAAATGAAATGAAAATAACATAATACCTTTCAATTACAGTACCAAGATTCCATCAAATTATTATTTTTTTCTTGTGTATTATATATATTTCATGGGTTTAAGAGAACATTTTATTTAATGTTTACATGTGCACAATATATTTCAGGGATATATCCAACAATGAAATAATTATGATAGAATCGAATGCATTTCACGGTCTTCCAAAGCTGCGGACTTTGTAAGTATAAGTATTTAACTGTCACAGTGGATGAAACTATACCGACTAAATGGAAAAATTGTATTACAATTGCTTTAAAACGCATACGAACCGCATAATGACCTATTATGATTTATTTGATACAAAAACTTGAAATAAGACAGTGGTATAATATTTTTCTAGGTGTTTGGTAAGAGATTTACTGAAAACGGTATTCTGTTTATTAAAAACCTGTCAGAGCACTGTAGTATTTGAACGTTTATTCGAAAAACAAGTCGGTGCTGTATTATGTGAACATTTTATAGAAGATGTTTGCACCAATGAGTTTTAACAACACTGTTTTAAATATATATTAGTTTTCTTGCATCACCAATACAATTTGTGTTGTCATCCTTCTTTGTTTAATTCGTTTTATGTTTATTTTGAGAGGCATACCGACGAATTCCCTTTTTGCTGTTTAGTGAAGTCAGCGACGATAGAGCATTGTTACCCAGAACCAGACGAATTCTCTTCTTGTGAGGACTTGATGTCAAATTTCTTTCTTCGTACTTGTATTTGGGTTCTTGGAACAATAGCATGTTTTGGAAACTTACTAGTATTTTGCTGGAGACTGCGCGATTTTCGAAATGGAAAGGTTTGTTCTTATCTTTTCTTCCAGTTTTTGATTACTAAATAATAAAGTTATCGCTGTTTGTAATTAATCAATTTGTGTTAAATTTATAAAAAAAAGTATAGCCGTTTCTGATATTATAAAATCGTCTACGAAACAAGTCTAGACGTCTTTTACTTTGGCGCAGTAATCAAAGAGCGGCATGCAAGGCTCTAATGTACAACATAGTTAGGGACAAAAACTGTCTACTGAATTAACCAAAGAACAATGTTGATGCAATTTCCACTATGAAAAGCATCGGTATACAAAGATTTGATTTTTTTAGTCGTCCTACCTCGGGAATAGAACTGATGTCAGTTTATAACATCTATGGCAGCTGCGTCTAGCATGAAAAGGTAGGTGTAACCTCTAGACCTGATCCGTCCGCTGAAAAACGCAGTTTTACTGGACTTATGTTACTTTTGGTAGAACATGTCGTTTACATACACAATGTTGGGGTGCCACCTGAGCTTTAATTACAACGATTTTCATACAATCAGAATGGATCTGTAAGCAATTATACAGATACAAACGCTTGTATATACATGTAGTTTCGTTTTAAATTTCTATTTATAATTGTCTGTTTATATATGCCAAACATTTGATTGTGTTTCAACATTGGGTCGTTAGAAATGCACTAAAGATACATAGCTAAGATTAATGATATGTTTAAATATTTAATGAAATTTATCAAACAATGTCGTTGAAATGATATTTCCGCTGAAAATCATTGCAACACAAGTGATTTGGTGTCGAACTTGTGTCAGTTTATAACATCCATGGCTGCTCGCTAAGCATGTAAAGACACGGGTGTACCCTAAAGATAAGATCCGCCCACTTAAAAACCGGAGTGTAACTTTATATAATATTTAAGTTCATAACCTGCATCAGTGGACTTTTTGCGATTGTTTATAAACTGTTTTAGCTACTGTTAGCTACATTTCTCGGATAATAAGTTAATGCAAAGTCTGTAATATTTAAAAAAAAATCATTAACTGTTCCTAAGGTAAAATTTCGTCTGGTTATTGCGACACCAGTATATTATCGAGCACAGCTCGCAGCGTGCAGCGAAGCTTCCGGCGAAGAGCGGTGAGCTCTACGGCAATTATGTGTCATGTGATCAAAATGAAATCACGTGATCAAAATCTGCTTAATGCTGATATTGAATTTTTTTTGTCCGGAAGTTGATATCGTCAAAAAACTGTAACAAAGTGAATGAAGAAAAGTACTAAAAATATTTTAAGAAAGACCTGAAAATAAAGTTGCCATCGATAAAAAAAAATGTTATATTTAAAATTCACAACAAAAATTTCATACTATTTTTTTGCAATCTCTAAATCGATCTTTAAAAACTGACAATCAAATTACATTTCATGTGACGTCACCGTTACCAAGAAAGACGTCACATGACCACTGGAATTTAGATGCACTTTTAGGGAGTTCGGAAGTTACGTCAATTATGAAATGCACATTAAATATTGATAATAAAGGACTATATTGTCTGTGCTCGCATTTTGGCAATGCCTACTCCATATTTTATTATATTTCTAAATTATCGGAAATAACAGGGTTAGTAAAACTACGTTTCAACAACTTAAACTTACACTGTTTGAACTCGATTTTAATACGGTTTATTACCAAACTATCAAAATGTTTTGAAAATCTTATTGCGATTATTTCTATTATCTATTTATAACTATTTCTCTGCATCATGTTTAGGCGAGCTAGGTCACTCGAAGTATTATATATGTTTTTTTTTATTACAGGTGCACTCCTTTTTGATAGCAAATTTAGCAATAGGCGATTTTTTTATGGGAGTTTACCTCATGATTATAGCTGTAGTGGATACTTATTACAGAGGAAAATACTTTAGATTTGATCGATTTTGGAGGGAAAGTGCGTTGTGTAAAATAGCTGGATTTATGTCTACTTTTTCTAGTGAACTTTCTGTTTTTACATTAACTGTGATAACTATAGATCGACTAGTGTGTATAATATTTCCATTAAAACTCAAACGTTTAGGAATGAAAGAAGCTTTAATTGTGATGCCTTCATTGTGGGTTCTTGTGTTATTATTAGCCGCATGCCCACTATTAGGCATAGATTATTTTGATAATTTTTATGGGCGATCCGGTGTATGCCTTGCTCTTCATATCACACCCAATCACGTAGATGGTTGGGAATATTCTGTGTTTGTGTTTTTAGCTTTAAATTTTTTTTCATTTCTTTTAATATTTTTGTCATATTTATGGATGTTTTTTGTGGCAAAGCGCACCACAAAAGCAGTTAGAAAATCCAAGGCAGTGTCGGACACTTCAATGGCAAAGCGTATGACGCTGATTGTAATGACGGATTTTATGTGTTGGATTCCAATAATATTACTTGGCTTTTCGTCGCTCGGAGGTGCCCGTGTTCCACAACAGGTATATATAAACCATTAAAATGATGATTGTACATGTAAATGAAGTACCTTGCATTATCTATATATGTTCTTATATGAACCGGTTCTACATTACCAATTATGTTTCTCATATAAATTGTAAAAATGAATACAAATCGTTTGATAGTGAAAAATTATTTAAAGAAAATAAAGTGCACATCACATAACATAAAATTGTACATGTATCTTTTTCAATGTGTGTGTTGTGACTACCATGTATGTAAACGTTACTATTTCGTCATAATTTCATGGCTTTTGTTCATATTTAAATCAGACGATTTTTATTTTTGAGAAGAACCAATCATTTTTCTTTCCAGGTTTATGCGTGGATAGCAGTGTTTGTTTTGCCGTTAAATTCAGCAATAAATCCAGTATTATATACAATATCAACAGCCACTTTTTTAGGAAATGTTCGAAAAAGGGCATGTAGATTTCGAAAATCGTTTACCGGAGGAGGTTCATATAGGTCCACAGATACCAAACATTCTATTGTAGGTGAGTTTTGTAGAATTATCAAAACAAATGAGATTTAAAAGTAATGGAATCGACAAAAATGGCATCTTGTTTTACGTGATACAATTAAAGAATATTATAGATTAGAAAGATGCTGCAAACTGACAAATGCAATGAATTTTAAAGTTCAATTGACGAAAGACAAGTGAAGGTAAACAAACAAAATTCAAATTTGATTAAACCGGATTTGTTATATAGAACATGTTTATGTTTTTTCAGCCCCCGCTGTGTGTCTAACATTACTAACATTTTGTTATTCCAAATCTATTGAAAATTTTAACTTTACTTCCAACGCGTGACACACAGCTGGTTCAGTTTAACAATTAATTGTATTATGTATTTATTTATTCTTCCGTAAATGGCCGATTTCTGGTACAGATGACCCAGTACAGATGAGCTCACGCGCACACATCTGTACTTGCTGCGTCATCCAATCAAAACGCCAGAAACAAGAACGTTGTTATGGAAGCACAACAACGTTCTTCGATGACGTTCTTGTTTCCGGCGTTCTGATTGGACGTCAGAGACAATGGAGTCTAAAACAATGGAGAGTCTATATGTTAAAGCGATGTGAAAGTTGTTGGTTTACGGAAGAAACTGGTACTTTCATACGTTTTTGGGAAAGTCCGTGTGAACTCGCGAAAAGACATAAAAATTTCTATCACTCGTGAAAGATCAACCGGTCTTTCCCAAAAACGTATGAAAGAACCTATTAATCTCTATAACTATACGAGGGTGAATTTAAGATCTCCCATTTGGTATTACTTAAATTTCCTATAAAGAAAACCACAAATATGTCCGCTTCGTTGATAAAGGATTTGACAAAAAGTATTGTTTGTTCAAACCATTTTCATGTTGTACGCATAACATTTTAAATGATAAACATATAATAATATGACACGAATTTAGGGTACACAAAATTAATTTTAAGGTTCTCAGGCCAAATTGTTTCAAAAATTAATGTGGGAATGAAGGCTTTTTTTTCATTTTATTGGTCTAAAATTAGACGAGGGAGGGACTTTATTAATCTTGATCTTGCACACAATGTAATTGGTAAAGATTTCAATCCGAACAATAAACAATTTCAATATTAAACATTTATATGTAGATGAAATGTATTTAAAAGTAATTAAATCCAAGAAACCATTTTCAAATTGTCTTTTTGTACCCCCCCCCCCACTTCATTATTGGAATCACCCTGTCCGTCCGTCTGTCTGTCCGTTCGATGTAAACTTTTGTAACATATTTCTCGGCTTCTTCTAAAGGGATTAATTTAATTTGTGGTGCACAGTTTAAGCATGATGAGTTGTACCGTGCCACCCCTTTCCAGGTCAGTCAGGTATCAACTTCCTGTTTTCCGAGCCGAAAAATGGTCGAGAGGGCGTATACTTAGCACGACTTAGTGCTGGTCCATGTTTCATGCAACCTGGTTATAGCAGTGAAGTTGAGTGTGCCGCAGGGCTCTTTGCAATGCGTCTAGATGCGGATTGTACGTGTCTTTTCAGCATCTTATTCATCCCAGTACAGTTATTGGACGCGTACAAATTTCCATCATGTTAAATTTGTCTCTCCTATTCGTGATTTACATATTCTTACAAATGGTCATCGATGTTTACCGGTTTGGTCGATTCTCTACAGGTAACAATCACTTGGGCATCAAATATGCTTTAATTAGGATGATTATTAAACAATAAACATTTATTTTATTGGAAAACCAATAAAATCGTCAATGTTTCGGCGTGAAAACGGATGCGCGCGGGGCCTGAAAATCGTAGATTTTATTTGGCTTTACTGGTTTGTTAACTTACATATAAAATGTCTATAACGTCTTTTTGTGACTCTCGCAAGCCCACGCTTTAAACGTCAGTATTTGTGGCTAGTTCAATTACGAAACTTAATCATGTGTGTTTATTGTATATTTTTATATGTCTAAATTTCGTGACTAAAATTATTTAACTTAGTTTGTAATGCAAATAATAGAGAAAATAAATATAATAAAAAAAATTTCCGTTCAAATTGGAACACAATATGATATAAACGGAACTCTACCGGACATGATACATCAATTAAATAATGTTTCTCTAAACTTTGTCCGTTATGTTATAAACGAGGGAAAACATAGATATGATGGAAAATATATGCGAACATATGCTTAAAATTAAAGAAAGTTTAAATTGATGTAGTCTGTGATGTTTAATAGATAATTGATTCTTTGAATTACTTAATACTTTTACTGATACATTACAGAGAAATGTTTTCAATGAGAAACTAGTACAACGTGACATTTAAATCAAATCTGCAAAATAATGCATCTTTTTACATTTCAGATGACAGATATGTTTGGCATCGTAACTCGGGTTACAGACAACTAGAATTGACACGCTTACGTGGGCTTAATAAATCATATTCACTTACTGTACACAATAATCATAGTACTGTATCACGTATGTGACATACAATGCTTAACATTGTTACAGATCTGTATCATAACAATACGTGTGTGTCTCAAATTTCAGTAATACATATCTAATTGTAATAAATAATGGCAATGGCTATCAAAGGGTTATGTAATGCACTAAGATAGGTTATTTGTTATTTGTTAAATGTGAGAGATTTATAAATTAAATATGTAAGCCAAGATACTACTCTACAAAGTCATTAACACATAATTTTGTTCATTTATGTTGTATCAAACCAATTTGAACATTAGAATTTAAACACAGCAAAAAAGAAAAAAAAACAAAAGCAAACAAAAGCTCTTATGCTGTTACCAATTTAAATTTATTTACTTCAAAGTAACACTTTCTAAATAGCCTTGAAATGAAGACCAATTATCCTGCGATAATCATTTTGTTCTTGATTAAGGTCCATAGCTTTTTTAATTCTGTACTTATATTCAACGTTTAGTTTTGATGGTGTATTTATGTCAATTGTTTTTGTTAAGGTGCAGTGATTGTTTGAAATATGCCAACGTTAGTAGCATTTGGCGCTTTAAAAAACCAGCCAGTATGATCCATGATTTATGATCAATAGACTCAACATTGAAAAGGAAGATTTTAATGACAGTTCTTAATATATTATGCCAAATTTTGTGAATTATGATGATTTTCGTAGAGAATTTTACTGGCATTATAATTTTGTGTCTGCATCTGTATATGGTACAGTCTACGACAAATTTAGTAATAGAGTCGTCTTTTTGACATTATTTGAAAGCCGTCGTGACGGCCACAATTGCGTTGGTACCAGCTACACTTTCTTTATTTTTTATTTTATAAAGCCATATGTCTTAGCCAGTAAGTGCTGAAGACATGTATATAATAATTTTCATTGGGTCAATTAACCCTACTTAAGATCACGCTGTTTTTCACAGAAGATTCTAAGAATTATTAAATCAGTATCGATAAGTTGACTTATAGCTACCATCTCGTCATTTGTAGAACAGTATTAATTAACTCGAATAAATTTGTCAATTTCTTCCGCCCTTGTCTACCTTATAGTGTAGTGCCTTAAACGTTGTATTCTGTGTGTCTATTTATTAATTTAGCAAACTTTCAGCAGATTTCAGTGTTATTATCAATGTTTAACCATGATGCTAAATTTCCTTATATTAAGATATTTCTGTGTGTGCTTAAAATACTTTGACTTTAAACAAGTAAAAGTATGTCAGCATTATTATTGCTGATATGTTGAAATTGGACCGATTTGCGTGGTTCAATCAAAACGGTTACTTCTATTCAGTATTTACTGAATTCAAGTGCTCTGTTTCTATATGCACCAAACGAACATTTCTGAAATCCTGTTAACGAGCAGTAAATAGATATAATTGATCTATCTTTTCTTCCTAATTCTCAAACCATGCTCAATTAGATCGTCAATGCAACTCTGAGCTATACACAAGTTATTAAAAGAATTCAAAATTATTAGTCTTAGATAATCGTCCGTCATTTAAATGCAAAAATCTGTAATTGAGCTGTCATTTATCATTACATTTTGATTAATGTTCCTCAAAAAGGTAATCACAACTGCAAATTATGAGGAGAGACTGAATGATAGACTAATTTAGCACAATTAAACAAAGAATTTTTGTTATAAAAGTCGTAAATTTGCAAGTGACGTGTACCTACAACCATTATTACTATCGTGATAATAAAAAAATTTCATTGCAGGGGTAGATAATTGCTGGCGTTAGCTGGTTTATATTGGGTTACATAGATGCGTGGTTTAAGTTCAACGTATATACAACATGTGAGAGATATGCTTAGATGGATTTCTTCTTAATTTAGAATTATAGTACCGTTTAATGTATTGACTATGTGCTATTGATATTATTGCACGGCAATTTGGACGGTGCTGCGCTTCGGTCCATAAAATTGTTTGACGCCGTCAACCGGTCCATACACAGCCATATGACCCTCAGTACCATCCATGAACTATTTGTTAAATACGGTAAAATACTAATATCTATACCACAGCTAACTATAAAATAAAAATCAATGTTAATTTTGGAAGTTTGATTGGCAAGAAATATGGAAATGTTAATAGAACCTGTGATTGTTTCAAAATAAAACTTAAATTGTTCTTGTATTTTCAGACAAGAAATTGTTCAGATTTTAGACAATAAAATGTAGATTCTTATGGTTTCCATGTTTTACCATAATGTCAGCATGCAATGTACTTGATTTTTTTAAAGAAACTTTTTGATTTCTGCTGATTTTACAAATAACTGAGAAACTGTTTTTTGGCTTTTATGTGATCGTTCTCGATAAATTTCTTGTGTTTGTTTTTTATCTTTTCTACATGTTTTCTGTTAATATTGTTTTAGTTTTTTCATCAAGTCGTTATTTTTCTCTAAAAAATAGCAAACGTTATTTAAAAACATGCATTTTGTTTCCCATATTGGCATTATAATGCATTTAAAAGTACTAGAATATTCAAAAGCTGGTCAAAATTATTATTAGTACTATTGTTTCGTCAAACCTTGCTCACGACCGTACAAAGAGAATTTTTAAAAAGCAAACAGCATTTATAAATGCTAAACAAAATATTTAAAATATAATTCATATTTAATTATTTTTTTACTAAAATAATGATATAAAGTTTGTTAATAATGGCAATATTTAAGTAAGACATAATTAATGACATTTTCAGAACAAGAGATATTAGTTGTACCTCACAATTTATTTAAGCTGATTCTATTTGTTTTGTACTTTGATTGTGAAGTTCTTATCCTGTGCTTGACTATAGTGTCGACATTTATATCGGATGCTGCTAAAGTGTAGAGATCTAAGTTGTGTATATGCATACACGATTTAATATCCAATCATGAAGTTCGTTCTGCGACCGATAGTTATACGTATTTAAGACTTAACAATTGCGGAAAGATATACTATTATTTGTTTATTCTTTTTTCCGTCAACCTTTCTTTCCCAATATAAATTTTTATCGCAACATTTCAATAAGACCTTTTGTACCATGGATGTATTAGCCATTTCACTTTCGCAATCAACCCTGGCACTCTGAAAACTTTCTTTTACGTCACATAAACCTTGTGTGCATATATATTTTGAAAACGTGAAAGATGTCACAATGAAAGTTGTTCCAAAATGGTCGTTAATGGATCGCGACATTTTATAACATATCGCACAATGAATTTTAAGGAGCTATTATAGGAGTTGTTTCCCCTCTTTATTGTAAGATAATTTTGTACTATTGTAACTCATGAACTAGATGTGACCGAGACTTGGGGGTTACAGTGTTGTTCATTATTGGTCTTGACCTTGATAATGACCACAAGATAAAAGATCAAGGTCGCATTTTTGTGTGTATATTGTGTTGTGTGCCGATCTCCTTAAAAGATACAACCGGAACCTTGACAAAATTTAGATTTTTTTCAAGGTCATAAACTGTCATATATGTTGATTAACCCTTTGTAAGTGTTATAATCCCTGGATCAATGAAATGTATTGTAAATAGCGATTTCTCTGTAACTATAACATGTACTGACATGAGACGGTCACTGTTGGTCATTATAGACCTTGAAAAAAGTTAAAATGTAAAAGGTTAAAGTAAAAATCTAATTTTTCCTATGTGTGGTGTGTAGATCTCCTCCTTAACCATAACAGATATACACTGAAACCTTGACCACAATGTAGACCTTCTCAAGGTTTTGAAGTGCCATATATTATTCACATTTTATAAGAGTTGTCTTTCCTGGATTTGTATTTACTGAAAATAAATATCCGAAACACTTTAACATATATTGAGGTAGGATCTTCCCTGTTGTTAGTTATTGACCTTCATCATTATTATATTCGCAATAATAGAGGTTAAGGTCATACTCCTCTTTTAATTTCCATTTAATTTTAAATTTTTTAAACTCTCTCTTATTTGTTTTATTTATCATGTATGTTAAGTGTTTAGAGTCATTCTTATAAATGCTAATTTTTTCAAATATTATATGCACAAATAAAAGGCTTTAAAGATAATTTAAGGTCCTAAACGTACTATTTAAGGACCTTTTATTTCTGTTTTATTTTAACAGATGTTGTTTTCTTTCTTGTTTATATTGTGAGTAGGATTCAATTTAAATATTATATGTATTCGTATTTTTTTTTGTTTCGCTCATATCCCACAAAACTATGGATAATTTTAATATGCAATAAAGATCAAGAGAACCTGAAAAAAAGTTCATTACGATGAAAATTTAAACTGCAACAAAAAGTTTTTAAAAGTTCCCAAAATTTGGTAGAATTAAAAGTTCTCGAAGTGATGATAATATGTGGGGAAATCTTCAAAGTTATTTACAGCAGTTTTTGCTTTTTCCACTTGCATGGTCATGGGTGGTGGGCCACAACTGAACACTCCGATCTGTTTGACCTTAAAAATGAAAAATTGTAATTAATACACTTATCACGTAGAAAACAATTCTTATATTACTGAGATACTGAATGTGTTGCATTTTGTTTTAATGTAACATACATATTTGCCAAATTCTAAGACAAGATAACGTGATTTTATAATTTGACGTTAGATGATAATTCTTTAGCAGACAAACAATTTTGAAAGTTTGGAAGACCTAAATTAAATCAACTTACACAATGCGTATAATACGAAAACAGGAAAATAATCATATAGTATTAAATCAACAAACATGTTACCCTTAGTCTTGGATGAATTAGCGTGAAGATAGTGACTTACGTTTGGATGTTCATACTTTAGCGATGTCAAAAAATCTTGAAAGTTTGGACGACCGAAATGAGTTTTAGCCTGTAAACCCGTAAACAAACTTTTGCCGGCAATCTTTTGGAAGTGACGTTCGCAAATGTACTAAAAGGATATTTCACAAATTTAGAAATATCGTTGACATTCACATTTTACATAAGAACAAATCAGATTAATTGATCAATAAAGCTAGATTTCATACGAAACATTCGAAGTAAAGTGGATATTAAAGACTGAAAGCTAATTTTAACTTCTAAACACTTTATTCTCATATTCAACATTTATATTTAATCTATTCTCATATTCAACATTTACATTTAATCTTTTTAAAATAAAGCAAACCCATGTGCATAAATAATGCAAAACAAAAACTCGGAGTATCCCTATAGTTTGCTTCGAGTACTGACTCAAAATGTATATTTAAAGAGATTAAATCGTAGACAGCAGATTGATTGAATAGTTATTAAGTCTAGCAAACATTAAGTTAGCTATATTAAGGACGAGAACAAAGTTACAAATGAAAACAATCAATGGGCAAATTACCATGATTGACATGGAATTTGTACTGGTACTGAAAAAGTACCAATAGTTGAGTCGATTCTATAATAATTTACGTTGTAGAGAAATACACTGAGCATACTCATTCTCAACACCTAAAAGAGGGATCTTATACATGAAAAGATCAAAGATATTTCCATAAAAAGTGATTCACAGGTACAATTCCAAAAATACAATAATCCAGTTTGACCCCACTATTGAAACGGTATCCATTATTCGTAACCTGTTACGCGCTGTGGATCAGGTCATAAACCATTTTATAAGTCAGTAAAAATAAACAGATGTAAACATATTGTTCTAATACGTACTAGCATGGTTGTTCTGAGATCGAATTTCTGTTGAAATTGAGTGATAAATATGTGAACAGCAACAATGTTGTTTTTATCATTGTTTTCGACCTCACGTATGATATCTGTTAGCCATTCAAACTGTTTTTGGGTACGAGTAACCCACAAAAAATAAACCTGAAAATGTAATGATAAAAACTAAGAACAATTAATTTCACGTCCTACAAAGCACGCAGTTCTATTAAGGGAAATTGACTATTTTTCTTAAAGTCAAAATAATTATTAATAGCGGCATGTTTTACTACAGGCACTCAAAAAGTCCAACAAAGTGTGTTGGTCTGAAACAATGCAGGCATAAAGCTAAATGTTACACAAATATTTATTTCTCACCTTTTGGCATGGAAATTTGACAGGAAATTTAGACCTATATACAATATCCTTTAAAATTGAGGCAAACGGTGTTACTCCAATGCCACCACCCACTAAAACAGCTACAGGATACTTATACCAATCCTGATGTCCTTCGCCAAACGGACCATCAACGTACAGCTAAAATGGATTGTGTTCAGCCATTACTAATATATATATAATGTCGACCATTCTGTTAATTTTACAGTACAGTTTCTAAGAATCTATTTTATTTTTATCTGAAAATAAATCCCCAGTATGCATTAAATATTAAATATTAACATAGCAATTGTTCGTTGACAAACATCATCTTATTATATTGATAAGTGCATTACGTACTTTCAATTTACACAAAGAAATTGTTGAGACAACTTACAGCTGGATATTTTTCACCTTCTGGTATTGCATTTGCATCATAAACGTGTCTGAGATTCATTGTCCATGGCCCCACCGCACGGATATGGAGGCTTAGGAAATCTTCGTGTGGTGCAGATGTTAAAGTAAAAGGATGATATTCAGAATCTCCTAGGGCAAGGCAAGCAATCCTTACCCATTGTCCAGATTTATACTCAAAGTTAATTGGTCGTCTGAACTTTAAAGCTGTTACATCTTAAATGAAAACAGCAAACACAGTTTAAATATTTTTTATTTGAACATTTATTAACTATTCAAAACCAACATATCTCGGAAAATGAAAAGATATTTCATTGTAATGAATAGATATCGTTTTTAGTAAAATAGGATTCAAAAGACATCAATGTTATTTTATTACTTTAAATAACGTAAATGTGTTAAAACGACAATTTATAGTTGTCTTTTCACTCACCTGAAGGTAGAAGTTCTGCTTTTGTTACTTCAATCCACATTTGATTCCGACTTGAGCTTAACAGTTTGTCCAGTACATAGAGAACTAATGGTCCCAGTAGGTAATAATGGGTCAGTGGGTTTTGGACCAGTCTTCCCAGTCCATGCATGATGAGGAAAATGTACAGCAAAATGTAGAGGTTATGTGTAATCCGAAATTCACGGAACAAATTTCGTCGAGCGAATGGCGTGGCAAAAACGTAAATTACTATTATGATAAGAACGAGGATAATTCCAGTCATTCCTGAAAATAAATATTTAAGTTATTTGTATTTTGTACATCTGTAAATAAAAAGGATAAGTTTTTTTAATTTTGCATTCGGGTAGCGGCTACTTGTGTAACCCAATTGTGAAAATTTGTCCAGTTTTACAATTTAAACTTCGTTTAAATCTATCATCATAAAAACAGCAATTTAAACAATACTGCGATAAAGTTACAAACTGTTCATGGCTTTCACTACTTATTAATTAACACAACTGTACTAGTAAATAATTTTAACTTTCCTTAACCATGACTGAAGCGCGTATACATTTAGCTTATGGATAAAACAGGAATAAAATCTTAGCTATTAATAAGGTGTACCTGTTAGTGTCTGAAAGGCCCAATAATGAAATGACGCCAAAACATGAGAACTGAAAACAATGGATTGCAATAATGAAGATCTGTTTAAATTTTAATCAAATCTAAATTGACAGCTATGTCGTGTTTTTTTGACGTAACGAACCTAGTAAAGAAATAAATGGGTTGGAAGACAGATTGTTAATAAACATAAAGAAATATTCTATGACATCTGAAATATTGCTAGAATGGTTAAAGAAATCTTATTTTCAGTCAAACTGTCATATTTGAGGCTAAATGTGATTGTGACAACGCATAAAAATCCTGGGTATCTATGTAACAGACAATCCCACTTTATAAAACCATTTATGATGGCGGTCCTAGATAGTTAGATGAGAAGACTTAAATGTGTCGTTATTCAGAGTTTCAACAGTTTCGTCGCCAGAATAATAGCCTGTTATCAAGAAAATCTGTACATAGCAGACAGACGATGTTACACCAGATTAACTGAAAATACATAGACTCCATATGTAGTGATGGAATGTGTGTTAATCAGTCATAATCGTTTTTGTAGGATGTCAAGTTAAAAGCAAAAAAACTATATTTTCTATCATATCTTTGATTTACAGCACACTCGGATAGACAGGATTTATGTTATCATCAACCTGTGAGTTATGTTAGTAACCGGAAGTTGAAATTAAAGGACTATGCTAACTTCTCTGTAGTGTCCATAGAATAACTTTACTAATCTGTAAAATGGGCAGCTCAATTAAAAACTCATTGGGATGAAACTGTCTATTGAAAAACAAGACCATCAAACAACAAAATATGTTGAAATAAAACAATTCAGAATTTTTAAGGAATGACTTTAAGAGCAGTTTTTGTTATAATCAGAGTGGTCATTCGCAATGTAAGACTGATGTCAACGTTGACTATTTTATAATAGCTTAATTAAAGAAAAGTTCAATACAGATAAAGCATGACTTAATTATTACCCTGTTTAAAAAAAACTTTAAGGACATATCCTACTATTCAATGTCTATATGACATTTTCTTTATATTTCATCTTATCTTTCCTCATGACAACATCTTGAAATAGAGCTAAAAAAATTTAGTGGTCACCGACCTTATTTCGAAGTTATAACGTCATCTTTATTACCTGTTTTCAAGGTGCCGTTTATAAGTTATTTGACGTATAATTATTACGATGGTTGTCTGTTGGTATCAACACAGATTGTTTTAAAGCTCAATTGCACATAGAAAAAAAGCTATGTAATGATCTATTTTAAAAATAGTAATTTTATATGTCTTATTGTGGAAATAATATGTTCCCGCCATTTTTGTTGGGTACTCGGAATACACAAAATCGCAGATCGCATAAAATTGACCTATAATAATAAAACCATATTTCAACAGAAAAAAGAGGCTAACATACCCTTCAAATTAAATAAATAAAAAGTATGGTCACCGAATCCGGGGAAAAAATATTTGTAAAAAATGCGTCCAAAATGGCGTGAAAAATAGGGCGCGGTTTTTTCCTTCATACAGAAAATTATCTTTTCTAACACAGAATAGAGTAATGAATCTTTAGTTTATGTTTGCTGTTGCAAAGTTATTGATAATTGTTTATATTAAATTGCGTATGTGGATCTTGGATTTGCCTGAATACGGGATAATGTAAACAAATCGACGAGCGGGTCTAGGACAAATTTTTATTTGCAAAAATACAAGTTTTCAGCAGGAAAATTATACGTTGTTTACTGTATGTCATAATAAGGCAAACGTTTTTTTTTGTACCTCTTTTTGTGTCTTCCTTTTTATTGTGTTAGCCCCCTTACTTCTGTGAGTGATTTTTGCCCTTCAAAAACATATTTGTTGTATAATTGCTTGCAAAATTTTGGCTATATATAGCACATCTGCAGATGAGTATTCAGCAGGTAACGTACTTTATGCCTGAAACTTTTTGTAATGTTGTTTTATTGGCAATTTTTCTGAGATTAGAGGAATTTTAATGTCCGATGATAATGAAAATCGAACATGCTGAAACTTCATACACAAAATTTTACGCTGACGAACAATCGACACATCCAGCATTTAGCTTCTGTTGTAACCAGTATGGCTCT
The DNA here is from genome assembly GCA_944474755.1 of Limnoperna fortunei. Lineage (NCBI taxonomy): Eukaryota > Metazoa > Mollusca > Bivalvia > Mytilida > Modiolidae > Limnoperna > Limnoperna fortunei. The sequence continues at coordinate 26,773,007 of OX104116.1, forward strand.
ATGATTCTTCTTTCACCTGGAACCCATATAGAGCTGTTTTCACTAGAAATAGGCTCCGACACACTCCTGTTCCGTTGGGAGGATGCAGCTTTTTCAAACTCTTCAAGCCTCTGTTTCTTTTTCTTTCTAATAAACTGGCCTTTACGCCGTTCCGCAAATGGAAATTGCGCGGATTTAGTGAAAGACGATGACGTCATAAACGAATAACGAAACAAACAAAAATGCGCATAAACAATAGTAGGATATGTCTTTAAGATAACATATTTTTTAGGTTGCATTTCGACAATGACTTACAAGATTGAATATTTATCGACTTCAAATTCAACATTTGTCATATCTGCCATTTTGAAATTACTTGACATATTTCAACTACAGTTCAGCATATACTTACCTACATTTTTATATTTTTATGTATTTTGTAAAATTCTTAAATAACATGAGAAACTAACAAAAGACAAGGTTGGCAATACTGAGGTATAGTTTAGGTGTAAGCTGTATATCTAAACCAACTTGACATGATTCAACAAAACTTTAGGCCAAATAGGACATTACTATTTATTTCTATAAAGTTCATTTATCGCTTGACATCCTGATTTTCTCTTTGTAAAATAATGTCCGAGTAAACATTTGCGTTTCTATATTAATAATTACGGATATTTTTCTTCTGACTTGTATGAGTGATTACATTGCATAAGTTTACTTTTTATTGGTTGACATTAGCGAATTATTCAAACAAACTAACAATTGTAGTTATGCTTACGCTCTAAAGTACTCTGTGAAGTAACAGTGCGCATCAGAGGATGGTTGTGTACTTATATGGTATAAGTTTATTCCATGTCCAACACAATGTATTACTGAAACAGTTTTGAGTTTTCAAATATCTTTCTTTAAAACGCACCAACAGCAGAAGTTAAAAATATGCAGTTTTAGTACCTACTATAATTTGTACTCCCATTGTGGCGTTTGAAAAGACACTTTGAAGAACTAAATTTATGTAACACATAGTTCTGCATTCAGTCTTTTCATTTGAATTAATCAACCTTAGTTTTGTTTATTTTCGTATTAGAAGTACAATGTTTGGTCGTTGGTTACTGTTTTCTTCTTGCAGTCCTCAATAATTTCTTGTTATCTTGCCGTTGAAACTTTTTGATATACTATTCTTAGTATAAAAATAAACATTATATCTCTAAATGTTATAATTAATTTGACGTTTAATTGATAAAAGGTATGCATGGAACCCGTTACATTGTAACTTTGCATTTACCTGTGAAAAATAGCGCAAAGAATCCCACAAACTTGTGCATGGAATGTGCAGAGTCAAATGGAATAAAGCGATGTAAAAATGTCTCTCGTAGAAGAGTTATAGTGTTTCTACACATCGTAACGAGTAGGCTTGAGTACGTGAACATCATGGCACTGGCAGCTCCTCGTGTGATTGATACACCATATCCAGCAATTCTTCGCAAGCCCCCGTGTTCTCTGTCCATCGAATAATCTGTATTATATCATTTCAGAAGAAGGCATAATAACTTATCAATTTGACTATTGCTTTGAGTAATTTGGGACTATTTTGCATCAGCTATAGTAATAACGCGAGTTTGAATTTTTACACATTCTATTGATAAATAATTTTGCTACAATATTATTACAGGACAGGCAAAACCGATACAACTTAATATACTGTGTAATATTCTACCTGTTTCTCATATTTAATTGGGGTCTGACTAGTAATCTAATTGATATTGCACTGTTAATTAAGCTTAGTTCACAGATTGGTATAAATTGTTTTTTTATTGTTAAGAAAATCATTATTGCATTACGCTGTGTCTTTGTACTTACGACATGACCTTTCAATGAATATTCCCGAAGTCACTAAAAAGTATAGTGTCACCCAAAATATCTGTAATCTGTATTTTTCTACGTAACTAATACATTGAAACCATTTACGTTTTATCTTTGTTTGTGGATATTTTCTCCGTTCAATGGATACTCGAACCTTTGATGTCCTACTTTTATCACTTCTATTTAATGTTCTAAGTGAAATAATTAGAATATATTATGGTTGTGTGTTATATGCGATCAAACAAAGTTCAGGCAAATTTCATAACTTTTCTGAGCACTTAGGAATATACGCTATGTAAAATAACGATTATGTATTGTTAATTTTGGTGTATTTTATTTATCGTGAAACAAAAAACGACATCAAATGAGAAAACGTGTACACAAACTAAAATTTGTGAACCAATGTCGAAAAAGTATAAATAATCACACGCTGAATCAATTAAACGACAAATCTTACTGGACCTAAATTAACGTAAATTTCACAATACAGTGTCCTAAGGTGTTGACGTAAGCCAAAAGAAAATTTCTTTTCTAAACAATAATAAGTTAAGGGCATCTAACATTGTTGGTTTACCACGCGGACAGTGCATTGGTTATGGCAATGATGTTTAACATTTTCTTCTTCATGCATTGTCAGTATAAAACAAAAAAACATCGCAGATATATCCGCTACTACTAAAACACAGTAGTTATCTCAAATAATCTGTAGTGTAAAGCATTTAAGTCTGAAACTTTAAATTTTTACCACAATTTTTGCACAAGTTGACAAAAAACTCGGAAATAGTGCTCTAATATTTTCTTTTTTTTAATTTTAAAAGGAAATTCTGTATGCTGCTATAAGATATGCGTTTATATATACATGTAAACAACATTTGTGTCAAACTCAATAATAGGAATGTGCGTTAATTATAGCTCGCAGCAGGCAGCGAAGCTGCCCGCGAAGAGCAGTGAGCTCTACGGCAATTATGTGTCATGTGATGAAAATGAAATCGCGTGATCAAAATCTGCTTAATGCTGATATTGATTTTTTCGTCCGGAAGTTGATATCGTCAAATAACTGTAACAAGGTGAATGAAGAAAACTACTAAAAATAATTTTAAGAAAGACTTGAAAATAAAGTTGAGATTGATAAAAAATAAATGTTATATTTAAAATTAACAACAAAATTTCATACTATTTGCAACCCCTAAAGCGATCTTTAAAAACTGACAATCAAATTACATTTCATGTGACGTCACCGTTACACAGAAAGAAGTAACGTGACCACTGGAATTTAGAGGCACTTTTAGGGTGTTCGGAAGTTACGTCAATTATGAAATGCACAGTAAATATTGATAATAAAGGACTTTATAGTCTGTGTTCGCATTTTGGCAATGCCTACTTCATATTAATTTTTAATTGTTTATTGCTCTAATTGTCAATTTAGTCTCTATAAAGTTTAGCTTCCTTGTTCAAAGCTTAAAAGAAATCACACATTTGGAGTCTTTTCTTCGTATTTTATGTCTCAAAAGAGTTATTTTCCTTTTCTTTACTGTACTTAAAGATACGTCACACATATGTAATTGTAAAAATATACATATAAAACATTTTAATTCAATGAATTCTTGAAAATATCGCACATACTGTAAAACGTACAATAATAAACCTAAATTTGCTTAACTTATCTACAGATTATCTGTGTTTTAAATATGAAATTTTTGTTATTTTAGAACTCTGCTTACTTGTAACTATTTATAAATGATCTAATTCTTAGATCAAAACTATTATTTCTCTTTTGGACGGAAGGAATGCCTTCAGCTAAAAAATAAGCAAATAAATAAATAAATAAATAACATTACAGCTCAGAAGAAACAACAAATTATAACTGAAGCTAACAGCAATACCTTAAGGTAAACAAATACTAGAGATAAAATGTTAAGGACTAGACATGTGCCGTACGTAGCAAACTACGACAGCATTTATAGCAAAAACAAATTTAAATGCATGTCAAGACTACGAGGGCTTAATGTAAATCTCGTTTACTGCAGCTACAAACAGCAATATAACATCGAAAACAGTGGGTACGACACCACAATTAATGCCCTTGGCGTCTGGTTGTCCACGAATATAGTTCCCACTGAAACAGTGTATTTCTTTTCATATTTTTTCTAATTCTATACCTTTTGCTTTGGGGTGTTTGAAAACAATCGTAAAACTAAACATTTGATAAAATATGGTGGTGAGAAATAATTTAGTTCTAGAGAAAGAAGGACACATTTCCTGTTTTCATAATATCTCGGACTTTATTTCCGATGCCAGATATGGCTCGGGAGTTTTGTAAAAAAAAAGCCGAGGTAATATTTCTGATTTTGTAATAATTGTACTTTTAACCCACCAAATGCCATTCCAAATACAATGGTGCAATTAAATTGACTTTTTGTTATAATAAACAAATAGACGAAAACACTTGTGGTCTCGGGTCAGTTGTGAAAATATCTGACGTAAGGATTGTCTACACCACGGTTTATTTGTAGTACGTTAAGACGGCGTTTTCAATGATGTGTCAAAATCAAAGATTTAAACGTTAGCGCTGACCTAATAAACAAGATAAGGATAAAGGAACATTCGACTCGAAATTTGAAATAAATGTTTGTGAGACAACAATTTAATTACATAAAGACTATAATTGATATTAATAACAATTCACTTTTTAAATGAGCTGTTGGAGTAGGATTGTGAGATCACCAAAAACTAAATTCCTCTGACACTTAGCAAATTTAACTTCCTGACATTATTGCTAGGATTGTGATTATGTCCGTCATAGAAAAAAACAGGACAATAAAATGACTGGTCAGTGTTATTTGTGTACAGGTTTACATTAAGTATGAGAGTAAAGTAAAGTCTTTGTGAATATGTACATTTCATAAAAATACATTTTATTTTTAGAACAGTTTCCTTCGCTCCAAATTTTTCTGTTCGATAGTGATTTTTTTGTAAATCAAAATAAAAATATTAAAAATTGTTTTCGCTAGCTTGCCTTATTCTCAAATGATAAAAATCCAAAGAACAAGACATTGAATATTGTTGCCTTACATGTTATGTTTAAAGTTGCGTTTTGTAGAGTACTTCCGTATTCTTCTGAAGCGAATATTTTTTTGAAGTTATCAAAGCCAATTTTATCCGCAGGAGATATGCCAGCTGATGTGTACATTATATCTATTAAATTATTAAAATTCTTCTGTTCAATTGAAGTATCAGATAGATCGAGTAAAGACCTAAAATTAATAAATAAATCGATAAATTCATATATACTAAATGCTGGATATTCTTTATTGTACATGATTAGAAAATAATTGCAAAAACCATCGACAGAACAAACTTCAACATTTTTTACCGATGTACACCATATGCGATTCATGTATGAAGCTGCGTCCAGAAACGTCAAGCTCAATCCAAAAGTCTGAATTCTAGAAAAGTGACATTATCCTTTTTAAGGTGATTCATTTACTTGGTCAAAGTATTTAATAATAGCGATGCCATTCTTGAGATTCGTGATGAATTGAATGATTTGTAAATACTGACAACTTCTATTTAGTTGAGAATATTTTAATAATCTTAGTTCAAAGTTAGTGAGTATGTATATAGTTTAGATATTACTTTAACATTTTGCTGAAGTCTGCCCTGGTTAAATATCCTTGTTGTTTTATGTCATACATATTAAATATCATCTGTGCCTTTTCTTCTGCGTCACCTTAAAACGAGACATTCTTTTTAGTTCACTTCAAAACTAAATTTTAACATCATTTGACACTGATGCCTGTCTTAAATTTGATTTTGTATAAAAAAAGTTAAAAACTTAAATATACTTATTTATTTTAAATGTTCATTTCATTGTGTCTTGAGTTATAGACTAATACCGACAGATCCTCTAGTGTCCCGTGTAATTATTGTAATTATCTAATCGTCCCCTTGTCGAGTAATCTTTCATAGTTTCTAGTTTATCGACGGGTTGACTCTCTTTTTGTTTATCTTAATAATATTTGCACAATAATTAAATTGCCTTCTTGTATGTGAAAATAAAAATGAATGATTATTTTTTATCACCAGAACAAAGGGGCAGAGTGATTAAGGTTGTTTGTCTTCTACTATTGATCACCATTGATCAGTTGCCTGTAAACACGGAGGTGGCGGGTTCAAGTCTTACTGTGTGCATGGTGTGCACAACAAGGAATGCCAGTTGTCCTACCGAAGGTACAAGGTTTTCACCGAGCACTCGGGCTTCCGCTTCAATACATATAGATATAGATACGATATAGTTTAAAATTTCTTAAAGTGGCGTTAAACTCCATTCAAACATTTAAACAAACATCACCGAATACACATTTTTAATATTGCTGTATAAGCAATAAAATAATTTTGTAAATTGAATGACTATCTATAGCATTGACGTTATTTATCATGCATAATTGATATATTCATATATTCATATACTTTTTTTAAAACGTTTCCTTTTAAATAATAGCTATAAAACATTGCAGTTATAATATCTTGTGTATAAGTTATCTTCATTTATTAAAATATTGAGAAATAAGACCCAAAGATATTGAGTTGTATTTAATTAACAATAGGTCAGGGACTGACTGACCTTGGTTAAACAAAAGAAGGGAAAACAGCAAATCAAATAAAAACACAACAGAAAAACCAAAAACGCAGCGACACAAACCCCAGGTGCTCCAGAATGGTAAGCAACTCATGCTCAACACCCTGCATAAGTCGTTTCAGTTAGATTAAAATCCGGTAATTAGTCATATCCTGGGTTAGTAAGAAGAAAGAAAGTCATGATGCGACCGTAAAACTTGTAAGTGATGACTTTAATCTTGCCAATGTGAACCTTTGGTTAAATAGTTTTTCTGTCAGCAGACAGCCTCTATCAAATAAATTCGGATAGGAAATACAGGCTATTGAGAACCTGATCAATTAGGAGATGCATACTCCATATGCAGGTACTGCTGGAATGTTGTCTCATCAAAATGAAAAATTCACAATAGGAAAACTAGTAATCCCCTTTGTCATAAATTTCTCAATTAACCTGCATTGTCAATTTCCAGATGTAATTCCAGGTATGAGGCAGACCTAGCCGTATCTGTTGTGTCCTTAATTTAAGTTCAATTGGGTAAATGCAATCAACATAATCACCGAATTTAGGATTTCAATGAAAGTACACATTGTTTAATTGATGGGCAGGGCTAACCCTTTGTCCTTGTTTGTAAGAAGCCCTTGTGTAACTTTCACCTCATACGTATTGAAAAACTAGTCAGCTATTACATGGTGAGCACAATAAAGACTCATTGCAATGCCGACAATTTGTTGAAAAACACGTCCACCATGTAACAGAAACCGTTTTGTTAGAATTATAGTGATCTTTTACGAAATATAGTTTGTCGCGACCTAAAACTAGATATTAGTATCTAGGTTTGCTATTCTTTTTAGTGATACAAAGTTGAATCAATCTTTATTTTTTTTCTTTAAGCTATCAAACATATTTTACCTGCTGCCAAGATTTGGAACAAATCCAAAAATTCTTCAAAACTAACAAATCCATTTTTATCTTTATCTACCATTAGAAACATATTTCTGATAAATACTGATGTTGGTTTTAAACCAAAAGCATCTGAGAATTCTGTTCGAGTAAGCTGAATATTTCTGATCGTATTCATCTCGTCAAGTTGCAGCTTATGTCCAATATCGCACTTCAGATCGGAATCCTTAAATGCCTAGAAAAAAGGAGAACAATCATTTCTAAGCGATATGTACTAAGATTAATGACACTCTCTGCGTAGTGTTTAAGGTTACTTTAGTATAACGTTTTGAAATTTTAGTGATAGAGGTCGTACAAAATCTGAATCATTTGGATTTTATATATTGTCTGGGTTTGAGCTAAACTGATGAGTCTTGATAATACGAAACGCGAGTTTGGCATAGTAAATTATATTAACCTTGGTATCTTTGATGACATTTTATTTGATGGAGTGTCTTCGAAGACAGCTGTTATACTTTCATATCTGCAAATGAAACCGAACTATGGCAGCCTGAGATTAAGATCCAAGAATGAAGCAGAAAGAAATGAAATAGGAAGTGGAGAGAAAATTGATGCAGAGAAGTGGGTAAACGACAGTATATAACAGACTTGGTTGGAGAACAGCCACAAAAGAGTCGGAATCAACCGAGAGAGGGAAATGTTATCCCATCATCCAATTACTTTACTCCTACGTTGCCTTCGTATTGTTTAGTTCCAATACAATCACTTTGGCGATACGTTTTTCTTCTCTGATAAATTATATCAGTAATACATACCTGTAAGCAAATTACTCTTAAAAATGAATCGAGAAGTTTTTGTCTGTTTTCTTTAGTACTAGCATTATCCATGATTCTTTTTTCTGTAAACGGGTGTTTATCACGGTACACATGAAGATCTCTAAGAAAGTTCTCTACAGCCATAATAAAAGCGGCTCTCTCTTCAGTGTCATTAAAACGAAGAATCTGTAGGTTGGATTAAATTAATAATAAAACCATGTCAGAAGTCAGCAACTTGAATTCTTAAAACACATGCGTGGTGAAATATTGTTATTTTGTTTATCATTATTTTGTTATTCGCTAAGGGGTGTTAATATTCAATATGACATAATAATTTTCACTTTTATCTTGTTGAACGACTCTTTTGAAGGACTTTGTCAGTTCTTGTGTTGCCAAATGTTCAGCGAGCTGGAACTACATAATCCTCCGGAGCACCTGAGATTATCACGTATTTCAGTTCCATTTCCCAATTATTGTTTTTAGTCTCCAAAGTAATAATATTTCAAATTTGTCTAATTTGTTTGGTTTTCAAATAAAAATTTACACAATTTTTACTGCATGCTGTAAAAATTTATTGAGATGATAAAAAATACAAAAGTAAAAAAACAAAGACGAAATAACAAAGAGGTAAATTGTGATAACAATAATAAGCTGAACGTTTTGTTAACTGAGGATCTTTTTATTGTTTCTTCCTACTGGTCAATAAATGCATTAAAAAATTGGTTTTTGTCGTAACAGTCTGGCTATGTATCCTCGGTCTGTAATTTTTCTGCGCGTTGTCTCGAGATATGATGCCCTTTGACCGGTTACAATATGCGTATTTTTTTTTAAATCCACAAAAGGATATTTACCGCACAAGGAGAGTGACATTAGTCGAACTCATTATCCACTAAGGTCAACAAGTAGGCTTTGCGACCCACCACAACGACACAACATACGGGGAGTTATCTCAGGGAACCTTGACTAGTACCAGGCATTTAGGCATGTAAATGTCTTTTTTAGCATATTTGTGTGGTTTAAACGACAAAATTGTGAATCAGAACATAAAATTGCTCAATAGACGTTTTGTATTCGACGCGTAATATTTTATGAATTATCTCCATTAAGTGATATTGTAGTGTTACATGTTCGTACAAGATAAATCATCAAAACAAAAGGAACTTCTTTGATGTACCAAATCTTAAAACAAGAAAACAAATTGAATAAAACAAATCAATATTTTGATGATAATTATCATTAAATATAATATTTTGGTATGTGTTAGCATTTAAGTATAAAGAAAGAGTGTGTGGCCGATTGGTGTAATAGTCATCTACTGTTGATCACGTGAGTGTAAACGCAGAAGTCTTACTGCGGGCAGGGTGCAATTAATGTCCACTTTTAAATGACAAAGATGGCCTGTTTTCCTGCTGAAGCTCAGGGATTTTCAACAAGTATTCCGTCTTCCTACTCAAATAAATGCTAAACGCGATAAAACAGCTAAAAAATTGCAGAAAGTAACGTAAAACTCAATTAAAACAAAAGAAAAAAAACGATCAACCAAACGAACAGATGAAATTGATTCACATATTTTACAACCCAAACCAGAAAATTAAATTTATCACTTTTATTTATTACTTTTTTAGAAATAAGACAGACTGTATAGTGTATAGCTGTAGAGTCTTAATTATTACTATGCTACTAATTTTATGGGACTGAGAAACTTAGAATTTAGTACTATGATAGAAGCAGGTGATAAATTAACGAAATTAGGTTTCCACGAAACTAAAACCACGAAAGTTGGTCCCAACAAAAATAAAGGAAATAGAATTTATTTGCAATGTGTTGGGTTATGGGTAAATGTAAGATGTAAATATTTTAGTGATTTTGTTGGTAATGTCAATAATGCCATCTTTAATGACAGAGTTGACAGGTGCTGACATAAATTAAATAAGAAGCGAATTTTACTTCGATGATTTACTTTTTAAACGTTACATGTAACGACGATTTTTTTCTTTCGCTTGCATGGTCACGTGGTGGTAGACGCATCAATTGGATATCTCTATATATATTTAATACTTAACCTACTATGACAAAACTGCCCTGTATATCTCCCGATGTCGGATGGGGATGCCTCCCGATTGTTCAGCTCTTGTGTGTTAAAAGCTCTTTTTAGTGCATTGTAGCTATAAAACGGTAAACTTCAAATACTTTTCTAGCGACATTATATTTCGATTACCTGTGGTGCATTCTACTGGCGTTATAGAGTGATTGTTAATTGTTTGCATCCTATAAAAAAATAAATGCTTCTCGCTGGACACTTAGCAACGCATCAATCAATCGATGTATAATATATTTTAAAAGTATACTATGTAGCTATAATTTTTGTTATTGAGGATGTGCTAGATGTTTGGCAAAAGAACGAATGCCAGTGTTAAAATCTCATTTATGGTACACATTTGCCAGAAATAATCGTTACCAAACTGGCAGCAGATACCAAGTCGAAATAACTAATCAACTATTATTATTAAAACACGTGACTAAATACGTAAACTGAAGCAACGATAAAACAATATAGACATTATTCTCAGAAATAAAAATCGTAAACAACAGTACATTTCCTTACCAGATCGATTTCGCCTGTTAATCTCAAAGACAATAGATTTTTTGCATCATCTGACGACAACCTTAAATAAACTGTACTACCAGTCCCTTCTATTCTGCGAAAATCGAGCATTCTAAGCGGCTTTCTACGTAAGTCATTCACATGAATTTTCTTTCTTTTTTTATCAAGCACCACTTTAACATTTCTTTCACCTGTTTTTGGTCCAACCCACTCAACAACTATTAAATATAAATCATAGTCGTTAGTAACATTTAATATTTGTTATACCACATATTTTTTTCACTGAAATAAGAATATTGTTCATATAAGTTCTTTTTAAAAAGTGCTACCCTGCTATACGTTAGTATGCAAATTTAAAAATAGTATTTGAATACCTGTAAATGCATTTCCGTCTGAGCTCGTTTCACGTTTTGGTGATAGTCGCCTTTTATTTTCCTCAATCTGCTTTTGTTTTCTTTTGTTCAACAATAACATGATTCCAATAGTGGCTACAACAACAATAGTTTAACAAATTTAGAACATTTACTGTTCGATGAACCAAATGTGACAATACACAATAATAAACCTTTGAAGAGGTAAATAAAAGTATTTATAAACCGTAGAAAAAGTTAAATGCACAGAGACCAGCGGTAAGTTAGAATGTATTGAAAAGTTATATTATTTCTATTAAATATTCAGCAGTAAAGGCCGTAAATTAAAAAGGAAGATTCAAGAAACTGTCAAATACAAACTTTAAATATCGAACATAAACAGAAGCAACACAAATCGTACTAAAATCGGCATGAACATAAATTCTCCGAAGAAGTAAATGCGTCATGCGTGGAAATATCGTGCTATTCATGGTAATTGCAAATATCATGTGAATAAAGCATAATGATAAAAATTAGGACAGAGCGAAGCAATTCCTTGTCATCGATAAGAAAGACGGTAATGATGTGGTCCGTAGAACTTTCATAGCGAATATTTCATAAAATTGTCATGAATCCATGATTGATCTTAAATAACACTGTAGAAGGAGGATACATACAAAATCCCAACAAAATTCGTTTTATAGCAGTTTAAGTCTAAGTGTACGACCAAACTACAATTCCTTACCACTATTCTAACAATAAAAACGGGGCTTCAAAAATACAGTGACACTTTTTACTCCAGGAATGGAATAAATGAAGTGTGAATATTTAAAAAAGTAAAAAAACCTGATCAACATCTTGAGATATGGATCTCTTCCCCAATGTAACAACATTAAAACGCAGTATTTTTCGACATTCTACACGGTCATCCCTTATGTGCAGCTTAAAACTAGTCTTAAATATCGTATTAAAAGCTGCTTTTTCAAGGAAATGTGACGATATAAATACCTAGTAATGATACTTGATTTTGTCATGTTTGGAGGACGTGTCTTTCAATAGACTGTTGGTTTCTTTGTTTGTTTGAATGATGTTTAACGCCACCTTTAGCAATTTTTCAGCTTTATCATGTTTAGATTTTACTGGGGAGGAAGCCGGAGCGTCCGGAGAGAACCCCGATCTTCGTTAAGAAAACGGACACTCCCTGTCAATTAGGATTGCAGTCGAGTACGCCCTGCCCACATTGAGACTCGGACCCGTAGCCTCCGTGATGACAGACCACAGGATCAATAGTAGACAATCTACCTTAAGCCTCGGCTACCTAGGCCCCCAGACGTTTGGTAATGCAATGGGTATGAAATATGCTTCTCTCCTCGCCGACCTGTTTTTGTACTTTTATTAGGCCAAATTTTTAGAAGGCTTGCTGAAGAAGAAAGAAAAGACACTGGCCAGAACTTTATTTTCACATTCCGTACACTTAGGCCGGCCTCCTACTTAGACCTACTTCTGGATAGAACTGGGGAAAGCTAACAAAGTAGACTTTTTGACAAACATGATGAATTCAACAAAAACAATTGTCAACTTCCTGAACATCGAGAACAACTTTCGAGCTGTTCCAGCGTATTGTATATACATTTCACAACTTATACGTTATTCTAGATGCTGCGATCAGTATTCCGATTTCTAGAACGGTGATATCGGGTGACTATTACACAACTCAAACAACGGCTGATATAATCCCTGTAGAAGTTCTTTAGTTGTCACTATGACCTAATCGATCTTTTAAATACAATCCGACATTTTCGTTGAGTCATAAAAAATCTTCCTAGACATGACAATGAGTAACTCGACATATGTCTAATTAGAGGCAGGCACTGCTAACTTGTCCGGAGCAACTGAGTGTACCCATGGTTTTCATTGGGTTCCGGTCATGCACTTTCTTTTTTAGTGTTTTTAGTTCTTGTTCTGCGTTGTATATATGTTTGTCTACAAACTATACACATTGTGTTTAATTTCTTTCTCTGTTATTTGTATAGTAAGCCTTTATCTTCTCATGTTATCAGAAAACACCTTCATAAATACCTGGAACGCATAATCCCAGAAGAAGAAATGTAAGAGGGAAGGAAATCTCACTTCCTGAAAAGTAATCATAATGCTGAAGTTTTGTGCATTGTTCGATTTGTGTGGTACCATTAAACGCCACATTTCCGTCTGCCACAAGCTGTTGAGGTTGCGGACATGGATTTTCTGCAAAACATAATTTAATTGCTATAGTTATTTGTGCAAAACACAAAAGCTCGAGTATTTATTTCAGACCATAAAACTATTAATCTCAACGTTTTGTCCCACACTTTCCCCTTTTATTGAAATCGAAAAAATGTTATTAAAACATTACTGCTACCCGCACACGGGTAGCCGTTCGGATTGTTTTTATTTTACTCTTTGAAATCGTAATCTTCTTAGGGCTTAATGTAACTGTGGTTTTATTGAATCTACAATCAAAAAATATATATGTAATTTGAAAAAGGAAAACAACCACCATACCGTGCTATAAGTGAAGATATCTGACGTAAAGAGAAGCCTAGGTAGGCATAGTTTCTTTCAGTGGCGCGATATGCTTTTTCAAAGACGTGTCTAAATCAAAGATTTCAACCTTAGCACCGACGTAATAAACAAAATTAGAATTCAAGAACATTTGACACATATTTGAAATAACTTATCGTTAGACATCAACACAATTAAATAAAGACTATTTTTTTTATTGCTGAGATCAAGAATGGTATTGTAGCTAATTAAACTTGTTGACAATATTGCTTTTGTTGTGATTATTTCCACCATAAAAATTGAAAATAAAATGCCTGAATGGATGTTCATTTGAGGAAAAGGTTACATAAAGTAAAGTAAAAGTAATTTTTATTTAGTCAGCATATACATGTAACTGCTTGACTTGGTTATTGTCTTATTGACATAGTTCATATCTCTGTTATTATATGTCTTGTGTGGGACTTGAATCGCCATGTATCTCTAATTCTGGATTTTTTTTAACTATTCTTTTAAAAATTAAAGTTCACTTACGAAAGGGAATATAAGGCAAAGACAATGAATGGGACATAACTTATTATACGAAATCTTAACTTGATTCCTTAAAAATCGTCAAGATGTACAGTATAGTCAGTCGTGCACTTTGTGATAGGTCTTAATATTTCTTTTTTTCTTGCAAATGGAGTGACAGGCATTCTTATGTAAAAAAGTATTTTTTTTATGTCGCTCATGCTTCAAAAAGAATTCAAGTATCTTGGATAGACATATAATTTTGAATTGTTTAAAAGGTGTTAGTGTACATACTTTGAAGGATGAACCCGAAATTACACAATATTAGTCATTAATATGATTTGGATGACTTCATGTAAGTATAGTATGCTAAATACAGAAAGAACAACAAAATGAACATTAAATTTGTTTAATATATACATTCATAGCAGATAATTTGCTTATTTAAAAAAGGTATTTCTCGCTCAAAATTTTTCTGTTCTACTAGGACTTTTTTTAAATCATAATAATATTACAATTTTTATTTCGATCGCTCGCTACATTCTAAAATGACTACAATCTGAGAAACAGGAAATTAAATTGGTGTGGTTTTAATTTCTATGTTGAATTAAGTCCCGCGCTTGCAGTCATCTTTGATTTCTGATCAGAATGTTGAATTAAGTCCCGCGCTTGCAGTCATCTTTGAATTATGATCAGAATGCAACGAACATGGTCACCAAATATGTCTTCAATTGGCGCGTTGTTTTCTGAGAAGAAGACTGATGCAAAAACAATTTACACCTATTATTGCATATCAGTTTTCAATTTCAACGAAAACTTATTAATTAACACTTACTGACACTGAGAAAAACATCCGGTGGAATCTCACCACCCTTAACATTAGTTACTTTCAGAATTATATCTCGTAAAGTTGTTTTGTGAATCTGATTAATTTCATCATCGCTGAACCGTCGGAACCTGCAATAAATAAATTCTACAATGATCAGATTGGGCATTATAAGAATCATATAGCAACTATAGAGTTTACAAACAACATGTAGTAAATTAAATACACAATTATAGTTAGTTAGACAAAGATATAAATAAAAATTACTTTCAGACTGATTACGAATTTACAGTTCCAAAATTGATATATATGTTCACTGTGAATATATTTTTTCTTTCACTTTTCAGATTTACGCTGTGAAGAAAGTCCATGCGCCATATCATTTTCTTTTTTATTCGCAAATTTAGCATTTAGAGCAAAGAATAGCATATAGATCCTTTGCCGTGAATGTAACTTTTATATTCCTAAGACTGGAATAACTATATTTTTATGTATACTGAACCTTTACATGAAATTAGAGATATACAGACGTTTATTGTATTTATTGTGTATTATAAAAATTTATTGAATCACTTTCACAAACTTAAATGAATTTATTACTGTATCTATGTTATGATTTTTTCTCGTTACACAGTACCACAGCGTTATGAGGATTTAATTGCACTAAAGTCAATTACGTGCATGTCCAACCCGTTGTTGTATTAAATTGATCAGCTAGCAAAAGTTCAGCTTAAGTTGTGGGACATGGCTGCTTAACGTTCAAATGTCGTAGAATTTCAACCCATAAATCTCAAAGCCGGCCCGAATCAAAACATTGATAATGTTCTGTTGTCAATGATTACTTCTTACTTTTGATGTATGCGCACGTGCGTTATTATGCTTGAATGTCTTGTTTTTCTGACGCGCAATATGTGGCATGATAAGGGGTCTCAATAGTTTGTCGATGAATCGGATAGCTGTTATACCATATCTTCTTCCTGGACCAAGGTTCTGGAAAGTGACAGGACCCAGTTTAACGTTTTATCCAATTCCACCTTCTACCATTGTGTTTGGACCACCGCAAGCGACCCTTTCCAGGATATAACTGCTATCTGTGGTAGATGTTCAGTCAAGGCTTTCGTCAGAAAAGGAGATGTAACACCAATGCTGATTCGCCAATTTTATCCCTGCTGCCCACTAAAGAAGTGCCTGTCGGTTTGGGGTATTAACAAGTATCCCGGCAATACAACGACAAACCACCACTACTTGTGTTCCGACAGTATGTTGTTCAGTTTTAGGATTCATCGGATAATGACTGACAATACCTGTTTTGAAAAGGGGTAATACTTGTTGCCTTTCACTTCGTGGTCGATTTTTTTTGCAGTTTGGGTATTAAAACGTTTTCAAAGACGTTTAATGATCCTGGTATCACAATCGTGGCATAGCATCTGTGACAAAACTGTGACAATCATTACATTTTTTACGCTTTTTATACTCACCAAAGCACGATACTCATGAACATTTAGTTTTTCGAAATGTCTCCCACCAAGTGTGTCGCACCAGAAACTGTAGGTACAGACTTTTTTTAAACATCAGCTAAATATCAATTAACCGAAAGTTTTATTTAAATTTGGTTTAGGATAACCATGTGGAGCGATTAAAACCTGTATATTTTTTCAGTATTTATTATATTTTTTAAATTCTGGCGTTCTTTTGCAATTCAGTATATAAAAGTATATTTCAATAAAAATACGTGATTACCGTACAATAGGCTCTTTTGAAAACATGTATAATTATGTTGCCATATACGTGAGTAGTGTATGATAATACTATTACTATAAATAATAATTATTATTATATAATGTATTAATTAAGAAATAATTCATGACGGGTATGATGTTGTACTCACTTACACATGTGCTGGGCTTTTATATACTTGATTATTATTTACCGAGCGATAGCGAGTTAGAAAATATGAACGTAAAGGCTTAGCCCATGTGTAAATGAGTACAACTTTATACCCAGAATGAATTACTACTTACTTTCTATTATGACAAAATTCTGTGTTTTTCGATTCAAGGGGTCCGAAAGGTCATGACTTTCAAACCGCCATTTTCATAAAGACAAATTCTTGTCAAGAAATTTATAAGAAATCCTTTCAATTTTGCCATGTTCAGTTGACAAAGTACACTTTAATAAAATATTTAGTGAACATTTTACCATAACGTGCCGTCGATATGTCTTATTTATTCATTTTTATAAACTATAAGAACTCTAAAATTCAGCCGTAAATATTATGACGTCTTATAACCTTTTGTGACGTTACGTCGAATTGCGCGTGTGCAAAGTGGGGATATATAGGGTATTATATAGTTTGATATTTTAAGGACGTCTTATTAGAATTTTTATAAATGCTGTTTTTAATTTTAAGATTTAGGTCTATATTAGTTATTCGTTTTGAGTTTTTATACAACAGATTTATATTAAAGGAATTATTCTAGCAGTTTCATAGAAATTTGAAGCACGTATTGTGGTAAATAAGTTGTGGAGATAATAACTATAGTCGTCAGTCTTACAAAATAGACCATTTACATTAATTTCAGTTGTGGAGCAGCCTTGTAATGAGACATGTTTTTCAGCTAATCTTCGTGGTTATCTTATTCTGTCAAATAAGCACTCAGCAAATAGGCAGGAAAATTGTCACGGTAGAATTGTTAGCTTTGTGGTATTTTACGGTACCACATACATTTTAGCATTTTGGCGATACATTCTTTCTCAGTGTACGATGCAGAATGTTTCATAGTGTAATCTGTCGCAGGCAATAAATACCACTTGCTCTTGCATCATTGACATTTTAGTAATTAATTTCATAATCCACAGATTTATTTCGATTTCAAAAATACATAATACAAATATTATAGTTGCATTTATTTCGAATTCAATGCGTGGATGAAAGAAATTTACCATTATCGTAAAGGAACGCCTTATTCCTAGGACTGATCTATACGGATTTCAGCTTATCGAAATACAATATTGTTATGTTAACTATAACGCATAATATAATAATAATTTTGGTAATAAATGTCTAAAAATAAAACAAGATAAGATATAAATTTTTATACTGCACAATTTGTGCTTACCATCAGTGGAATTCGAACTTGTACCGTTCATACTCTTAGGCACATATTCATCTGCACAATTTTTAGTGCTCGTGGTCACTGAACTGAATCGGCTTTATAAAAATAAAGCTTCATTAACCAAAGTGAATGATAAGATAGACATGTTTATCACTGTGTAACGCTAGAATTTTTAAAATATTATTTTTAGATTGAATTTAAAATAATGTACATGTAGAGGACCAGATAAGCAAAATTAATCACAGTTTGTTTTCATACAACATAAAAGCTTGCGTAACAGGCATCTCGGATTTTCGATCGAACTAAAAACACACACTTTCTAAGGACTATCTGAACATTCGTTGAGAATCAGCATTGCAATTTCTAAAAAAAAGAAGGCAATCGAACTTGTCCCCATAAGGTCCTATGTGAAGCTAAGTCCTGCAGTTGTGTCTAGTTTGAATTACCGATTTCTTAATTTGCACACATGTATTCTTTTGTCATATATTAAATCATAAATATTCTTGAACTAAAACTAATGCAAATTGTAAATGTGGTTCATTAATTACATTATTGACCTAACATATATTTATTGTATCTCACAAATGTAGGCATATTCCGGAATCGTATACACAAACTAGCCATTTATTCTGGTTTCCGATTTTTCAAAACTATGCTCGTCAATACAGCTATCATCGAAACTATAGTACCAGGAATTGATTGATTGATTTGATGTCTGCTTTACGTCCAGCGAGCAGTATTTCAGCTATATTCAGGACGGGAACAAGTTAAACAATAAATCAACGGAAAATGGGGCTGGGATGGGTCACAAGGAATACAATTTCGACTGCCACTGGAAAAGAATGGAGTTTTGGGTAGGGGCGAAAAATTAAGCCTTTTGTAGCGGCTACAGAGAGCCTACTCTTTTTCGAAATCTACAAAAGGGGTCTTTATCGTGCAAGGAGCGTGGCACTCTCCAAACACGTTACCCACTACGGTCCTAGTACCAGGATAAAAATGGTCTCACTCTATTATTAACTTCCGTAAATAGAATACCAAAAATATTTATTATAACATGAAACTTTGATATCACTCAAGCATTTTTGCAGTCAAACATCATAAATAATCTTGATTTTTCCCTAAAGTTGAATGATTGACATTATTGTGCCAAAATTCTGTCCAGTCATGGTAACTAAGTGTATCGAAATATTTTCTCCTTTATCCATCCTTAGCAACGAAAGTAAAAACAAATATGAATCGCGGCCTCCTAGGTGGCGATAATAATGTCTTAAACTAATGACTTACTTTGGATGTGTGTTTTCAAACCAAAATCTATCTCCATGTCTTATGCGCATAAATTGGTCCAATAGAATGCTCCGAAATAAAGGTCCTGGCCCATCAAAAGTTGTTTCTAACAAACCTCCAACAAAAAAATCAAGGTTGTCTGGAGCAGAAGTATTGCCATACAGGATCCGCACTGCTTTTACTGCCTAAATGATATTAAAAGAGTTTAATAAGTGTTTGTTTTAAAAGTGCAGTTGTTGAAAAATAACATCACAGTGTATATACATATATCCGTGTGTGTATGGGTGTGGTATGTTAATCTTGGTCATTTGTATGGACATCCAAATTCTTGATGTATTAAATAATTTCATTGCTTGAAATACTGAATTTTTATAGCATTTTACATAAAATGTCATAAAAATACAAGGTCATAAAATTTACTACGCCATTCGCTCGTTTCGTTATATCAAAAATTACTGGTTTTCCTGAAAATAGCTGAAATACTGCTCTTCGGTAGAAAAGCAATCAGTCAATCGATATGTCCTTCCGTTTAAATAACAAGATGACAAGTGCAAATTTCTAACGCTTTTGTCGACTGGTGACTTTGACCTTTGATGGAATAACTCCACCATCAAGAGTCTTCTTACCCACCTGATATGTGATACTATCCTAAGTTTCATCGAAATCAAATGCAAATATTAAGAGTTATTGTCCGGAAACATGTTTTTTTTTCTTTTTCTGTTTTTTTTTTTTGGCAACTGTTACCTTGCAATATGACGGATATCCTCAAAAATCGATAGGTTTCTGATCCAACTAACATGAAACTATATTGAAAAGACAACTGTGACTGAAATTTGATGGATTTTCTCAGAGATCGATAGGCTTCTATTCCAACTAATATAAAACTATACCCTAAAGTTTTATTGAAATGATGCAAAATGATTGAGATATTGTCCGGAAACCTTTTTTGTTAATTGTTTCGTTTTATGTCGACTGTGACTTTGACTTTTAACACAATTCCTCCATTCAATAGGCTTCTTACCCACCTGATATTTAACAACATCCCAACGTTTTATTGAAATCGGATGCGATCTTTTTCAATTATTCTTCGGAACCCAAATTTGGACGGACGGACATGATTACCACTAGATACCACAATATCGACTCTCGTCGAGCAACAGATTAGATTATGTAATAAACATGAATATCAACGAAGAATAAACTTGAACAGTTATATTTATACGTATTCCAAGTCTCAATTTTTAATGGTGAACGATTAGACACACTCGGATGGAAATTTAAAACTTGAGTAGCTTTTACAGGCTACAAATAATGAATGTATTTATGCATTCTAGTTGTTTTAATGGTGTTAAACGTCACAATTTTTCTGCTGTGTCGTGGCCGCCAGTTTTTATGGCGGTTAAGGAAACCGGAGTATACGTAGAAAACCCCTAACTTTCGGTAGGAAAACTGGCAATCCTGTTCAGTTGAGATTGGATTCGAGCTAACGCTGCTCTCACTGAGACTTATGGTGACAGGTCAAGTGATCAATAGTAGATGACTTATTCTTAACCATTCCAAATACACGTATTCCAAAGAAATTAAATAAACCCGTGAAGTAATGTTCACTAGTGATACCCCCAATTTTACAAAAAGTACTCGGTAAACAGGGAGTAGATGACCAAGGAGCATAAAATCACTATACACCTTATGATAATATAGGATAAAGCAATATGCAAAATATCAGGCTTCTGCATCTTATAGTTGCTTTGAAAACTGCAACAGAAACAGAAATTTTTGTTACGGACAGGCGAACGGACGGACAAGAGTAAAACAGTATACCCCTTCTTCGAATTCAAAGTATAACAATATTTATATGCCATATAACTATGGAAATCTGATATAATATTCTATTCCGTCATTTAGGAACGTATTTCACGCAAACATGCAACTTACGTCAAACAGTTTAGGATTTGCATTTGTCTGGTTTGTATTTATTTCTTCCCACTTTACCCGCGGAAGGCCGTACGCTTCTCTAATGTCATTATAGCCTGGTAAACCGTGATCTCTGCCTCTTTGTATATTCAACGCTGCAAGGTCACGCCGTGAAAAATCTAAAGTACCGAATACATGTTCTGAAAAGTACAAGAAAAGTGTACTGGTTTTATTAGAAATTATATATTTGTAAAGATTGTAAATGATTGTTTTAGTGACACAGATGTTATCCTCAGCTGTAAGCGTGTAATATACATGTATTCGTTACAAAGTTGCACCCGGTAAAGTACCGGTGAATTACAGATGAAATAAAATGTAATACTACTCTCACTTCACACAATTTGTGGTCACCATTAATTTTCTCTTATTAATTACTTTTTTTAACTATTATAAGTTGTTATAATTGTTATAGTTTTTAGTTGTCTTGGGAGATAGTTGGCTATATTCACAACTTACAGCGAATTATAACAAAATAATTTTTCTATATCTGCTTTAGCATTTTCCGTTTGAACACATTGGAAACCGTTACAAGTATAATCATAGGATATATACCTCTTAAATCTGGAACCATAATGTGGTCTTCCCTCTCAGACAATGTTGACGTCATACCTCGAACCAAGGCGTCGATGTCTTCTCCAACAGATTCCTAACATTATAAAACAAGCAGTTATTTGATTGGCGTTTTTCTAACTGTTGTTAAAAATTTTGCTTTTGCAAAAAACAAAATCGCATGCGAAGTATGGATGCTAACAAAGATTTTTGAAATACAAGTTGTAAAAATGTTAATACTTAAAAAGGATTATACATAAAAACATACGATTATGTAACAGGAAAAATGTGAGAGATAACTTTTATTAAAACGTATGTGACGTAGTAAATTTTATAACCTTGATATCTCACTATTTGTATACTCTTATACACCATCTGGTGGTTGGTGTCCTATTTTAAAACCTCGGCATCTCAGCCATATTTGTATCCTCCCATACATCATCTGGTGGTTGGTGTCCTATTTTATAACCTCGGCATCTCGGCCATATTTGTATCCTCCCATGCATCAAGTGGTGGTTGGTGACCTATTTTGTAACCTTGGTATTTCAGCCACATTTGTAATTCCCCATACATCACGTTTAGGTTGGTGTCCTATTTTATAATATCGGCACCTCATCCACATTTCTATCCTACCATACATCACTTGGTGGGTTGGTGTTCTATGTTATAACCTTGGTATCTCAGCCACATTTGTATCATCCAATGCACCATCTGGTGTGGTTAGTGTCCTATTTTATAACCTTGTCATCTCAGCCACATTTATATCCTACCATACATCATCTGGTGGTTGGTGTCCTATTTTATAACCTTGTCATCTCAGCCACATTTCTATCCTACCATACATCACTTGGTGGTTGGTGACCTATTTTATAACCTCGGTATTACAGCCACATTTGTATCCTCCTATACACCATCTGGTGATCGTGTCCCTTTTATAACGTTAGCATCTCGGCCACATTTGCATCCTACCATAATCACGTGGCGGTTGTTGACATATTTTATAATAACCTTTTTTGTATCTTAGCCACATTTGTATCCTCCCGTACACCATCTGGTCGTTGGTGTCCTATTTTATAACCTCGGCATCTCAGCCACATTTGTATCCTCCCATACATCACTTGGTGGTTGGTGACCTATTTTATAACCTTGGTATTTCGGCCATATTTGTATACATAATACATCACATGGTGTTTGGTGTCCTATTGTAAAAACCTCGGTTTCTCAGCCACATTTGTTTTCTCCCATACATCACGTGGTGGTTAGTGTCCTATTTAATTATTGTTATCAATTGATAACAATAATTTGAGAACATGTTTGGTTTTAATAGTAATAATTCAGTCTGCTTAAGATGAAAACTGTAATTTAACTGCAATTCAAAAATATTAATTTGCTTTTATTTGGTTATTCATACTTGGCAGTCAAGTTATTTTTAATAGTGGACTATTTCCAGTATGTACTACCTTATTCAACAGAGTATCTACCAGCTAGTATCATCGACACTTTTTTATGTTACATGTAAAGTATTACCTGTCCAGCCCAGTACGCATTACACAGCCGAAGTGCATGAACTTCCTGTAAAGTTGGAGTCGTAATACTGTGTTTCGTCCATGGACATTGCACTCCTTGAGCAGGAGCCGTCCTAAATAATTAAAACAAAATCAATTAGCCAATCGCCAAGGATGGAAAAAGAAAAGTTCCTCTTTTTGTGTCGTTTGTCGAAGTTGACTATGGGTTGCATGTTGCAACCAAAATCTCTCTTCAAGAATTTTGATTAATGTTTTAAAAGATTAATAGTACAATTAAGAACTGTTTAATTAACTGCATATTTAGCAGCAACGTCAACATCATTATCCCTCATTATTTTACAATGGCAAACTTAAGGCAAAGCATAAAGTACATGACAATCAGACATAAAGTAACTTACCGTCTCCAAACACCTGGTGTTACTAAGGTGTGACCCCATCGCATTGCTGCGGTTTGGAATTCCTGTGTTATACCTGGGTGGATTCCAGAGCTATAACCATCGTAACTACAAAACTCTCTTTCACAGACTAAAATTATTAAGAAAAACAGTGATATATACAATTTATATAGTTACAAGTCAATAGGAAATAGCTGATTGTTACAACAATATAGAAAAATAGTAACTTATTTGTCTTGTGTTTATAGTATAAAAAGTTTTTTTTTCATTTTGAACCAGACGAAAATCTCTTGAACTAGAAAAATCTTGTGAGAAACAGAATGGATCCATTTTCAAGCTGTAAACTTTCTGCTAATTTTTTCCCCGGATGTGAACACTTATTAGACATGGCAATCATGTTTTTAAAGAATATTAAAATACAAATCTAAGTTACTGATTATTAAATAATTGTGCATACTTTTTTATACTGAACTGGAACAGAAAACTACTAAATAAAAACGAATTTCATTGACATGTGTTAAACCTTCTGTTTTGTGTTAATGGGAATTCTAGAATCATTTGTATATGCGTAAATACATGGTCGGATAATGCGTCACAGGCTCCAGATTCATAAAACATTTCGAATTGGAGTATTTTCTAAACTTGCTGACCATTTAATAGATGTAAAATTTAATATGAGAAATTAAATCCATTGTTAGGGAAATCTCAGTTTACGAAGTTTAGTGAAATTGGGGTCTGGTAACATAAAACGACTCGTAAAAACGAGGTCGAATGAACATCAAGCTCTCGATGTCAGTGTATACCAAATTTTACAATATTATTATCAAATCAAAACGGCAATGTTTACCTTTTGTACTTGAAATAAGGAGAATTCCACACGTAAGGTCAATTTTCTAATTTTAACCTTAAACTTTGCCTCTGTGAAAATACGTCACGATAAACCATATTTGTACACATCGAAGCATATCAAAGGCATGTTTGATTGATTGTTTGATTGACTGATTGATGTCTAGCGAGGAAACCAGCATTGTTCAGGACGAAAATAAGTTCAGTAACAATAAATCAATGGGAAAAGATATGGACAAACGGGAAAACAAATTTTGACTGCCACTAAAAAAAGTATTGAGGATTTGATAGGGATGGAGGATTTAGCCTTTATAATTTGGGAACATCTGTGGAACCCTTCTATTTGAGTCCCAGTACAAAGCACATTTTCTCCCCAATACAAACTAGACGACATGGTATTCCTGACAAAATGCCGAAAAAAGAGAAACCGAACGATCAACACATATCAAAAACCATAGGACAGTGACAAAATCCGGATTGAGACAAAGACAAATGACAAACACATGACACAAAGAAGAAAACAAAACGAACCACATAAACCGAAAAATGAGTAACCCCAAACCAATCAAAACAAACGTACACTCAGGTGCTGTGAACTGTGCCTGATTCTAATTAGACACTCTTCCAGTCATGGTCGTGAAAACGTAAAATTTATGAATAGAAATCTACTTATGTTTCAGACTTTTATCTGGTTGCATTTAGTAGGTGGATTTTCCATAACGATCAACTAAGTCTTATCGGTGAGGTAATAAGCACATTTGTACCATTGTATTACCAATAGTCCATTGAATAGTACTCCATCCAAAATTGACATATATGTTGTCTATTGAAACATCTAACCATAAATATGCGTCATCTTCAATAGATCTATTCTTGGATGTTATGTAGTATCACTGATGACAAAGTCAGTTTGTCATAACTAGTCACTAGATAATGGCACTAACTCTAAAATAACGTAAAGCCCATTTAGACAAAGAAACTATTGAAACTTACGCTCTAATTTGTTTCTATAATATGGTGGAATATTAAAAAATGTTGTATTGTCTCTTTCAATTTTTAACCATCTTGGGAGCCAGTCATACATAACAATTTTCTGAAACAGTAAGAAATTAATTATAACTGAAACAATCATTATAGCAATAAGAACTGAGACATGCCTATTGGACCGTCATATCTAAGATTGTTGATACTGAGATATACTTGCTTGATCTGCATATCTAGTAGTATCTACACTATGGTATGTCTGCTTGATCTGCATATCTTTGTCTACACCAAGGCATGCTTTCTTGATCTGCATGTCTTAGTGTCTACACAAGAGCAAGTCTGCTTGATCTGCTTATCTTTTTTCTACACTAAGGCAGGCTTTTTTCTGCATGTTTTTGTGTCTACATTGAGGTATGCTTGCTTGATCTGCATATCTTTGTATCTACACTGAGGTAGGCTTGCTTGATCTGCACGTCTTTGTTTCTACACTAAGGTATGCTTGATTGGTCTGCATATCTTTGTGTCTACACTGAATATGCTTGCTTGATCTGCATATTTTTGTGTCTGCACTGACATATGCTGCTTGCTTGCTCTGCATATCTCTGTGTCTTCACTAGGCCTGCTGCATAATTATATCTACGCTGCAGTATGCTTGCTGTGTATACTTATGTACAATATAATAGTCAGATAATCAGTGTATACTGATATACATGTACCATGTTACCGTCACATCACCAGTGTATACTGATTTACAGTGTAACTGTCACATCAACAGTGTATACTGATATACAATATAACCGTCAAATAAACAATGTATACTTATATACAATATAACCGTCACATCAACAGTGTATACTGATCTACAATGTTACCGTCAGATCAACAGTGAATACTGATGTACAATGTAACCGTCACATCAACAGTGTATACTGATCTACAATGTTACCGTCACATCAACAGTATATACTGATTTACAATGTTACCGTCACATCAACAGTGAATACTGATATACAATGTTACCGTCACATCAACAGTGTATACTGATTTACAATGTTACCGTCACATCAACAGTGTATACTGATTTACAATGTTACCGTCACATCAACAGTGTAAACTGATATACAATGTAACCTTATCATCAACAGTGTATACTGATATACAATGTAACCGTCATATCAACAGTGTATATTGATATACAATGTTACCGTCACATCAACAGTATATACTGATTTACAATGTAACCGTCACATCAACAGTGTATACTGATAAACAATGTAAGCATGACATCAACAGGGTATATTGATATACAATGTTACCGTCACATCAACAGTGTATATTGATATACAATGTTACCGTCACATCAACAGTGTATACTGATTTACCATGTACCGTCACATCAACAGTGTGTACTGATATACAATGTTACCGTCACATCAACAGTGTATACTGATAAACAATGTAAGCATCACATCAACAGTGTATACTGATTTACAATGTAACCGTCACATCAACAGTGTATATTGATATACAATGTTACCGTCACATCAACAGTGTGTACTGATTTACCATGTAACCGTCACATCAACAGTGGGTATTGATATACAATGTTACCGTCACATCAATAGTGTATACTGATATACAATGTAAGCGTCACATCAACAGTGTATACTGATGTACAATGTAACCGTCATATCAACAGTGTGAAAACTGAAATTCAATCTAACCGTCACATCAACAGTGAATACTGATGTACAATCTAACCGTCACAACAACAGTGTATACTGATGTACAATGTAACCGTCATATCAACACTGCATACTGATATACAATATAACCGTCACATCAACAGTGCATACTGATATACAGGGTATACTGATTGTACAATGTTACCGTCATATCAACACTGCATACTGATATACAATATAACCGTCACATCAACAGTGCATACTGATATACAATGTAACCGTTAAATTAACAGTGTATACTGATGTACAATGTAACCGTTACATCAACAGTGTATACTGATCTACAATGTAACTGTCACATCAACAGTGTGTACTGATATGCAATATAACCGTCACATCAACAATGTATACGGATATCGAATGTTACCGTCACGTCGACAGTGTATACTGATATCCAATGTAACCTTAAGATCAACAGTGTATACTGATGTACAATGCAACCGTCACATCAACAGTGTATACTGATATACAATGTAACCGTTACATCAAAAGTTTATACTGAATTTATAAATTATTTACGTTTTTTGAAACGAGATGCGTTTGTTTTCTCGTCCATGTCTCATCGAAGGGCGACAGCCCTGAGATGAGATGACGAGAAAATGCATCTAGTTTCGTAAAACGTAAATAATCCGTTTATCGCTGTTTTGTAAGATTGTGACGTCAGTGTTTTACTTAACGACGTCTTGACAGCGAGCTGAGATGGGCCCATCTCACGCTAGTAGAGTGAGATGGAATAATATCGCACACAAAGATCAAAGAAAAATATTGCAAAATAGCGATAAACAATGTAACCGTTACATCAACAATGTATACTGATAAACTATGTAACCGTCACATCGACAGTGTATACTGATATACAATCTGAATGTCACATCAACAGTGCATAATGATATACAATGTAACGGTCACATCAACAGTGCATTTACTGATATACAATGTAACCGTCACATCAACAGTGCATGCTGATATACAATATAACCTTAACATCAACAGTGTATACTGATGTACAATGTAACCTTGACATCAACAGTGTATACTGATGTACAATATAACCGTCACATCAAAAATGTATACTGATGTACAATGTTACGGTCGCATCAAAAATGTTCACTGATGTACAATGTTACCGCCACATTCACAATGTAAACTGATATACAATATGATCATCACATAAACAGTGTATATTGATGCGTATAACCGTCAGACCAAAAGCCGAGGTAGATAATGTTAGTGAAATAATTAGTATAGAATTTAACATTCCTTACCTGGTGGTGTGCTATTACAAGTTTTCTTGCCTCATTAAAAATAGCCTCATCATTCCAAGTCGGATTCTTAATTGCTGTCTGATTAGCCAGATAATTATGCCATCGAAAAAATAAAACTCCAAAAGTGAGTAAAAATGGATTTTCAAAGCCTCTTGGATTTCCGAGTCCTGTCAAAAACAACATAATTATATACATGCTTATTTTTGTAGCAAGAACTTAGCTTTTTGTAATTGAACAATAACAAGACAAATGATGGAAGAGCACAGCCAATTGTGAAAATGGGTGCGTACGTAACGTGTACTATCAAACAGCAAACGTCTTGCATTTAAAGAAGCTATATAAATGTTTTGTGTTTGCTGCGTTCCATGGTCTCTGCTTGTTTAAAATCCCAAAATCAGCCATTCGTTATTTTCATCTGTTATTAATGCATATTTTATATCGAAATTTACCAATTGTATACATGATAACAATGTGTTTAATATTCATCTTTAAAAGTGTAATAAGACCAATTACTTCGTTATATGTCATTACTCACTCCACATCCTGCTGACAGGTCTCAATGTGTGATCTCTCGGTGGTGGTGGATTCACGTAAGGAAGACGAATATTATTATCTGCTGGAAAACTGTTGGCAATTGGTTGATTTGGATCCCTTGACTTCAGACGCCCACCTTTAAATTCTCGTATGGCGTCAGTCCAAGTTTTACCAGGTCCATACATCAAGGTCCCATCAATATAAGGAGATATTTCACTTAACTATATAAAGGTAAAATATTCAAGATTAATACTGCATCAGCATTTATCGTACAACTCTTCTTATCATTCGGGACAAGGATTTACTCTTAACACATAGTTTACCTGTAACAATACATAACGTTTTGAGTTCGGGTGACGTTTACACTTACATCTTCTACAAGAGGTTTATACTTTTTTGCCCCTAAGATATGTAGACGTGTAGACTTTTGCGTATCTATAAGACATGCAGACTTTTGCCTATCTAGAAAACTTGCAGATTTTTGCGTATCTGGAAGACGTGCAGACTTTTGCGTCCTAATAAGACAACAAAGGAAGACATGTTCGTTTTTTGTCGCTTAAAACATGTAGACGCTTTCTTTCCAACGAAGAGTTGTAACACTTTTACATATCTGAGAAGACGTGTACTACTTTTTCGCCCCTAAGACGACGTGTGGACTTTTGTCGCCCATAGGTAGACGTGTACACTTGTTCGTCCTTAAGAAGACGTAGACTTTTTTTGTATCTAAGAAGACGAGCGAGTAGATGTTTTCCCTTAAAAGACATATAAAGTTTCGCCCTTAGAAGTTTACCTTTCCTAAGAAGACGTGTAGACTTTTACGTCCCTAAAGAGACGTATATCTTGTCGGCCATAAGAAGACTTGTACGTTTTTGTCCATAAGAAGACTAGTATTCCTTTTTTCGTTTGGATTTTTTTTGTCCAAAATAAGACGTGTACTTTTTTGTCCGCAAGAAGTCCGTTTTTCGTCACCAAACAGATGTGTAGACGTTTGTTTTCCTAATGAGAGTTGTAACACTTTTACATATATGAGAAGACTAATATAATTTTTCTTCCCTAAGAAGACGTGTGTACTTTCTCCTTTCCTAAGACGTGTAGACTTTTACGTCCCTAAAAAAACGTATATCTTGTCAGCCATAGGAAGACTTGTACGTTTTTGCCCCTAAGCAGACGCCTATTCTATTTTCGTTCCTAACAGGAAGTGTAAGAATTTTCGTCCCTAAGAAAATGTTTGGACGTTTTTGTCCCTTAGACGTGCACATGTATACATGTGTCGTCATTATAAAGAGGAATATACTTTTATCAATCTTTAGAAGAGGTGTATACCTTTTCTCGTCCCAAAGAAAACGTGTATGTTTTCGTCTTTTAGAAGTCATGTACTTGTTCACTAATGTCTTTCCTAAGAAGAGGTGTAGGCGTAATTCATAATTAAGAACACAGTATACCTTTTTCGTACCACGTTACAGACCGGTTGTCCAAAATGAACAAATAATTTATAGGGAAAAGATGGAAAGGCAGTAAACAAATTGTTCAAAACAAGAAAGGAAATATTTAAAAAAAAACCACATCGCCCACCCAGAAAACGACTGGTCTTTTATATCAATTACCCACGTTACAGTAGACTACCTAGTACCTTTTATTAGAAATTTCACTTATTTCCTGATATGTGCTCTAAATACTCTCCTCCTTTATATTGGTATATTTCTGGGGTTTTTTTTGTCTTGCATTTTACTCTATTTAGGAGATAACTGTATTGTATTTGAAGATTTGCCAGTCAATTGGTGATTTGATGGTCGGAAATTGAGTTTATTGGCGACGCGTATTTTGGAATTTTTTATTTGCCGAAAATAACGTCTGCGCTTGCGTTAAAATCTGACGGCATCAATCGTGGAATTGATGCCATGAAATTATTCACGTTATCCAATCAGAATTGACGTTACATCTAGAACTGCATTAGAATGTACTGTATTAGCTATAGCCTCCGCTTTCTTATGGGCATAGTCGTAGTACATGTTTCGCATGCTGTCCACAACAGCTCTATGTGTAGTATTATGATAAATAGCCAAGCGCAGTTCAACACATTAGAATACATATTTTCATCAAATGACGAGTGATTTTTAACACTGGTTCTAAACATGCATAATTTAAATAAAAAAGATGACGGGATGGATTTGAATTTTCAATAAACTCCTAATTAAACGTAGTCATTTCTGACCTGCTGTCTAGGATTATTTGGAGAAAATCCTGTTCTGGAGTCATATCGTGTTCTTAGAAATGGCATTTCCAAACTTTCTTTACCCTGAAGATATGGATGGTTTGGAGGAACAGGAATATTAAAATACTCAACCGGACATCCTGGACGCTGCGAATCTACAATCTCCTCAACAATTTGTTGTCCTGTAAAGAAAATGTTCAAATACATATATTCGCAAGTGTTCAGCTTCACAGTGTATTGCAAAATGAAGAAAAATTCCTTAATAAAGACACAGTTATGTTTTTTGTTGCTTTACAGTGAATACGTTTACGTTGCATATGTTGTAATATTTTTCGTTGAATTATGGTTATTACTTTTACCAAAGAAAACAAGCATTGCATTTCTATTTCTCATTGATCCTAGTCCAGCGTCCCCATGGTGTGCTGCCTTGCTAATTAGAAATGGGTTTGGTCTATCTTGACCTGATGGATGGTAGACTCCATCTGCATAATTGGATGCCGATCTCCGCAGAAGCTGTCCGTCTGAAAAACAAAGATACGACACACGTACTAATTTTGGATTGTATAGGAATTCATAATGTACCAGAATTATTAAAAAAAAACTTGACTAAGAGCTTTGATTACGAATTAAATTAAGAATTGGCATTTCATTTATTACTTTCCACATATTGTATAATGTTGGAAAACACTTTTTTATGTATTCTTAAGCCTTCAAAACGTATGGTCAGACATTAAATATATGTGGTTTAAACATGTTTTAATAATAGTGTTCTAAATGTTTCAATGTTATTAAACAAAACCATGTTTAAAGTATTTCTTAATGTGGGAAGTTGCCAATAAACAAGATAGTGGTGACAATAAACAAGATAGTGGTGACAATAAACAAGATAGTGGTGACAATAAACAAGATAGTGGTGACAATAAAAAAGATAGTGGTGACAATAAACAAGATAGTAGTGACAATAAACTAATGTAGTAAGTAATCGGGAAAATCTTTGAAAAAACTTCTTTTCCGTTACAAATGCACGTGTAACCTCAAACAAATTAGATGCGTGTGACCAAGGTGCTACTCCTTGCAAGTTAAATATTTATTGCAACATTGCGCTGCCTGTATATATCTCTCCTGATATATAAAATTATTTAAATAAATTCTAAGTGAATTGAAGACTTATTTAAGTAGTACAATGTTGAATTAAAAAATATCTGTATACAACTAAGTTCAGCTCTATTGACTTACACAAGATTGGTAACTGTTTTGAATAAAACTTATATTTATTTTATTGGAATGCGATCATTACGATATAACAGACTTACCTATTGCACCCCAGTTGGGATGGACTAAATTATTGTACCAACCATCAAATGGTGGCTGTTCTGTTTCGGGGGGATGATCGTTATTAGCCTGTCCATCTATAATAACATGTAAAAGTCTGGGAAAAGTGTTTGTACGAAATTATTAATAATATACGACTGTATTCTTAAGATTTGTATACAAGTTAACGTTGAACAGCTTTATCTTAAATCGTATTTTGAACATAAACGTATTAGGTTCGTTTACACATTTCTTGTATCCAAAAACAACAATGTTTTAAAACAATTACATTAAAATTATTAATTACTAATATGAATGTAGGCGCAGCCTAAATGCGAGCATCGCACATTGTTGCTGTCGTTACTTCAGAGCCCCCTAACATTGCCTCTACATTCCATTGATGACGTGACAACTTGTCTAATGTGTTGGTGACGTCACAAGACTCAATTTCAAATACAGCGTTGATTGAAAACAATTTGTCTGGCATTTTTGTAGTAATTTAAAAAATAAACACTTTAATTTTATTGATTTCAAAATTATTTTTGTCTACTTTTATATTATATATTTTTTCGTTCGTCTACAATATTTTCTTCGGATAGCTCAGCTACCATCTGAAATGGATTTGTTCATATAGATCACGTGGCTTTCTTTACACACACGCATGTAACAGTATAGCTCGCATCTGCGATGCTCGCTATAAAGTTTTGTTCATGCTATGCAAGTTATGATATTCAGTTTCATTTCATTGATACATCATTGAATATGTAACCTTCGAACTGGTTGGAATTTTTGAATTATAGTTTTTTTCTTTTCTTGCTATAATGTTTTTTAAGTTGTGTAACGGTATGTACGTTCAAATTACGATATTTCCCTGAAGTAAAAACCCAAACCCTGGCGATTGTATTACATGCCGAAATATTGGGACTACTTTTAACATTACACGTTTGTCTTTTTGCGATGTCATATTGTACATTAATATCTTGCATTTTTCAACTTTGTGACTCGACGCAATATTAGCCAGCAAATTCTTTGACTGTGCTTTGGCAAAAGTATAACTTTATAAATTAAGGCTTGCTCTTAGACCCCTAACTAATTATCTTATAACATTTGATTGATTGATTGATGACTAATGTCCAGCAGAATTAATATCTTTGTAAATAAAGTCAATAGTAAGATGTAGTTCTTAATAAGAGTATATATGCTAAATGTATTATCGATAATTATTAGCATTTGTTACTATTTATTCTAATATAACAAGAATTCAGTGGAATGTTGATGTAGAATTGATGATTATGGATCAAAATATGATTAACTCGGTCAAGTTTCAATTGATGAATTTGAGTTTGTTTTAATTACAAAACGTAAAAACATATGCATAATCATTACTCTTGTTCTAGTCATCACCGAACGCCAAATAAATCTTTCTGCTTCTACCCATATCCCATCTTTAAAGCACTGATTCCGGATTTACCTGCCCGACAGTGTCATTCCTGTGAACGTGGTGCATAGCTAGACCACATAGACGGTTCTCAGTCAAGTTTTTAAACGCCTACTGGCAGAGAAAGTCCTCTCACATGAGCAAGAACCAACTGACAGTGTTAAAATCAACATTAATATAGTGTGGACGTTCGAATACAAATCCGAATCTGCAAATGCTATTGCGGCTGTAAGTGTCTTAACAGAATCTTAAAGATTTAAATTATTACATTTCCTAACCCATCTTTTTACTTCTTGCACGAAGTCGTTGGGGGAACGGTAAGTCAGTGATGTATTCCGTTGTCATATCAAGAATTATTTGTCTTCTGAACGAGAGATGCAAGGTAGTTACCATAGACATAGATTTTAGTTGGTCAGAAAATCGTTCATTCAAATGTGTGATGATATGGTCAATGAAGGATAGGAAATAGTTAACACGATAATGTGTTAACAGGAAAATACACACTTTATTAATTTTTTTTTGTTTCTAAAGGAGGCAGTTGCCTCCGTTGCCTCAATAATAGTTATGGCCCTGAATACCGTAAGTTTCTTTTAATCCACTGAATGATTTACACAAATTCCTAAACTGTCTGTCAAATAATTCTAGTTTAGGATACTTTTAGACAAATCCACTCGTACGGAATGATAATAATAAATCTTATTAAAATTGTTTTCTTCAGTCTACTTTTCATCTTTGCTATATAGCTTTCTGATAATATACCAACGCCTCTGTGTACTCTTTGAAAATATTTAAAAAAAATAAGCAATGTGTTCCTAATCATTTTGATTGTGGTGTAAAACTAGGTCAAATTTCGCAAACTAAAATCAAAATTCAATTAAAATATCAGTTACAAAAATGCTTGTCATTTTCTTAACGTTGTACCAGGTAGTAGATATAAAGCCAGTCAAAACTGACTGAGCTAACGAAGTATTTCCTTAACTCACTTGTTTAATAAATGGCTGGTAATTCAGAAATCACGGGTTAGAGCCTCGGTGCCATTTTATTAAACACGTGCGTTGAGGATGGGTAATTGATGTTGTTCAATGCTTAACCGTTCGTCATACAATACAAAAGCAATTTGCAAAGATTATTAAAAAAAATTACATAGATTATTTACAATATATATGCATAATTCAAATTGTAAAAATTATTGATTGATATTTTATTTTAAGTTTTACAAACAGGAAATAAATTGTTACATCACATTTTAATCATCCGTTTTTTTAAGTTATTCGCATAAAGGGAAAGAAACTTTTTTAAAGTGTTGTTTTTGATCCCAATCCACCTAAATTTGTCGTGATGTTCATGAAATACTATTCTTGCGTGTGACCTTAAAAAGGGTAAAGTTCATGACAGTGTTTTTGTATGGATTAAATGTTTTACAGAAAATTCGGGAAGACTAAATGTCACTAACAGCTACCATCTTTGTCATATAGTTATGGCCTTTTTAAAAATCCATTTGTATCCCACAATAAATTTCACAAAATTAAGAATGAAACAAAACAGTATTATGCTAAATCCTATCGTACAACATCTATAAAAAAGATTACACTGGTGATTTTTTTACTATGAAGTTGGTGGCCGAGTGGTTAAGGTTGTTAGTCAACTATTGATTACGTACCTGTCAAACAATGTGGTCGCTAGTTCGAATCTCACTGTAGAAACGGTTTAATCGACTCCATCTTAATTGACATGGATTGCCTATTTTCACCGTTCTATTTTCCTACCAAATGTTTGGGTTTTTCTCTCCAGTAAAACTAGACGCCGTGATAAAGCTGAGAAATTGCTGAAAGTGGTGTTAACACCATTCAACCAAACAATAAGTTTGACTGAATTCTACAGAATAAGGAAAATTAAACAAAATAAGCTATCAATTACTACTCTAAGCAATTTTCTTCCGGGTAGTTACCTGCATTGAATAGATATTTATAGTGTGTGAGAATTGTATATCGATTGAAATCATCTTGCGTTTAAATTCAACAAAATAATAACGAGTCAAGGAACTTTAGACATCTCTTTGCTCTTATGATTAAAATTAAAATGTTATTAACGTGGAATAATTTTGTAGCGCGGAAACAGGCCATCGTTAGAATGCTGCAACAATATATATGGTAACCACAACAAATATACAAACATTGAAAAAAGATACATGTAAAAAATTTTAAATTCCAGTTTATAACAATATAACGAGGCGTACATGTAACCTTAAAGAAACTGAATAAATATGGAAACGAAACATTTTTCTAATTTAAAATAACATAATAAATGACTTTGTTCATACAAAACATTACACATTTGTTGATACTAGGATAATTATCAGGAAGTAAATCTACATGTTTGATTGACATACTCCCTCTAGTCTGTTTTTCCTCAACTAAGTAGTTGTAAATATTGACAGCAAATTGTTACTTTGACAGATATCTTTTTCTCTCCTTTTTCGTATCACATCGTTGCACATTGTGTACGACGCGTATCATGTCGCACGAGAAATAGATAAAGAAGGACAATATCATACGAGAAATATAACGTAACGGTGAATTTGACAATAACGTTTCTAAAAAGTTCTGTATATATAAACTTGATACCGTTAGTCTTCACGTGGCAGATTGGCGTTCCTGAAATAAACTGTTCCTTAAATTGTCTTATTTTTTTCTTGAAATTTCTAAACCGCAGTTGAAATTACTTTTTTAACAAAACAACGATGTAAATACTTTATAACATTTCTAGTTATCACGTTAGTTATATTAGCAATATTCCATGCAAATTTACTAAAAACTTAAAAGTAATTTTCAACCGTTTCTTTTAAATTTTAAGCGGACGATTTGCACAGAGTTATAACTGGACATTGATAGTTTCTATACACTGTAACTGTGACTATTGAAAGGTCTTGTGTTAAATAGGTCAGCGTGTCCTTTCTAATAAATTAACAATAACTCGAAAGTATAAACGGCAAGATATGCCATGTCATTTCAAGTTTTTAACACATCAATTTCATTAATTTGATTTTCAAATTTACAGATAAAATAGTTAAAAGTGAGTACATATGTGGAGCATCCATTCTATAGGAATGTAGTTAATGTTTGATTCAGTGGATAAACTACAGTTATAACTGAAAACCATATAAAAACATCCTTTACAGACAAAAATGTGTAAATAAGTATCTATGTGGAACTACAGCATTCTATTGGAATTTAGTTAATGTTAGACTGCATGTATAACTTGGAACCATATAAAAACGTCCTTGTAATGTGCAGCGACCTTTTGAAGTCGGGTTTTCCTAAATAACATGTCTGGAGTAGTATCAGTTCATACATTTCTTCCTGTTCTGTTTGGTTTGTTTTAGTTTCTGTATATAATCTTACACCCATCAAAAGTATAAAGGCCAACTACGACGAAGTTTACCTTCCTTATAACCAGTTATGCAGCAATACAAGGGAGAAAAAACAGGTATCACACCGCAATCTCGAAGTATAAAATCTTCGAATATTAGCAAATTAAATTAGTTAAACACCATCGATTTAACATTTATGTTTAACATGGTTTAGAAATGCAACTTAGTGATTTCAAACGCGTTCATATACAGCTAAGTCACTCTAAAATGACAATCCTATTAAAGCAGGCAACACCCGAAATGTGTTTTCATAAACACACCAAAGCAACATCCACCTTCCCTGAACAACTTTTATACTTACAAATACATTATTTGAATTTTGCTACTCAAGACCTGAAGGAAACACCTTAATATAGATATATGATATATAGCTTTCTTCTGATTGAGAAATATTGTTAAAATGACGAATTAATGATCAATGGACGTTAAACATCAATCAATTTATCAATCGCTTATTAGGTTTATACATATACCAGTCAATTTGATTATTGATACAACGAAAAATTGAAATAATAATGCTTACCTGCTGAACGAATAACAAGTAGTACCAACAGTAAAATGTTTTTAACCATTTTTTGTAAATAAAACTTTATGTCCCCCAAATAAGAAGTTATTATCATCAATACAAATACCGAAAGCAGGAAAGATATTGCAACCCACGTGACCCTGAAAATAAATGTATTTCGTAGAAAAAGTTGGGTTTAAACTGCAATAGTATCTTTACTTCAATTTCCTTGTTATAATCGACACTTCGATATACTTACGCAATGTTCAATAAATAAATTTTGCGAGAATACTGACTTTTGATTTTTTGATTTGACGTCATAAATTACTCCACGGGAAACTAACAGTTTTTGTATTGAACTTTTTTCAAAAATGTCCAGTTACAAATATAAAATTGTTGAGTTTATTCTATTGTTTGAATTTATTTATAAGTATTAACTACAAAAATATTTTCTCCATGGAGGGATAACACAATTTCCGTTGTGCTCATTTAATATAGTCCGCTACTCGAATTATACAAGGTGCAAAACGGAAATTTTGTTATTCCTCGATGGAGAAAATATTTTTTGTAGATAATCCTTAAAAAAAACTTCTCGACTAAGAATTTTATATGGCGCTATGATTGAAATTATAATTACTTGCCTAGGGGGGGGGGGGGCAGGGAGTAAACATTTGTATTGTACTAGATTGTTTATCTCAGAGAATGCTGAATAAAAACAAAGATCTAGATTGGCAGTATTTGGCCACAGCTTTATTATACAAGTACAATAATATATATATATATAAATAAATAAATAGATAAATAAATAGACAAATAAATAAATATATATATTTGAAATATAAGATAAGATTAAAGTTCAAGTGTATATATTGGTCGCCGCAACTTGATGGCAGACCATAAATGAATTAGCAACTGATATATATGGGGGATGAGCAACCCTGGGAAACAGAGGTTACTCCAGAATTTAGATTTTTGCTAGTTGACAGTTAATAAAAAGGGGGCCAGTGCAGTGAAAAATCTGCCTTATTGTCCGAAACCACCATTTGCTTCAATTTAATTTCCTTGTTATGATAGAAACTTCGGGCATACTTATACGCAGTGTTCAATAAAAAAACTTTTTGACTAAGAATTTTGTATGGCGCTATGATTGAAATTCCAATTACTTGCCCAGTGGGCGGGGTCGGGAGGGAGTACTTTTATTGCACTAGATTGTTTAGTATTCCCGTCTCGCATTCGAGACAGCATAAATAATCAAAAGCTAAACTGCGGAAACCAGTCGTACCTCAAGGATAACATCGATATAAACAATGCTGTGTCTTGATTTACTGCAGAGTCGAGAGATAGCTGCCGATTGGCCAACAAATCAAAAAAAGCTAAGTTAGGGATGAAAACCCCGCATGATTACGGGGCTGTAGCAATCATAATAGTCCGAACGCCGTTCGTAGCAACTCGAGAAAAGCCGAGCGGTCACGAATCGGTAACGATAAAAAAAAGGAAAAAATATGCAAGATAATAGGAATCAAACTGTTTTTAAAAACGTAGCATTAATTTGTGTATGTTTATCATAAAACTTAAACGGAGAAACACGGAAATTTCCAAAGCT
The DNA here is from genome assembly GCA_944474755.1 of Limnoperna fortunei. NCBI lineage: Eukaryota > Metazoa > Mollusca > Bivalvia > Mytilida > Modiolidae > Limnoperna > Limnoperna fortunei. The sequence continues at coordinate 26,812,728 of OX104116.1, forward strand.
TGACATTTTCGCGAACAAGTCTACATCAATTATACTGGTGAATATGATGCATCTAGAGAATAAAACCAGTGCATTCCTGGATACTGCCTGTGATCTGTATTTTATGGGCAAATGACTCCCGTTAGGAGAACAATTTTAATTTTTTTCCTGCTTACTGACAAGGTTTACATCAACTATCTTACCACGTATGATGTTCTAGAGATGCTTCGCACATTTCATGTTTCTATGTTCTATTGCTGCCTCTGACCTATATTTTGCGGTTGCCTGATTTGGCTATCTAAACATTGTGTACTTATAATCAAGTGATGTAAAAAATAACAATACATATTGCCATTTAACATTAACATCAGTACCTATTTTTTCCACAAAGAAAAATAAAACTTAAAGACGGCTCGCTTTTAAGGAAAGCTAATACTTGTAGTTTTATTATAATCACGTGAAAGGTAAAAAAAATAATGTAAAGTTGCTATACACTCATAAAATACGATAGAATGGCATATTCGGTTCTAACACTTACAATCTACTTTGATGTTTAAAAGACACCCGTTAAGTGACTCATTGTTTTTCCTCGAAAAAGTCTAATTGAGGAAGAAGAATGACTACCCATGACTCGGCGAAAATGTCTGATCGTATTCAAGAGATGGATTTTGCATGATGATCAATTAGGTCATGACAAAGTCTTTTGAATTTTGAAAATATAACATCAACCTAGATAAAACAAAAAGCAAACCGTTGTTTGAGTGGCATAATAGTCAAAGCTCCTTTCTATAAAATTGGTATATCGATCGCAAGGTCTAGCATAACGTTTAAGTTGTAAATATCAAACGTTGGAGCAACTGGAATCGATGAACAGGAGACAATTTGAAAGTTTGTATCCTTAAAGAGGTTCGTGGTTGAAAACATTGCGCAACTCCAACTGCCGTAATTAACAAAAGACATCGAAATTTATAAATAGGTACAAAAAAGTTATATTTGTCACTTTGATAAATCATATGATGTCAAAACCTGAAAAATGTTTTTTACGAACTGATATTTACATTTCCAAAATAATTGTTTACATTTTTCGACATATAATGTGGTTGCAGAAGATTTCCGGTCAAAAGGTAAACATTAGCGTTCAACTGTTCAATCATTTTTTTAGTTACTGAATACTCTGAATGGTAGCTGTGAAAGGACGTTTTACTACAAAAAGGGCAATATCGATGGAACCAGTATCTAAAGCCGCTACCCCAAAATGGTGTGTAAAGAGAACTGTAAATGACCATGACTATTCTTGGCCTTCGGCACCATCGTCATCGTCGAAGCCAAGAAAACCACAAATACCAGATATTAGTTACGTCGCGTATGAAAAGGTAGTTGAAAGTGACAATGACTGGAAAGAAGAAAGGAGTTGTAGAATTGAAGGTTTGACAGATGCTTTATCATCGTGTAAAGAATGTAGAGGGCCACTGCATTTAAGCCATGCAACTTCCATTCGCAGTTATGGGTTGGCAGCCATTTTAAAGGTATTCATATCTTCTTTAGAAAGAGCTAGTATATATATATTAATTGAAAACTATTCAATGAAAAAATGCTGTGCCAAAAATGTTCCAAGATGACCCATGCAAGAAATAATTCATTATTCAAAAATAAAAATATGGAAATCCATGTATAGCACATGTAGACTTTCAAATGTACATGTATGGTGACCTCCTCAATTTAAAGTAAATTCAATATTTTATATTCTCATACATGTGTATTGGCATATTATATTAAGAATTTTTGTGTGCTACACAATATTCTAAGGGTGTATTCTTTTAGATAAACATGATAAAGAGCAATTATTAATTAAAAACTATTTTGTAAAATAAACTAAAACAAACGCTAAAATTAAATCATTTACTTCTTTCATTTTACCATGCTGACTTAGAAAGGATTTAAAGATGGGGATTCAAGGGATAATAAAATAACAAAAAATTGATAAGTTTTTATGTGCCAGTATGCAATGCAGTAGTTTACATGACTTACAATAGCTTTAGAACACCTTACATCATCTAATGATGATACATCCACAAATACGTGAATCGAGGAAATCATTGGGAAACACATTGTGTACAAGGTGGAGTTTATTTGTCACATAACTTATTCCAGATCTCATTTTCTTATAGACATTGTGTATTACATTGTCCTTAAATTGATCTTTAGGGCAAATGTCAATGATATATGAAGATAACATGCAACTCTGTTGCAAAACCTGACTTATACCACATGTCTACAAAAATTTCGATGAAGAGCTTTGCCTGTAAAATAAGATTAATGGTACATAACAAAAGTTTCACCTTGAGGTAAAAGTTCAAGGTCAAATATGAAGGTCATTTTATTTATTAAACGTATTGTGTTATCTTGATCGATGATCGACAAGTTAAAGTCAGACCACAAGGAATAAAATAGCTATGATCTTGCCTTTCTTTGTGTGAATTAAGTATAAATTTGACCTTGAAGACAAAGGTCAAGGTCATATGATGGTAACTTTGGAACTTTTTGAGGGTTTAAATGGTAGGTTGCTGTTTATAGCTGTTATAGGTATGCTTGTAATTCCCCTTTTAATGAATACTATACAGTAAGACTAATCATACATGGAAAATCAAGAGATAAAACTTTGAAATAAAGGTCAAAAATGTAAATTTGGGGAATTTCTTTCTGTATTTTTCTTAAAAGCACGGTGACCCCATAAAAATGTTATAGAAATTTAATTTATCATATATATTGAAAGTAATTTTATACATTTGAAAAAATTGACATCACCTTTTAACATATTTTGGTTCATTTTAAAAATTGTTGCCCCCTGTGGTTTTTTCCTGGTAGTTCGCCATGCTTCTAACCTAAATTTTTGAGTTTTTATCTCATATGTATGCAAAAAATAATACTTAGCTGTTTTGTTTTTAAATTGAAGAAATCTGTAAACAATTAATTTCCTAATATTTAATTTAGCTTATTATTAAGTTAGTTTTAACGAATAATTGTTAATGACACCTAAAAATTGTGCCAAAAATAGAATTTTCACAATTTAGAGGGTCCTTTGTTTGGGATATCTCAAAAACGAATTCAGTAGGACTAGTTTTAAACTTTGTTTATACAAAGTATTATGATTGAAGACTTTAAAAAACGCATTTGGGAAAAAATAACATCACTTTGATATTGACCCTCCTACATCCTTAAGATTTAAATTTGTCGTAAAGTCTACATTATAATTTTTTCTCAAGTCTATTTCCAAGACAAGACTTATGAGTAATAGGTCGACCTTAGTGTATTGGTGGTGTTCTTATTTTCAAGCTCGCTAGAGTAAACTTAAAGAACATAGTCAGCGAATATAGCATCAAAAGAGCATCATATATATAACGGAGTGTGAAATAAAAGATAAGTCTTTTTTTTTTCTTCAGCTAGTGGTCAGGAACTAATACATGTAAGAGTACAACAATAGATTAGCAAGGGAAATAGAATTGTCTGTTAAAATCGCGTCCTCCAATCGTGAAAAATGTGTCGTCAATTAAAAAAGATGTAATATTTGACAGATTTCATATTCGGTGTATTTATTATCTGATTTAAAGTGGTTTATGACGAAGTTGGTTCTGTCAGGGTTATATATTAGGTATTTATATATTCACATAAGGGTTTTAAGTCTGGATAATATGTATTGCTGTATAATTTGATAGTTTCGAGGAGTATCGATAAAGGTTTAGTGGTACGCTTTGATGACCCAATAATGAATCGCTGTCGGTTTTTTTTTCATTTTTTTTTTCGTAGTTTTGGTATCCAATACTAGGAGAGCAGAAAGATGTATAAATCGATTTCTGATTTTTGAACATCTCCTGTTTTGAAAGCATAATGGATGAGTAAGAAGGATAGCCGAGTAAATGTACCATGCCTAATATATATATTAATAGTGATTATCACTCACTGATAATCACCGTTTAATGGGAGTGACTAATCGGTCGTTTGTTTATTTAAAGGCGGCGCTTACTCAGGTTTTTGATAGCACGTGTAGATTGTTAGCTTCTATAGAATGTTGATCTCAAATAACGGCATCATTGGCAATTTTGATCGTCTGAGCGGTAACTGTTTACAAGAATTTGACATAAAGATATTTTTGGACTTTCGAACTTTAGTATCGTTTGAAAATATTCGTAATCCGGATTCAAAGATATTATTTTGACATAATTTGACATAATAGTTAAATCATAACTCGGAATGACACCCAACAAGGGAAAGGCAGTTGGAGGGACACCAACTAGGGCCCCAGGGCAGAAGAAGAGAAAGGCGGCCGACAAGACACATAGCGGGCAGCAACAGGAAAACAGTGTTAATGATGTGGAGGTGGCATATAGGATAGATGGCATGACAGAGCGAATAGACTTTGAAAAAGGTTCTTATACTTCAATACAACCGGGGTTACAGGTAGTGGAATTGAAGCTACAACTGCGGCAATCCCGAGCGCTTTTGATTCCATTGGGGGTCACATCCCATTGAAGCTAAAAAAAACAAGATTTGGGATGGGGAATACGTTGATTTATTTTTACTACTTAAGAGTTCAAGGGAACTGACAGTAGCTATTGAATGCCAGGGGAAATCTGCCTAAAAGATGGGAGGTTCAAAGTCGCCCTCTATATAATATGAACTCTTGGACTTCTGCTTGTTTGATATTCGTGAGCATTTTTATCGAAAAGCATATAAATAAAGCACAAGAACTGCTAAACTATATGAGAGATGTTCGCCTTATGGCAAGTAGGTCCCCTTCCTCCTCCGCTTGGGTAAGATATGACGAACAATTTAGGTTAAGAACGTCAAGGTATCCCGAGTCGTCATGGGGACAAATTGATAACGAGTTACGGTTTTTTGCAATGTCGACCCCAACATTTCTGCCAAGGTCAGATGTTTCCTCCCAAATTAAATCCAGATCATATGACGTGGACGATAGACCGGGTGGAAATCAGACTTTTCCCAACCAGCCTCTCGCCAAAGCAAATCCTAATGCTGGAGATATAACAAAGGGAGATGCTCTTTCGGGGAAAACTGCAAGTTCAGTCATTCATGCAGTTCCTGTGGAAACCAACATCCCGTAACACAATGTAAACGACAGTAATGAGATTTTTTCTGGAGACCTCTACACGGTAGGTAAAACTCCTATCAATTTAGAAGCATTGTATTCTTTTAGAAATCTTCCTATATGTCTAGGGAATTTTGATTTGCTGGGTTTTAAATTTGATGACCTTATTTACTACGGCAAATGTTTACCTATGGGAGCTTCTATTAGTTGTTCTTTATTTGAAAAGTTTGCTACTTTCATTCAGTGGGTCATTAAGTACGAAAGCCCGGGAAACCCAGGTGTAATACATTATCTAGACGATTTTCTTTTTGTCGGTAGGGCTGGAACTGAGGAATGTTCTCAGGCAATGAAAACATTTTAAAATGTCAGTAATTTCATCAGGTTTCCGTAAGCTGACGATAAAACCGAAGGACCTCACACTAGGCTAACCTTCCTTGGTATAGAACTTGATACAAAACAGATGTACATGCGTCTCCCAATGCCTAAAGTTAAAGAATTGCAAGAAAACATTGTGTATTTGTTAGGTAAGAAAAAGGTGACCTTGAAAGAAATGCAGTCGTTGATTGGGTCATTAAACTTTGCTTGTCGTGTAGTCAGGCCAGGTCGTGCCTTTAGATTCTACATCTAATCTTACGAAGCTGCACCATCGAATTAGAATTACCCAAGCAATTCGCGATGACCTAAAAGTTTGGTTAGATTTCCTTAATACATTTAATGGGGTTACAATCATACACGATAGGTTTTGGGATTCGAACGAAAGGTTGGAACTTTACACTGACGCATCGGGCGGAAATGGGTTTGGGATCTATTTAAATGGGAATTGGGCTCATGGAACTTGGCCCAAACAGTGGCAAGATATATCCTTAACCAGAAATATTACATTCTTAGAACTGTTCCTTGTGGTTGTTGCACTGTATATTTGGGGACACGTCCTGGAAAATAAAAGGTTATTTTTCCATGTTGATAATGAAGCGGTTGTTTACATAATCAATAAACAAACTTCTAAAGATCCTAGGGTTATGCGTCTGTTGCGAAACCTAGTTTTGCTCACATCAAAGTGTAATATTATTTTTAAAGCGGTTCATATTGAGGGTAGAAACAATTCTGTAGCCGATGCAATTTCTCGTTTTCCGTGGTCAAGATTCAAGGAACTGGCTCCATATGCACACCCAGTCCCAGTGAGGATCCCACAAGAAGTTTGGCAATGGTAGAGAATGAGGTGATAAATTTACTGGAAAATTCCATGGCTCCCCAAAGCTGGAATACCTACAAAACCGGTCTTAAGAAATTTGTTGATTTTTCTACCAGATGCGGTTATCATATTGATTGGCCAATACTTGTAAATTACATAATTAATTTTATCGCATTACTTTCGATTTCGGGAATTTCGGCCTCAACTATGACAACATATTTAGACGCTCTTAGTACTTTCACAAGATTAACGGATTATCAGACCCCACTAAGCTGTTTATTGTTACAAAACTTATCGAAGGTTTTAAGCGTAAACATAATCGCAAAGACATCAGATCGCCAATCACTCTTCCGATTTTAAATCTATTGATTTCAGCGTTAATATCTACTACCTCATCAAGTTATGAGGCAAAGATGTTCTCAGCAACGTTTTCATTGGCATTCTTTGCTTTTATGAGAATAGGCGAATATTATAGGAACGATGGAATTCACTTGTCCGACACTGGCAATTCCATTTTTGTTAATGATTTACAAGTAAATATAGAGTGCCTATAAATTTTGTGGATGAGAGGTTATAGAACCTCTCTTGTGGCGGATTCCTGGGAGACTCGTTTGGATCTAAGGTTATTCTGACCCGGTTATTAGCCTTTAACCTACGGTACCGTAGGGGGGGGGGGCAGGTTTGAACAATTGTATACAGGGTGTTTACCCGGAGTGTATACGGATATCTTCAAGTTATATATGTAAATTATAATGTTATATCTTCTCACGTATACCGGAGGGATAGCTCTGCAACTGGTACCAGTTTGGGGTAGGGTCCCCTACGTGAACCGAGGGGGCGGTGTATTAAATGGGTAATAGCAGAAAGCTTTAGATCTTAACCATTTATCTGTCACCGGATTTGGTTTGGCCATCTCTGTTACCAGAGAGGCACTGACAAGCCCTTTACTTTGGCGGGCGGTACGTCTCCCGGGAATCTGAACAAAATTTTATGCTGTGGCCAGATCTTCCAATTTTATGTTAAAGGAAATATTTATACAATGTAAAACACTACTTATGTAATAAACGTGTTTATTTCAACATTCTATTTTAGTGTTTATATTAGTAATCTCCGCATTAAACACTCTATAAAGTGTTCTTGCAAACAAAACAGATAAAAATATAATTGCTAGGTTTTTTACTTGCTCGCACAACAACATGTTTGTCATTAATGTCAAACATGTTTTTCGCAACATTGAGATTTCTATATACTGAGGATGCTTTTGAATTCATCGACTCATTATTTGACTTTGCCCATTAAGATATTAACCTCCTGCCTATTCTTTTGACATAGACTTTTATTGAATCAATATTTGAAAGTTGTAATTCCAATTAATGGATTAAGATTAACGGTATTTTGGTCACTTGGACGAAAAAATTACCTAGGCTTCATTGTCGACGATGTTCAGATCTTCAGTTATCACGTGCTTTAAAGTACTAGATGCATTGTGTATGTATGAATGCGGTCATGTTGCAAGAGCGATCGGAAAGTTTTGTTTTCAAGTCATCGGTCAAAGGATTCTGTAAAACCAGTTTGTAATTAAAGATTTCGGGTGCAATGTACATGTCTCTGGTACCGACACAAAAAGAAAACACTGAACTGTTCTTAGTAAACAGTCATTATGCAAACCGCAAAATCAACAAAATTCGGAATAACTTAAAACAAACAAATAATAATGAACAACAAAACTAATCTCACATTGTTCCATGCAATGTTTAGTGTCACACATTAACACCTCTAAAACAGTCTCAAAAGGACCAGCTCAGGAAAATGTTCCTTCCGCTATAGCCTTTAATGTTGAAAGCTTGAAATATTTAAAAAGTAAAGTCTTTTTAAACGGGTCGATATTATTACGCTACAAGAACACTGGCCACAAAGCTATAATAACAATAAACTTGATGACCAATTTCAAGTGCTTTTTTATAGTTTTGATGACGAAATAATAGCTTTTGTAACTGTTTTCCTGCTGCGCTTAATATATCTGGCTCGATTTCATGTAAGACTTTAATAAATATCAAAATATACAACAACCTTGCTCACCAACATGAACCTGGAATTTAAGAATGTCAAACAAAGAATTACTCATACTATATATTATATTCAATATATATCTTTATATTTAGTTAAATTTTACGAAATAATGATATAGTGTTTTCATAATTGTTATATTTTAGTGAACATAATTGACTGATATTTTCAGAACAAATCACACTATTCATATAGGGTAAGTATGTGTTGTGTACTGTTATCGTCAGGTCAGTTGTTATCGTGTCAGGTTCACTATAGTGTGTTGACATTAATATGGTTAGCTGCTCCACTTTACAGATCTTAGTTCTAAATAACCATACAATATAGATAAAACCATCTTGCAGTTCGTTTCGCAACCTATATTATTCATATACCATATATATTACAGGACTAATGAATGCGACCAAGATTAAGAGAACGTAAATAAAACACATTCATTATGATGCAAGTGTCTACAGTAATCTACAGATATAAATACAATATAATATCAAAGTTCTCGCAGTGATGAGAATATGTTGGGAAATCTTCAAACTAGTTTACAGCAGCTTTAGCTTTTTCCCCTTGCAAGGTATCGGGTGGTGGACCTCAACTGAACACTCCAATCTTTTTGAACTTTTAAACGATTAAACCTAATACACTAAACACAGTAATGGTTAGGATTTATCAACATCATTTAAATATTAATTAAAACTCATCAAATTGTAGATAACTGATTTAAATCAGAAACCAAAGAAACAACACTTTTGACTCCTTGTAACTTTAAGGTAAATGTGTTTATGTAATACGACCATTTAAAATTGGCTGTTCACTCACATGACGGTAGACGTTCTGCTTGTTTTATTTCAATCAACAATTGATTCCGACTTAAGCTGAATAGTTTGTCCAGTACATAGAGAACTAATGGTCCCAGAAGTTATAATAATGGTTCAGGGGGTTTTGAATCCGTCTTCCCAGTCTTTCTGAGCAACGACGGACATTATTAAGTCAATTTAGTGTGAGGATAGTTTCTGTCATCCCTGAAAAACATATCGAAGTTAGATGCATTTTGAATGAACAAAATAATATTAGTTGGCTTTTTATTTTTCCTTTGGATAGTCGGTCATTGTTACCAAGATTTTTAAATTGTTGCCCAATTTTCAATTTAAAATTCGTATTAATCTATCACCAAGACAACAAATTAAAAATCACTGCGAAATGGTAACAAACTATTTATGTCGTTAAAATTACCTAATAAATAAAACAAATAATTCATTATTATTATGCTACGAAGTAATTCTAACATTTTTCCACGGAGGCTGAAGCACGAACGCATGGACTGAACAAGATATTAAACTATAGATATTAATTAAATAATCCTGTTTTGTCTGAAGAGCGCCAAAATATGAAAGTTAAAACAAACATAAGACCAGAATACCATTTTAAATCACAAAGCATCAATTCATTTATCTATTTAGAAAATGTAAATTCACACGCCAACAATATCACGTTTTTGCTGGAGAGGATGTAACGAACAAAGTAAAGAAATACAAGGAAGACTGATGATTAATGAACAGAAATATTCATTGACATCTCCAATATTGACGGATTTATTATCTAATATTTAATAAAATGGTCATATTTCAGGTTATATGCGATTACGACAACGCAAACAAAAGATGAGGTATCTTTTAAACAGACAAACCGGACGAATCAAAGAATTATTGATGGCGGTCTAAGATAGTTGGAGTGAAGACTTATATTTGCCGTTAATCAAAATTTGAGTTTCAACAACAGAATAAACCCTTTATCAATAAAATATCTGTACCTGGCAGACAGACAATGTAATACCATTTTAACCGAAATAAATTGACTCTAAATCTAATGCTTGAATGTGTGTTAATCAATCATACGTTGAAAGGTTTTGCAAAATGTCAGGTAGAAACCAAACATTATATTGTATTAAGTGTTCAGCTCATTCGGATATCTACGATTTAGGAAATCATCCAACTTTCAATTCTATAAATAACCGGAAGATAAAATTAAATCATTGTGCTAACTCCTCTAACTTTTCTCTGCATTATGTAGTCTGCAAAAAGGGCAGCACTATTAGAAATTATTGAAAATAACTCCCTGTTGATTAAAAAACACAACCATAAAACAGAACAGAAAAAGCTGAAGTAAACCAAGGCATAATTTTGAAGGATTTTTTTTGTTTTGTTTTTGTTATAATCAGTGTGGTCAGTTTGTACTAGCTGACTAAAAGAATAGTTAAATACAGATAAAGCACGACACATTTATTTTAAATATAGCAGTAATTACAAAACAGCGTGAATTTATTATTTATTTTGATGGCGAACATTTTCACAATCAGTATAAACCTTATATTTTGTTAATATAGCAAAATTTTAAATAATCGTCACTGTTAATAGCACAAGTCCGTAAAATTCTATGATTTAGACTATGACCTACAAGATATAGATATACATGGACGCCAATTCCACATTATTTTTTACTTCTTATAGTCTCTACAAATTAAGACATAATTGATTTGAACCACTTAGCTATTTTTTAGGTTAAAACTGTATATAAAAAACAACGATATTCCAACGAAACTTTATGCCTAACGACAACCTGTACATGAATTTTCATTGGACAGGCTTCTATAAAATTTATTAAGTCGCCAAAAACTTATTGTTTTTAAACCGTTTCTTGTTATTATTAAGTCTCCCAAACGAAGTTTGGAGACTTATTGTTTTTACTCTGTTTCTTATTATTAAGTCTCCCAAACGAAGTTTGGAGACTTATTGTTTTTACTCTGTTTCTTATTATTAAGTCTCCCAAACGAAGTTTGGAGACTTATTGTTTTTACTCTGTTTCTTATTATTAAGTCGCCGACCACGAAGTGTCGGGCGACTTATTGTTTTTACTCCGTTTCTTATTATTAAGTCGCCGACCACGAAGTGTCGGGCGACTTATTGTTTTTACTCCGTTTCTTATTATTATTATTATTATTTTCATAATTCTTATGTTTTCCTTTTTCCCCTCGCAATGTTGTCCGCTCGTTTTCTCGCTCATCTTTTAACCGATCGAAATGAAACTTTGGGAACATGTTAAGGGTGACCTGAAGTTGTGCAATCCACTTTTGAAATTTTCAAAATGGCCGCCGTTGAAAAAAATGACGGACGTTGTCAGATCTCAGTAATTGCCAAAGCAATTTCAATGAAAATTGGTATACTGGTACAGCTAACTATCCCGAGCATTTTTGCAAAAAAAAATTTGACGCGGCCGACATTTCAAAATGGCCGCCATCCGAACACCACCCCCCTAAAAATGTAAAAATTTAAACGTCATCCGATTTAGACGAAATTTGGTATACAGGTAGCTTATGATATCCTGAGTGTGCCACTATTTTCAAAATTTTTGTCCGACTTCCGGTTTCAAAATGGCGGCCGTTTTAAAGTTTTACAAAATGGCGGCCGTTGTCAGATCTCAGTTATGGCCAGAGCAATTTCAATGAAAATTGGTATACTGATACAGCTAACTATCCTGAGCATTTTTGCAAAAAAAATTTTTTGTCCGACTTCCGTTTTCAAAATGGCGGCCGTTTTAAAGTTTGCTCGTTTTCTCGCTCATCTTTTAACCGATCGAAATGAAACTTGGCCAACTGAAAGCTCATGTTATGAAGTTGTGCTCGTGACTTTTAGTTCCCTCTACTCGGTCAAAAGTGCGGAACGGGAGGCGACTTCAACGTTTCGGGAAACGTAAATTTTAATTATTATTATTATTTTCATAATTCTTATGTTTTCCTTTTTCCCCTCGCAATGTTGTCCGCTCGTTTTCTCGCTCATCTTTTAACCGATCGAAATGAAACTTTGGGAACATGTTAAGGGTGACCTGAAGTTGTGCAATCCACTTTTGAAATTTTCAAAATGGCCGCCATTTTCAAAATGGCCGCCGTTGAAAAAAATGACGGACGTTGTCAGATCTCAGTAATTGCCAAAGCAATTTCAATGAAAATTGGTATACTGGTACAGCTAACTATCCCGAGCATTTTTGCAAAAAAAAATTTGACGCGGCCGACATTTCAAAATGGCCGCCATCCGAACACCACCCCCCTAAAAATGTAAAAATTTAAACGTCATCCGATTTAGACGAAATTTGGTATACAGGTAGCTTATGATATCCTGAGTGTGCCACTATTTTCAAAATTTTTGTCCGACTTCCGGTTTCAAAATGGCGGCCGTTTTAAAGTTTTACAAAATGGCGGCCGTTGTCAGATCTCAGTTATGGCCAGAGCAATTTCAATGAAAATTGGTATACTGATACAGCTAACTATCCTGAGCATTTTTGCAAAAAAAATTTTTTGTCCGACTTCCGTTTTCAAAATGGCGGCCGTTTTAAAGTTTGCTCGTTTTCTCGCTCATCTTTTAACCGATCGAAATGAAACTTGGCCAACTGAAAGCTCATGTTATGAAGTTGTGCTCGTGACTTTTAGTTCCCTCTACTCGGTCAAAAGTGCGGAACGGGAGGCGACTTCAACGTTTCGGGAAACGTAAATTTTAATTAAGTCTCCCAAACGAAGTTTGGAGACTTATTGTTTTTACTCTGTTTCTTATTATTATTATTATTCTTCTTCTGGTTTTTCCGTAGAGATTTCCGACACTTTTCTCAGAAACCGTAAATGGGATCAATTTGAAACTTGGTAGGATGTTAGACCCTATTGGCTAGATGTGCAATCATCTTTCGGAATTTCCAAGATGGCCGCCACTTTCAAAATGGCCGCCATTTAAGTTTTGCCGCCAAAATGCAGTTCCCGGAGAACCGCCAGATGGATTTCGATGAAACTTGGTATGTAGGTTCAGCATAATGGTCTTGATTTATTTTTGGCAAAAAATCGCGCGCGAACCGGCCGCCATTTTCAAAATGGCCGCCGAATCGCCAAAATTCAAGTTTGTCGGATTTCAACGAAAATGGGTTTTAACAGTAAAGTTGGTATGCCGAGTCGAATGGTCAACTCAGAATTTTTATACGACGCGCCATTTTTTGTAAAATGGCCGCCAAAGTTGCCAAATGAGCAAAAATTCAACATTGTCATAATTCAACGAAAATAGGTTCTAAAAGTAAATTTGGTATGCCGAGTTCAACGGTACACTCAGATTTTTTATATGACCCGCCATTTTTTTAAAAATGGCCACCAAATTCGCCAAATCGGCAAAAATTCAACATTGTCGGAACTCAATGAAAATTGGTTCCTAAAGTAAATTTAGTATGTCGAGTTCAATGGTCAACTCAGAATTTTTATATGACGCGCTATTTTTTGTAAAATGGCCGCCGAAGTTGCCAAATCGGCAAAAAATCAACAACGTTGGAATTCAATGAAATAGGGTTCTTAAAGTAAATTTGTTATGGCGAGTTGAATGGTGCAATCTGTCTGTGTCAACAGAATACCAGTAAAATTTGAAAATTTACCATTTTTTTCAATTTTATTAGAATTTGAAATCTAGGTGAATAGCAACCTGTAAAGTCAAATATAAGGTGATTAACAGGCTGCACAGGACTATCAGTAACTTCGTTTGGGAGACTTCACGTTTCGCGAAACGTAAATTTTAATTATTATTATTATTCTTCTTCTGGTTTCCCCGTAGAGATTTCCGACACTTTTCTCAGAAACCGTAAATGGGATCAATTTGAAACTTGGTAGGATGTTAGACCCTATTGGCTAGATGTGCAATCATCTTTCGGAATTTCCAAGATGGCCGCCACTTTCAAAATGGCCGCCATTTAAGTTTTCCCGCCAAAATACAGTTCCCGGAGAACCGCCAGATGGATTTCGATGAAACTTGGTATGTAGGTTCAGCATAGTGGTCTTGATTTATTTTTGGCAAAAAATCGCGCGCGAACCGGCCGCCATTTTCAAAATGGCCACCGAATCGCCAAAAATTCAAGTTTGTCGGATTTCAACGAAAATGGGTTTTAACAGTAAATTTGGTATGCCGAGTCCAATGGTCAACTCAGAATTTTTATACGACGCGCCATTTTTTGTAAAATGGCCGCCAAAGTTGCCAAATGGGCAAAAATTCAACATTGTCATAATTCAACGAAAATAGGTTCTAAAAGTAAATTTGGTATGCCGAGTTCAACGGTACACTCAGATTTTTTATACGACCCGCCATTTTTTTAAAAATGGCCACCAAAGACGCCAAATCGGCAAAAATTCAACATTGTCGGAACTCAATGAAAATTGGTTCCTAAAGTAAATTTAGTATGTCGAGTTCAATGGTCAACTCAGAATTTTTATATGACGCGCTATTTTTTGTAAAATGGCCGCCGAAGTTGCCAAATCGGCAAAAAATCAACAACGTTGGAATTCAATGAAATTGGGTTCTTAAAGTAAATTTGTTATGGCGAGTTGAATGGTGCAATCAGAATTTTCTTACACTATTTCTTCGTTTTCCCCTTCTTATTATTATTAAGCCCTCTGAATGTTATAAACTTAATTATAACTTGAAAAAGGTTGAAATCCCCTTCATTAAACCAGATATATATTCTCTGTCCCTAGCACAACATTTATTCGCCAAAGTTGCCGAATCTGCAAAAATTCAGCATCGTTGGCATTCAACGCAATTGGGTCATTAAAGTTGCTTGGTTATTTTTTCTCAGGTTACAAAGAATATTATCTTAAAATGATAAGAAAATGTTTGCAAAGTTTTGTGAATTAAAAAAATTTAAAAGTGGTTGCTGTTTTATTAATTTGTTAGTTCCATGCCTTAATTTTCTAAATATCTATATAACATTAACATCTCCAACCTCTTATCCAAGCATACTCTTATTCTTATAAGACAAATTGAATGATATTAAATCACTCATCTGCTAATCAGTGTATAAAAATCATAAATTAAATCTACACACCTAAAATATTGTACACCTAGGTAGACAGACAGTTTATAATTTTTATCCTGAAGATCAAATCCATGATGCTAAGTAACACATTGCCCTTTTTATTTATAAATCGAAAATGACAGAATAATGGCTATGTCTGCCTTGTGAAACTTTTAGTTTGAGATTGCTCACAAGTCTCCTCAAATTTAATTGGGTAATTGGTCACAGGCATAATTAAGGAGGAATATGTACCATGGGCATAGGAACCAGTACGGTTGGTATGGTTCCGCCCGTACTCTGTTTCTTATTATTATTGTTTTTTGCCTATAACTTGAGAACGATAAAAGATAGAGAAAACCTTGCAATTGCTAAAATGTTTAGCTCATCAAACTCTACAAAAGTCTTCATTGGGTCAAAGTTGTCAGACCACTTCTTGTAGGAGTTACCTCTCTTGAATGGTCCAAAATAGCGATTTTTGTGGATATATTGTTATTTCGTCACCTGGAACAGGAAAACAATAGTAGATGAAAAAAAATTTTAATTGGTTTGAATTGACATATGACTTATTGTATGAGCAAAAATGGCAAAAATTCCAGGTGAGCGATACAGGCCCCCTGGGGCCTCTTGTTTGCCTATAACTTGAGAACGATAGTAGATAGAGAAAAACTTTAAATTGCTAAAATGTTCAGATCATCAAGCTCCACAAAAGACTTTATGGTTCAAAGTTGTCATATGGCTCCTTGTAGGAGTTATCTCTCTTGAAATGTCAAAAAAAGCGATTTTTTGGGGTTTTTTGCCTTTAACTTGAGAACGATAGTAGATGAGGAAAAACTTTTACTTGCTGAAATGCTCAGCTCATCAAGCTCTACAAAAGTCTCCATTGGTTTGACTTTGTCAGACTGCTTCTTGTAATAGTTATCTCTCTTGAAAAGTCAAAAATAGCGATTTTGGGTGTTTTTTGCCTGTAACTTGAGAACGATAGTAGATAGAGAAAAACTTTCAATTGCTGAAATGTTCAGCTCATCAAGCACTACAAAAGTCTTCATTGGGCCGAAGTTGTCAAACAGCTCCTTGTTGTATAAGCTATTGCTCCTTGATAGCAAAAATTCCAGGTCAGCGATACAGGACCCTTAGGGCCTCTTGTTTCTTGTGTCTGTTTAATATGAAGCATTGATGGTAGACCATTGATATGTTGTCTGCAGTTACATATTAGCATTTGTCTACATCAATTGCAATAGCATTTCAATGTTCATATGTATGCCCCTGGCGTCAGGCTCCACTTACTTTATTTTTGTTATTCTCTTTTAGGCAAACGTTCATGTGGGACAGGTGAAACATGTCTGTGTCAACAGAATACCAGTAAAATTTGAAAATTTACCATTTTTTTCAATTTTATTAGAATTTGAAATCTAGGTGAATAGCAACCTGTAAAGTCAAATATAAGGTGATTCACAGGCTGCACAGGACTATCAGTAACTTCGTTTGGGAGACTTCACGTTTCGCGAAACGTAAATTTTAATTAAGTCTCCCAAACGAAGTTTGGAGACTTATTGTTTTTACTCTGTTTCTTATTATTATGTCGCCCCAGACTTTGTCGGGGCGACATATTGTTATTCTACTGTTTCTTTTTCACTATTATTAAGTCGCCGACCACGAAGTGTCGGGCGACTTATTGTTTTTACTCCGTTTCTTATTATTATTATTATTATTATTATTATTTTCATATTTCTTATGTTTTCCCCTCGCAATGTTGTCCGCTCGTTTTCTCGCTCATCTTTTAACCGATCAAAATGAAACTTTGAGAACATGTTAAGGGTGACCTGAAGTTGTGCAATCCACTTTTAAAATTTTCAAAATGGCCGCCATTTTCAAAATGGCCGCCGTTGAAAAAAATGACGGCCGTTGTCAGATCTCAGTAATTGCCAAAGCAATTTCAATGAAAATTGGTATACTGATACAGCTAACTATTCCGAGCATTTTTGCAAAAACAAATTTGACGCGGCCGACATTTCAAAATGGCCGCCATCCGAACACCACCCCCTAAAAATGTAAAAATTTAAACGTCATCTGATTTAGACGAAATTTGGTATACAGGTAGCTTATGATACCCTAAGTGTGCCACTATTTAAAAATGTTTTGTCCTACTTCCGGTTTCTAAATGGCGGCCGTTTTAATGTTTTACAAAATGGCGGCCGTTGTCAGATCTCAGTTATGGCCAGAGCAATTTCAATGAAAATTGGTATACTGATACAGCTAACTATCCTGAGCATTTTTGCAAAAAAAAATTTTTGTCCGACTTCCGGTTTCAAAATGGCGGCCGTTTTAAAGTTTGTTCGTTTTCTCGCTCATCTTTTAACCGATCGAAATGAAACTTGGCCAACTGAAAGCTCATGTTATGAAGTTGTGCTCTTGACTTTTAGTTCCCTCTACTCGGTCAAAAGTGCGGAACGGGAGGCGACTTCAACGTTTCGGGAAACGTAATTTTTAATTATTATTATTATTCTTCCTCACTTTTTTGTCCGGCTGATAACTCAGAGATGGCTGATTGGATTAGAACTTCACATGGCATAAAGTAGAACCACTATCTGAAGTTGTGCAATCAACTTTTAAAATGGTGATATGTGGAACCATCTCCATGGAAACCAGAAAGTTATGCATGAGTGATTTTGGGCATTTTCCTTAATTTTTCGAAAACCTAGAAGCACAAAGGGACCAAACTTGGTATGATGGAAGACCATAATGAGATACAGGTTTGAGATGATTTTGGGGCGGAACGGAAAAACAAGATGGCCGCCATGGCTAAAAATAGATTTAACATGGGGCCTATGGGAAAATGATTTTTCTACAATAGCTTCAGCATGGTTTGAGATATTCCAAAGTTTTTTTATAGGAAGTTGGACATCATCGACCTCAAGAAGACAGGTTAGATTGAAAAAAAAATTTCGAACCGTGTGGCCGCAGCCACAACCGTTACGTTTGCATAGAAGCCTATGGGGAAATGGAGGTTTTTTGTCACCTCCATTTCTCTGCTATGCATTGATGGATTCCAATCAAACTTTACACAAAGCACCGTCATCATTACATCTTGGAATTCACATATCAAAAAATTCTAAAATGGCCACATTTTACAAGATGGCCGCCACGTTACATTTGCATAGAAGCCTATGGGGAAATGGAGGTTTTTTGTCGCCTCCATTTCTCTGCTATGCATTGATGGATTCCAATCAAACTTTACACAAAGCACCGTCACCATTACATCTTGGAATTCATATTACGAAAAATTTCAAATGGCGGCCATTTTTAAGATGGCTGCCGAGTTACGTTAAAAATTACAACATTGTCGGAATTCAATGAAAATCAACTTCTAGAGATATTTTGATGTGGGGAGCAACATGGAATCATCGATTTTGGAATTCACATGACGGAAAAAAAAAATTTCGGGGCGACATCTGCTATTGCTCGCAATGGCAATTCTAGTTATGTCGCCCCAGACTTTGTCGGGGCGACATATTGTTATTCTACTGTTTCTTTTTCACTATTATTATTATTATTATTATTATTATTATTATTATTATTATTATTATTATTATTATTATTATTATTATTATTATTCCTCACTTTTTGTCCGGCTGATAACTCAGAGATGGCTGATTGGATTAGAACATCACATGGCATAAAGTAGAACCACTATCTGAAGTTGTGCCATCAACTTTAAAAATGGTGATATGTGGAACCATCTCCATGGAAACCAGAAAGTTATGCATGAGTGATTTTGGGCATTTTCCTTAATTTTTCGGAAACCTAGAAGCACAGAGGGACCAAACTTGGTATGATGGAAGACCATAATGAGATACAGGTTTGAGATGATTTTGGGGCGGAACGGAAAAACAAGATGGCCGCCATGGCTAAAAATAGATTTAACATGGGGCCTATGGGAAAATGATTTTTCTACAATAGCTTCACCATGGTTTGAGATATTCCAAAGTTTTTTTATAGGAAGTTGGACCTCATCAACCTCAAGAAGACAGGAAAGTTTGAAAAAAAAATTTCACACCGTGTGGCCGCAGCCACAACCGTTACGTTTGCATAGAAGCCTATGGGGAAATGGAGGTTTTTTGTCACCTCCATTTCTCTGCTATGCATTGATGGATTCCAATCAAACTTTACACAAAGCACCGTCATCATTACATCTTGGAATTCACATATCAAAAAATTCTAAAATGGCCACCTTTTACAAGATGGCCGCCACGTTACATTTGCATAGAAGCCTATGGGGAAATGGAGGTTTTTTGTCGCCTCCATTTCTCTGCTATGCATTGATGGATTCCAATCAAACTTTACACAAAGCACCGTCACAATTACATCTTGGAATTCATATTACGAAAAATTTCAAATGGCGGCCATTTTTAAGATGGCTGCCGAGTTACGTTAAAAATTACAACATTGTCGGAATTCCATGAAAATCAACTTCTAGAGATATTTTGATGTGGGGAGCAACATGGAATCATCGATTTTGGAATTCACATGACGGAAAAAAAAAATTTCGGGGCGACATCTGCTATTGCTCGCAATGGCAATTCTAGTTATTATTATTATTCTTCTTCTGGTTTCCCCGTAGAGACTTCCGACACTTTTCTCAGAAACCGTAAATGGGATCAATTTGAAACTTGGTAGGATGTTAGACCCTATTGGCTAGATGTGCAATCATCTTTCGGAATTTCCAAGATGGCCGCCACTTTCAAAATGGCCGCCATTTAAGTTTTCCCGCCAAAATGCAGTTCCCGGAGAACCGCCAGATGGATTTCGATGAAACTTGGTATGTAGGTTCAGCATAGTGGTCTTGATTTATGTTTGGCAAAAAATCGCGCGCGAACCAGCCGCCATTTTCAAAATGGCCGCCGAATCGCCAAAAATTCAAGTTTGTCGGATTTCAACGAAAATGGGTTTTAACAGTAAATTTGCCGAGTCCAATGGTCAACTCAGAATTTTGATACGACGCGCCATTTTTTGTAAAATGGCCGCCAAAGTTGCCAAATGGGCAAAAATTCAACATTGTCATAATTCAACGAAAATAGGTTCTAAAAGTAAATTTGGTATGCCGAGTTCAACGGTGCACTCAGATTTTTTATACGACACGCCATTTTTTAAAAAATGGCCACCAAAGTCGCCAAATCGGCAAAAATTCAACATTGTCGGAACTCAATGAAAATTGGTTCCTAAAGTAAATTTAGTATGTCGAGTTCAATGGTCAACTCAGAATTTTTATATGCAACCTGTAAAGTCAAATATAAGGTGATTCACAGGCTGCACAGGACTATCAGTAACTTCGTTTGGGAGACTTCACGTTTCGCGAAACGTAAATTTTAATTATTATTATTATTATTATTCTGGTTTCCCCGTAGAGATTTCCGACACTTTTCTCAGAAACCGTAAATGGGATCAATTTGAAACTTGGTAGGATGTTAGACCCTATTGGCTAGATGTGCAATCATCTTTCGGAATTTCCAAGATGGCCGCCACTTTCAAAATTGCCGCCATTTAAGTTTTCCCGCCAAAATGCAGTTCCCGGATAACCGCCGGATGGATTTCGATGAAACTTGGTATGTAGGTTCAGCATAGTGGTCTTGATTTATTTTTGGCAAAAAATCGCGCGCGAACCGGCCGCCATTTTCAAAATGGCCGCCGAATCGCCAAAAATTCAAGTTTGTCGGATTTCAAAGAAAATGGGTTTTAACAGTAAATTTGGTATGCCGAGTCCAATGGTCAACTCAGAATTTTTATACGACGCGCCATTTTTTGTAAAATGGCCGCCAAAGTTGCCAAATGGGCAAAAATTCAACATTGTCATAATTCAACGAAAATAGGTTCTAAAAGTAAATTTGGTATGCCGAGTTCAACGGTACACTCAGATTTTTAATACGACCCGCCATTTTTTTAAAAATGGCCACCAAAGTCGCCAAATCGGCAAAAATTCAACATTGTCGGAACTCAATGAAAATTGGTTCCTAAAGTAAATTTAGTATGTCGAGTTCAATGGTCAACTCAGAATTTTTACATGCAACCTGTAAAGTCAAATATAAGGTGATTCACAGGCTGCACAGGACTATCAGTAACTTCGTTTGGGAGACTTCACGTTTCGCGAAACGTAAATTTTAATTAAGTCTCCCAAACGAAGTTTGGAGACTTATTGTTTTTACTCTGTTTCTTATTATTATTAAGTCGCCGACCACGAAGTGTCGGGCGACTTATTGTTTTTACTCCGTTTCTTATTATTATTATTATTATTATTATTATTATTTTCATATTTCTTATGTTTTCCCCTCGCAATGTTGTCCACTCGTTTTCTCGCTCATCTTTTAACCGATCGAAATGAAACTTTGGGAACATGTTAAGGGTGACCTGAAGTTGTGCAATCCACTTTTGAAATTTTCAAAATGGCCGCCATTTTCAAAATGGCCGCCGTTGAAAAAAATGACGGCCGTTGTCAGATCTCAGTAATTGCCAAAGCAATTTCAATGAAAATTGGTATACTGGTACAGCTAACTATCCCGAGCATTTTTGCAAAAAAAAATTTGACGCGGCCGACATTTCAAAATGGCCGCCATCCGAACACCACCCCCCTAAAAATGTAAAAATTTAAACGTCATCCGATTTAGACGAAATTTGGTATACAGGTAGCTTATGATACCCTAAGTGTGCCACTATTTAAAAATGTTTTGTCCGACTTCCGGTTTCAAAATGGCGGCCGTTTTAAAGTTTTACAAAATGGCGGCCGTTGTGAGATCTCAGTTATGGCCAGAGCAATTTCAATGAAAATTGGTATACTGATACAGCTAACTATCCTGAGCATTTTTGCACAAAAAAACTTTTTGTCCGACTTCCGGTTTCAAAATGGCGGCCGTTTTAAAGTTTGCTCGTTTTCTCGCTCATCTTTTAACCGATCGAAATGAAACTTGGCCAACTGAAAGCTCATGTTATGAAGTTGTGCTCTTGACTTTTAGTTCCCTCTACTCGGTCAAAAGTGCGGAACGGGAGGCGACTTCAACGTTTCGGGAAACGTAAATTTTAATTATTATTATTATTCTTCTGGTTTCCCCGTAGAGATTTCCGACACTTTTCTCAGAAACCGTAAATGGGATCAATTTGAAACTTGGTAGGATGTTAGACCCTATTGGCTAGATGTGCAATCATCTTTCGGAATTTCCAAGATGGCCGCCACTTTCAAAATGGCCGCCATTTAAGTTTTCCCGCCAAAATGCAGTTCCCGGAGAACCGCCAGATGGATTTCGATGAAACTTGGTATGTAGGTTCAGCATAGTGGTCTTGATTTATTTTTGGCAAAAAATCGCGCGCGAACCGGTCGCCATTTTCAAAATTGCCGCCGAATCGCCAAAAATTCAAGTTTGTCGGATTTCAACGAAAATGGGTTTTAACAGTAAATTTGGTATGCCGAGTCCAATGGTCAACTCAGAATTTTTATACGACGCGCCATTTTTTGTAAAATGGCCGCCAAAGTTGCCAAATGGGCAAAAATTCAACATTGTCATAATTCAACGAAAATAGGTTCTAAAAGTAAATTTGGTATGCCGAGTTCAACGGTACACTCAGATTTTTTATACGACCCGCCATTTTTTTAAAAATGGCTACCAAAGTCGCCAAATCGGCAAAAATTCAACATTGTCGGAACTCAATGAAAATTGGTTCCTAAAGTAAATTTAGTATGTCGAGTTCAATGGTCAACTCAGAATTTTTATATGACGCGCTATTTTTTGTAAAATGGCCGCACAGGCTGCACAGGACTATCAGTAACTTCGTTTGGGAGACTTCACGTTTCGCGAAACGTAAATTTTAATTAAGTCTCCCAAACGAAGTTTGGAGACTTATTGTTTTTACTCTGTTTCTTATTATTATTATTATTATTCTTCTGGTTTTTCCGTAGAGATTTCCGACACTTTTCTCAGAAACCGTAAATGGGATCAATTTGAAACTTGGTAGGATGTTAGACCCTATTGGCTAGATGTGCAATCATCTTTCGGAATTTCCAAGATGGCCGCCACTTTCAAAATGGCCGCCATTTAAGTTTTCCCGCCAAAATGCAGTTCCCGGAGAACCGCCAGATGGATTTCGATGAAACTTGGTATGTAGGTTCAGCATAGTGGTCTTGATTTATTTTTGGCAAAAAATCGCGCGCGAACCGGCCGCCATTTTCAAAATGGCCGCCGAATCGCCAAAATTCAAGTTTGTCGGATTTCAACGAAAATGGGTTTTAACAGTAAATTTGGTATGCCGAGTCGAATGGTCAACTCAGAATTTTTATACGACGCGCCATTTTTTGTAAAATGGCCGCCAAAGTTGCCAAATGGGCAAAAATTCAACATTGTCATAATTCAACGAAAATAGGTTCTAAAAGTAAATTTGGTATGCCGAGTTCAACGGTACACTCAGATTTTTTATACGACCCGCCATTTTTTTAAAAATGGCCACCAAAGTCGCCAAATCGGCAAAAATTCAACATTGTCGGAACTCAATGAAAATTGGTTCCTAAAGTAAATTTAGTATGTCGAGTTCAATGGTCAACTCAGAATTTTTATATGACGCGCTATTTTTTGTACAGGACTATCAGTAACTTCGTTTGGGAGACTTCACGTTTCGCGAAACGTAAATTTTAATTATTATTATTATTATTCTTCTGGTTTCCCCGTAGAGATTTCCGACACTTTTCTCAGAAACCGTAAATGGGATCAATTTGAATCTTGGTAGGATGTTAGACCCTATTGGCTAGATGTGCAATCATCTTTCGGAATTTCCAAGATGGCCGCCACTTTCAAAATGGCCGCCATTTAAGTTTTCCCGCCAAAATGCAGTTCCCGGAGAACCGCCAGATGGATTTCGATGAAACTTAGTATGTAGGTTCAGCATAGTGGTCTTGATTTATTTTTGGCAAAAAATCGCGCGCGAACTGGCCGCCATTTTCAAAATGGCCGCCGAATCGCCAAAAATTCAAGTTTGTCGGATTTTAACGAAAATGGGTTTTAACAGTAAATTTGGTATGCCGAGTCCAATGGTCAACTCAGAATTGATATACGACGCGCCATTTTTTGTAAAATGGCCGCCAAAGTTGCCAAATGGGCAAAAATTCAACATTGTCATAATTCAACGAAAATAGGTTCTAAAAGTAAATTTGGTATGCCGAGTTCAACGGTACACTCAGGTTTTTTATACGACCCGCCACAGGCTGCACAGGACTATCAGTAACTTCGTTTGGGAGACTTCACGTTTCGCGAAACGTAAATTTTAATTTATTATTATTATTATTCTTCTTCTGGTTTCCCCGTAGAGATTTCCGACACTTTTCTCAGAAACCGTAAATGGGATCAATTTGAAACTTGGTAGGATGTTAGACCCTATTGGCTAGATGTGCAATCATCTTTCGGAATTTCCAAGATGGCCGCCACTTTCAAAATGGCCGCCATTTAAGTTTTCCCGCCAAAATGCAGTTCCCGGAGAACCGCCAGATGGATTTCGATGAAACTTGGTATGTAGGTTCAGCATAGTGGTCTTGATTTATTTTTGGCAAAAAATCGCGCGCGAACCGGCCGCCATTTTCAAAATGGCCGCCGAATCGCCAAAAATTCAAGTTTGTCGGATTTCAACGAAAATGGGTTTTAACAGTAAATTTGGTATGCCGAGTCCAATGGTCAACTCAGAATTTTGATACGACGCGCCATTTTTTGTAAAATGGCCGCCAAAGTTGCCAAATGGGCAAAAATTCAACATTGTCATAATTCAACGAAAATAGGTTCTAAAAGTAAATTTGGTATGCCGAGTTCAACGGTACACTCAGATTTTTTATACGACCCGCCATTTTTTTTAAAATGGCCACCAAAGTTGCCAAATCGGCAAAAATTCAACATTGTCGGAACTCAATGAAAATTGGTTCCTAAAGTAAATTTAGTATGTCGAGTTCAATGGTCAACTCAGAATTTTTATATGACGCGCTATTTTTTGTAAAATGGCTGCACAGGACTATCAGTAACTTCGTTTGGGAGACTTCACGTTTCGCGAAACGTAAATTTTAATTATTATTATTATTATTTATTCTTTATTATTGATCACTACTTTGTCGGCAATTTTTAACCAACAAAGGTTCGTACGACCATTATGATACTTGGCATAGTGAATATTTATGATCTCTAGTTGTGCATAATGGTTTTGAAATTTTATAAAGGAAAAATTTAAACTCTGATTTCGACGAAATTTGGCATAAAGGTATCTTAGGGTGCCCTTTCTGTGCCACGACTTTCGAAATTGTTTTGTCCGATTTCAACGAAATTTGATTTTAAGGCATATTTTAATATACTGATTTGGAAAAAACACTATTCACGGGATTTTGGCGCCACTTCTGTGTTTTCATCCCAACACAAAAATCTTTAATTTAACTTTTGACATTTTCTTTTTATAAATTATGTTAGAGTGTTATGCATTAAACCATTGTTCGCTGTCTAACTGTCTCGTGACGTCTTAAAACAATGTTCATCGATATCAGTAATTACATTAATTATTTCTCTACTTCTTATATAAGTGAATACATTTTATGTGTTCACCTTTCATGGAGATGTAATAAGCGATTCATTTAAAATACGACAATTGTACATTTTTGTACACTCTAAAGTGTTCTGTGAAGTTTGCATCAAGAGATCAAGAGATAGTTGTGTCCTTATATAGTTGAAGTTTATTTCACGTCCAACACAATGTATTATTGAAACATTTTTTCCACTTACATGTATATACTTAGTAAACAATCTCTTACTTCAAAATATACCAACATGAACATTAATAATTTTTTTTGGTAATTTGCATACCTTTCAACTTTCAGTCTGGCCTTGCAAAATTTTTTAATATATGTTTAGGTTTTAAAATTCTGGATCGCGTATTTCCTTCTTAAGCAGTCCTTTCGTAAAGAAAAAAAGAAAAAGAAAAGAAAAAGAAAAAAATAATTAACCTTAATATTTTTTTTAGAGAGAATCTGTTTGGTCGTTTGAGGTCATAGTGCTTTCTTCTTGCTGGCCAGAATAAGTTTTTCTATTCTTGATAGTTAACAAAATTATATATACAAAACGTGTATTACTGAATAATAATTAATCTGACGTGTAATTGTTTTAATCACATATATTTAAAGTATGAAACCAGTGACATAATCGTATAACTTTGTAATTACATGTGAAAAATAGCGCTAAGAATACTTCAACGTTGTGAATGGCATGTGGAATAAAACGATGGAAAACTTTTTTCTACTCATCGTAACCATTAAGCTTGAGTACCCAAACATTATGGCATTAGCAGCTTATCGTTTCACTGGGGAAAGCGGATGTTCGTAACTTAAGTTACGAACTGCCCAACATGGCGGAAGGTGACACTGGTAAGATTTTGTTTTATCAGTTTTTAAGCATTATAGACGTTTTCTAAGTATGATAAAAGGACCAACCAATTGGTTTTAAATGACACTAAAAAAATCCCGAAGGCGTTCGTAACTTCGTAGAGGGTTGTTCGTAACTTAAACTGTTTGTTATAACAAGATGTTCGTAACTTTACTATGAAATGTAGGTTCATGATAGTTTTACTGGTTGTTGAACACACTTCGTAAGTTAGAATATGCTCTTATTTTAATCTTAAATTTAGGAACACAAATTCGATAACTTAGGACCATACTATCCTAACTTAAGAAATAGTTAAAATATCATGCATATAGATTTTTTCCATATTTTTTTCATTTTGCATTTGTCGCAGTATATATACTGCTAATAATTTGCTGATAATAATACGGATTTTGTGTTTTTGAACACAACCAGTAGGAATCTCAAGTTTACGTTTTCGGCTCATTGTAGTTGGTTTACATGTAACATTCTGAATACTGTATTTAGATACAGTGATATTATACATTATTACACGAGTTGCACGTTTCTTTTTTCGCGTGCTACATATACTCATATATATCTTGTAGGACAGATGAATTGTGTAAAAAATTGTTCGAGCACATAACTATATATCTTTATTTTCATTACTTATTTCTGTTTGTGATCAAAGTTAATAATTTATTTAATTATTATTTAATAATTATAATTACATCGTATCTTTAAAAAGGGAAGAAATAATAGTAATAAGTTTAAATCCGTCGTGGATCATAAAAACGACGTTGTAGTTACATATGGTTACAGAAAACATTTAGACATAGTGTTGTCAAGAAAAATCCATTTATTTACTAAATTTTATATTTCATCATCTGTTTAAACTGTCATTTCTTTTAAAATTACTGTACCAAGTCGGGACCATTGCTTTACTTACCATATTTTTTATTGTTTGTTCTGAATTGCGGTTTTGTCGGACTTCAATTTATGGATTGTCTTTCTTTAGTTCCTCGGTGTTCGGCATTTTGTTATAACCTTCATTTTGTGTACTTTTATAAAAGTTTACGTTACTTCTACATCGATTATTCTATACAATCATTTTCACGTTGGTAAATTTGACCAAATTATTGGCCATTAGTAGTTTACACCCGTAATTCAAATAAAATGTCATCGTTAATATAATTTACAACGCGAGACGCGCGTTTTGTCTAATCAATACTCATCAGTGGCGCTCAAACCCAAACAAATATTTTAATCCCAAATGATTCAGATGTTGTGGAGATTTTATCACCGAAATTCCAAAACATTTTACCAAAACCGGCTAAGGCTACCTACAACTTGAAAAAAGAAAAACCTTAGAATGAAAATAATTTTCGAAAATTCAGGGAAGTAAATTTAGAAAATGACTAAATCACAGAAAGAATCAATGATATTCATGTCAGTACCGAAGTATGACTACTGGGCTGGTTATATTCTCGGGTACAAACAATCCACCAGCAAAGGCATCGATCCAGTGGTTGCAAAAAAATGTCATGCTTTAAGAAATAGTAAATTAAGTCTGATAACGTTACTTCAAATCAATATTTCAAAACATACTCTTTGCATTTGCTTTATTAATAACGAGAGTGTTTATTTCATATATTTTAGACACATCAACAAAATATACAGATTAAAATATGACTAATCAAAATCAAAAAAAAAGCCATCTGACTCAACATGATATTTATAAGCTTGTTTTTTATTGGCTGCCCAAATGAATGCAATGAGTTTAAAATCTATGCAGAAAAATTGAAAAGAAAATAAAGTCAATTTTTTCTTTCTCAAAATTTTTCTGACTTATACATTAAAAGGGAAATAAGTCATATCTTACTAACAGTTAAAATCTGTTTCCACTTACAAATGCATTTCAATTATATATTCTTTAATAAATACAGTATGAAACGTATAAAAAGTATAAAAATGAATATATAGATATATAAATTGTATCTAAGAGAGATTTGTGTACCACATACGTCAACAGTGACATATTTTGGTTCTGGTTTTGTATATAAACACGGAAGTAGTAATGCACATGACAAGCAGAACTTAAAATAAACCATCTATCAAAAACACCTTTCTATTGAAACCACCTTACGAAACCATAATAACATACTCTTTAGACCAATGATCTTTCTGAAGTCCTCTGTAGGGGATAAACCAGCTGATGTGTACATTGTAACTATAACGTTGTTCAATTATTGTTCGATTGAAGCATCATATAGATCAAGTAAAGACCTGAAATATATAAATAAAATGATAAATTTCTACATAGTTAAATGCTTGAAATTTTTTTGTTGATAAAATTAAAATTAAAGCAAAAAACAACACTGTTTCGTCTGGCAGATGGTTATGTACAGTACAATGCCCATCAGAGGCGCTCAAACCCAAATATGGAAAATAATGGAGTTGAGCTTTTAAAATCAAAATTCCAAAACGTTTAACCAAATCAAGGTAAGGCCATCTACTCCTTACGAGTGTAAAAATCTTCAAATTTAAATAATTTTCGAAATCTTAGGGCAGGTAATTTAGACAATGACTCTATCACTGAAAGAATCAGTGATTATCTTCTCAGCATCGAATCGTGACTACATTGCTGGTGATACCATTGAGACTGTCAAACTATCCGCAGAGGCATCAACCCAGTGTTTACAAATAAAATGTCATAAAACATATCAAGGTTAATACATTTATACTATGTTAGAAGATCGTTCCGTCAATTATGCGTGGCGTGAATGAACAAATATGAAAAATCCTTATGATAAAGATGATCAATTTCCTTTCCAATGTACAAGTAAGGAACATAAAAATTCCTTAAATCGTGTACTAAATAAAGGCTTGTTGTAATTATATAATAAGTAATAACCGAGAAGATATGCTTATACAAGTTCTTTCAAAAACATTTTTTTACAATAAAGAAGATGAACACTTTATCTTAGTAAAAGTATTTAATAGTTATTATGCTATTCTTGAGACTGTTAAAGAACGATTTTGTAAATACTGACAACTTATATATGAAGTTTAAATACTTAAACAATAACAGCCGTGAAAACTTGGGTAAAAGTTAATATGCATATGTATTATGTATACCTTACATTAACATTTTGCTGCTGGGTCGAATACCCTTGTTGTTAAATGTCATACGCTGACTATTACCTTAAATTTTATATTTTATTCAAAAAAGATTTAAGAATGTATGTGTACACATTTACTTTAACTATTTATTTCAATTTGTAACTAGTTGTAACTGTTTAGCGCGCTAAAACGGATGTCTCACCTTCCGTAGTATCAACAAGTCGGATGTTTTTATCTGTGGGGGGCTAATATAAGTACTAGGAATATCTTTCTACATGGGAGCAAATAACATCTACACATTGGAGCTGAACAATACGAATGTGTAGTGTATCAATTCAGTACCATCAGACAGGATAATTTATACTAAAAATCGAAAAAACCGTATCTTGATTAAATGCGGGTTATTGCAATAAAATTAGCATTAATTTGACCTTGAGGTCAAAGGTCATTGTCATATGAGGTCATTCTGGTACGCGACACATCGTCTCATGGTGATACATCTACATGCCAAATATCAAAGCTGAATATCAAAGGATAAAAAAAATTATGGTCCAGACACGCTTTGCATGTAAAATTAGAATTAATTTGACCTTGAGGTCACATGTCAAGGTCATATGAAGGTCATTCTGGTACGCCACACATTGTCTAATGGTGATACATCTGCATGCCAAATATCAAAGCTGAATATCAAAGGATAAAAAGTTATGGTCTAGACACACTTTGCATGTAAAATTAGTATTTATTTGATATTGAGGTCAAAGGTCAAGGTCATAAGAAGGTCATTCTGGTACGCGACACATTGTCTCATGGTAATACATTTACATGCCAAATATCAAAGGATAAAAAAGTTATGGTCCGGACACGCTTTGCATGTAAAATTAGCATTAATTTGACGTTGAGGTCGAATATCAAGGTCATATGAAGGTCATTCTGGTCCGCCACACATCGTCTCATGGTGATACATCTGAAACGCCAAATATCAAAGCTGAATATCAAAGGATAAAAAAGTTAAGGTCAAGACACGCTTTGCATGTAAAATTAGCCTTAATTTGACCTTGAGGTCAAAGGTCAAGGTCATATAAAGGTCATTGTGGTACGCGACACATTATCTCATGGTGATACATCTAAACGCCAAATATCAAAGCTGATTATTAAATGATAAAAAAGTTATGGTCTGGACACACTTTGCATGCAAAATTAGCATTAATCTGACCTTGAGGTTAAAGGTCAAGGTCATAAGAAGGTCAGTCTGGTACGCGACACATTGTCTCATGGTGATACATCTACATGCCAAATATCAAAGATGAATATCGAAGGATAAAAAAGTTATGGTCCGGACACGCTTTGCATGAAAAATTAGCATTAATTTGACTTTGAGGTCGAAGGTCAAGGTCATATGAAGGTCATTCTGGTACGCGACACATTGTCTCATGGTGATATATCTACATGCCAAATATCAAAGCTGAATATCAAAGGATAAAAAAGTTATGGTCCAGACACGCTTTTGTATGTGAAGAAGAAGAATAAGAAGCTGAAGAACTGACACAAAAACAATATGTCTCTCCCTTCTGGGAAGGGGAGACATAATTACTTGACTATAAGTAAAATCGACAGACGCTCAAGTGTAACAGTGTAACTATGTAATCGTTCCCTTTTTGTGGTAAATGTAAATACACGATTGTAAAAAACTTGACCACAACATCAAAACAAAAAGCTTACCTCTGCTACCAATTCAAACAAGACGAATGAAGTTGATATATGACCGATCGTTCGTTTTTCTAATTTATTGTCCATTGACATTTTGGCAAGGATTTGAAGACAAAAAAATCAATACAGTACATCTATTTAAACATTACTATTATTAATAGTTATCATTTGTTTTTATATTATGTTACCAGCAAAGTTTTAAAAGAAAGTGGGTGCCTCGCGTTCTGTGGCCATGTGGTTAAGGTAGTTAGTCATCTCCTATCTCGTCCCGGTCAACGCTGATTTTGCAAGTTCGAGTCTTACCAAGATTAAAACTGAGCGCCATGATAGAGCTAAAGACGATTGTTTTGCTCATTCTGTAGAATGTGTATTGTATTATTGCAGATTCATTATTATTTGGTACATAATAATATCATGGTGTTTGATAAACCAAACATTTAGTATTCAGATGGAAGTAAATGATTCCATTACGAAATTAACAAAATATCATATGGAGATTAAATAGTACGAATTGTCCATAAGACATTTAATATGATTCTATTCAAAATCAATTATAGATGTAATTTAAACATCATTTAGGCGTAGAAAATTAGTTATTTCAACACACTTTGTAAATATAATAAATACGTAAAACTTCTAATTTATAAAATTGCATAATTATAAAGCTATATTTCTACTATCTGACTTAAAATTCAGACCTATTGTTGGCGGAGCAGAAATTTTGACAGAGACTCAGCTATATGCTTAAAATGTTTCTACAACTTTATCAGAGTACCGATTTGGACTTTGGTCATCATTTGCCGCAAACAGTACTGAATAATTCAAAGTTATTGACTTTCAAAGCCATAAGTTTATATACAAATCTTCCTCGCGAATAAGTTAAATTTAATATAAAGAAAAGTTGTTGTCATATATTGTTAAGTGATATTTTTTGATAAATTTGATTTGTGTAAACCATGTCACAAGACATGCTGTGTTTGGAAAGGTTCTTGAAAACGGCTGATAAAAAAGTGATGTCGCACGTATATATTTTAGAAAACATGAAATTGCAAGGCTTTTTTTAACTAATTTGGAATTCCTCTTTTAACAGCCTATCAAAATTGACTTGTGTTTATTTCCAGTTTGAAAGTTAGGAAAGTAGGTACATTCTGAAAAATTTCATTTTAATATATTGCTTGTTTATTGTGTTGAAATGAAATATTCTGAAATATTGTGAATATACCAAGCGATTGGTGAACTATTAATTACTGAAAAACAGCTTTAAAAAACTAGTTTAAAATTCTAATGTCTGAATAGATTGACTACCTTTTGTCAAAATTTCTTTTTTTATTTATTTTTCCCTGTTCGTATTTAAACCATTAATAAATTGATATGATATTAAAAGGTGTAAAAAAAAAACTGTATGGATTTTAAGAACAAACAAATGAAACTGATTTTAAATAATAATTTTAATATCAAGGGGCTATTTAAGATTTTAAGACAAATATGGTACGCTGTGCTCTTAAATGCAGTTTAATACTAATTAGAAAGCCGATCACTGTCTTGATAAACGTTTTGGTAACACTTCCAGAACATTTTTCAATGAATACGTGTTGGTTATAACGTACTTTTTATTTACATGTACAATGGAATATTTAACGGAAAGACACAGCTACGTGAATAAACAAATAACTTTCTCGATTTTTTGCAACACAATATCACGTCAACATGCGTCTTACGGTACTCAAAAACGCAACGCTTTAAGCAATACACTGATCCGTCAGCGTTTCAAAATCAGTCTGCAATTGTTTATCAATCAGACATGTTAAATCGTTCCCAATCCATCCATCCGTCAATCGACGGATTTTGAACGATTTAACTGATCTGACGGATTGATATGGACTGATCGCTCCAATTGTTCTATTCAACTTTTAGTGACGGATTGATACAATTATATTTCGAAATTTAACTAGTGTGGACTGCGAGCACGCTCACAAAGCGATACCCCCGCTTCGCTTTCAAGTCTAATTATCTCCCCTTAATGATATCTGAGGTCAATAAAAATCCTTCATGCACATTAACATATAATGTATTTCGTTTATGCTAAGTTTCATTAAATTTCATCAAGCGGTTTAAGAGTTGCGCTTACAAGGGATGTGGACAGAAGGACAGACAGACGGACAGACAGGCAGACACACAGAGTGATTCCTATATACCCCCCAATAAGTTTGCGGGGGTATACAAATTCGTTTCACATTCCTAATATGTAGACGTATATTTTCGATTTAAATAACAATAATTTTAATAATTTTAATATAGGTAAAAAATAAGTACATTATGTCTTTTTATTTATTTATTTCTTTATTTGCAAAGAAAATTACTTTTGCATGGAAAAACATAACTGATAATTCTTTTATAATGAGCAATAAGGTATTCATAAAGTATAGATTTACAAATATTTGTACTTCATATAGTAAAATGTATTACCAATAAAAACTATTTTAATATACTAGAATTTTTACTAAAACCTGAAAATTACTACTGAAGTATAGAAACAACTTGTTAGCAAATCAACCATTCAGAAGATTTGGGTTTAAGCAAGCTTATAATTTACTAATGAATATTTAATGTTTATAAATTCACTCAGTTTGAAATCAAAATGCATAAAAGACAGGGGCCATGTTTTCGAAGATGTCTTAGGACTAAGACATGTCCTAAGACCATTTGAGGATACATCTTTGTCCTAAGTCGTGTCACCGAAGATATCGTAAGTTAGGACAAGTCCTAATTTTTATCCTAACTTTAGGACAGCGAAATAGGTGTCTTAAGATGGTCTTAGGATGGTCATAATTTTATGTCAATGTAGATTTAGGATGTCCTAAGGAGTAAACAAACATGGCAGTCATCTACATGCATTTAAGAAGACGACAAAATAGATTATTTAGAGATTATGACAACCCTTTGGATTATTTAGATGACACTGATAATGTCAGGAAGTACCGTTTAGCTCGGGCAATAATATATGACTCCAGAGGGAACAGCAAGGTCTCGTGCATTCCCAGTTTCATTACAGATAATGGTTGCTTTGAAATTTCACGCCACTGGTAGTTTCCAAGTGGTTAATGCCGATGTGCACAATGTTTCCAGAACTAGTGTGTCAAAAATTACAAAAGATGTTACACAGTACCTAGTAGGAGTTTATAGAGAATTCGTTTTAATGCCCACAGATGTAGCAGAGCTAAGGACTAGTATGCATGGATTTTACGAGTATGCCAATTTCCCTAATGTAGTAGGGGCAGTAGATGGGACACACATAAGAATAAAAGCACCTAGCACTGATGAACATTTATATGTGAACCGCAAAAATTACTGTTCTATTAATGTACAGG